>OW052222.1:56494212-57010773 GCA_932526605.1 Nephrotoma flavescens
AAGTCAGTAAAAGTGTTCGAAACGATAACACCGGCTTATTTTAAATTTTTGAAAGCTGTCAAAAGTGAATTATTTTTTATTATAAAAATAAATTAAAGTCAAATAATAAAAAGTTTAATAATTAAATAAATGTAATTACATTTCAAATGGAAAGAAGAAGCATTTCATACTTTTAAATAGTTTAATTATGAAAAATTTGAAACTGTGGCTTCGTTTAATTGAAAACGATAAAAAATTGTTTCAATTAGTGGAACGGCAGGAATTTTGAAAGGTATAATATATTTTCATAACCTCAACTTGAAAACGATATGTAAATAAATTTGGTTTTATTTGCTATACGTATATGCTTACATCGACTGTTATATAGTTTCCTTTTGCTCATTTTATTTCCCTTTGCGTGTTGCACAGATTAAATTGAAATATTGACGCGATCGAGATTTTTTGACAGATCCACAATTAGCTTTTTGTGCAAGAGAGAGACAGAAAATAAGTCACCTCGCGAGGTGACTTATTTGAATAAAACGGGTTCCACAAATAAGTCTTCGTTTCGAAAAGGGCCTGAGACTATTAAAAATTGATTATACAGTAACATTATTTGCTTAATAATTTTAAAATATTTTTATTTTATTTTTTTTTTTTGGGTTTTTTATTTCTATTTTTCTTTTATTTTTTTATGATCCTCATTCTTTATTACTCGATTACATCCATTTTTAAATCTATATCTCATGCAAATAAGAAAAAAACCCTTCTAGAAAAAAACTAATTCTCATATATTTAGTTGCACAATGGGCGCTTTCAGGCCTAATAACAGTTGACAACATATTGAGTAAAATCACAGCCAACCTTATATGAATGTTTGGAATTTTATGATATTTTTAAATCAGATTGGTGATGATTTCACTAATCATGATGTCAACAGTTGGTGGACCTGAAAGCGCTCAATTAATAATGAAACTCCAGATGAACGCAAAAACCATATTAAAAGATAGAGGCATACATGCCAAAGAAAACAGCTGAATAAAGAAAGTGGTAAAGGAAAAAATGGGATAAAACGACTGAGACGCAGTCAAGAAACTTTAGAACAACGTCATACCTTTCGAAGGTAAAAATCCCTTGATCAAAGGTAAAAGTCCTGAAGAGCACAAATCACAACTAGCTCAGCTTTGATCACAACGACAAGCAACTGAACAGCAGCTCAGGCATTTAATCCAAGAATTGTGGCTCAAGATAGCAGATTTCGTTGTGTAAGATACAAAAACTGGTATCAACTTCGATGAGAATAGCGAAAGGCCTAACAATTGTGGTGGAATGATTGTTATTTGGTAGTTTTGTGGCTCAAAAAAATTACTAGTAGATGCTACCGCAACAGAAAATTTAATCTCTAAAAAACGAACGATATCAATAATAATAAGGAAGTATGGCTTCCTTGCAAACGGATTTCTGACGAGACCTGCTCTCAAATCCATCCACCCAAAACTATCACCAGTTTCGAGAGCAAACTAAAATTCGCGGTAGAACGTATCGCAAAACAAACCACTAATGACCTAATCACTAATGGCAAACACAAATTGTCTAATTGTATTTCTAGTTTTTGTAAATGAGATGTAGAGCCTCCGTTTGAACGGGACTGATATTTAAAGCAGCAGTTGATGCAATTTAACTTTCTCAGCTCAAACCTCGATCCAACGAATTTGCAATTTGGCGCCCCAAACTGGTCGTTTAACTCAGCAATGGTTGGTTGACTCAAGTTGATACCAATAACTTAACCTATCAAGGATTAACTTAATCTATCAAGGATCCGATTGAGCAACACGTCCAAATAATAAAAAATCATCTTTAAAATCAAAAATCATGTTTAGCGACGAGGTATTTTTTGATGAAAGACTGTGTTAACAATCAAAATTGATAGGACGACGCCAACCCACACGAGGTTCACCAGGTGGCAATGCATTCAAAAAAATTTACTCCGTACATTGGCCCGTACTTTTTCTAAAATGACGTTGGTGAGGCCATCTGCATCAAAGACGAGCGCTACAGAACGATGTTAACCGATTTCTTTCGGCCCAAATTCAACGATATGCAAGTAGATGACATTCTGCATGAACATTTTGCATGGACATCCTGCATGAACGATTTGAGAATAAGATTATTTTTCACAGAGATGACGTAAATTGGCCACAAAAATCGTGCGATTTGACCACGCTAGACTTTACCTTGACTTCCTTTATTGAAAATTGGACCACTCGGATCCGCGCCACCGAGAGAAGCCGCGGCGGATATTTGAACGATATTATATTCCACAAAAAATGGCATACATGGACCTTTCAAATTAAAAAAGAATTTCGTTAATACCTCACACACACACACAGCTTGTTTCATTCCACGACGATAACATGGCAGCAAATCTAAACATTTCAGCAGATGTTCCTGTAATCATTCCATAATCTTTGAGTGGATCAAAATACATTATGCGAGCACAGTGCTGCGATGTAATGGCTATATTTGCTAGGCATGGAGCCCCCAATTTATTTGTTACATTTGCCGCTAACCCATGTTGGTCTAAAATCGTTCAAAATTTCATACCTGCTGAAACTACTGCGGTTTGACCGGACTTTGAGGCATGTGTGTTTAAAATCAAGCTGATCTTTTTTCTGAACGATATTAAAATACAATATAATAAATAGTTCCCAAAGTAGTTTCTGCGTGACACTGCAGTCAACGTTAACGGTTATCCATAGACAGTCATCGTCAAGGCGAAATTCATTCTATTGTGCCAAACCTATTGCTGAAATATAATGCAATATCAACGTATAGAGTTGAGCACTGCACTTACGGCCGTAGAGTATATTTATTAGTTCGTATTCAAAAGATTTGACTTTGCAAAAGTCAACATCAAGGAAAAACATCATCAAATATTTTTCGTGAATTGACTTTTGATATCTCACACAAAATTAGAGCCTATATCATGCAATTTGCAACGCCGGCAGCAAGGTGCCATGTAGTCTCACATGTACTCAGTAAGTCTAATAGATGAGGAGAGAGCTACTATTTGTGCACTCTCTTGCTTCATAACTTCGGGGTCCACCACTCTTTCAAAGCTGCCTCATTGGCATGTGGTTTACTCTAATATACAGTGACTCTCATAATTGATCACGATTTTATAACATGCTAATATTTTATTATACCAAAATAAAACTAAAAGTATTTTTCAAGTTTCCTTTTCTAATCCAAATATTTATTTAATAATTTATTTAAAAAATAAAAAAAAACAAATCATTTTGACATCACTTATGTAAATAATTAATTTAAGATACATTTCATGGGAGTGATCAATTTTTTGGCCAGCCTACAATCTTAATTTAATATTTGGTAATGTTTCCATGAACCAGGTTGGAGTTAGGTTGAGTTGAAATTAGGTTTTCGTTAATTCCAAAATGGTGTTGATCGTTTCCATGGAGTAGAGTTAGGTTGAGTTGAAATTTTGGTACAGCTTGATAAAGTTAATTTAATTTGTGCCTAATAATACTCTATGTATAATTTTATATGTCCGGAAAATTATTTTAAAATAATTTTTTGTTTTAAATATATATATTTGTGGTTTAAAATTTTTAATATAAATTTCCTTGACATTAAAAATGAAAATTTTTCATTTGCCACCATTTTGAATTTCAACTCTACTCAATCCCATTAGTTTCGTCGAGTTCAAAATAATTTAACGAAAACTCAACTCTACTCTGTTTTCATGAACGCTAACTCCAACTCAAGCCACTTTCAACTCTGCATGGAAACAATATATTTGGTATAGCCTGCTTTGATTTTCAAAACTGCAGTAATCCTATTAGGCATGCTTTCTACCGCAGCTTTCTGGCTGTTTCAGCTGCAATTCCTCTCCATTTTAACTGAACTCTATCGGGAACAATACTAACCCTTTATCCCCCAGCCATTTTTTCTTAATTCTAGCGGTATGCTTGGGGTCGTTATCTTTATAAAAAACAACGTCCCCTATGTTATACTACCATTTTTTAACGCTCTCAAGAAGATTTTCTTCCAAAATTTGTATGTAGGAGGCTGACGTCATTCTACCCTCGATTTTTTTTATCTGGCCAATACGATGAACCATCATGCACCCCCATACCCATAACCTTCAAATTTCATTGTTTCATTTACATTATGTGGTAATAAAATAGCTCCAGGTTTCCGCCAAGTCCACTTTCGACCGTCAGAGCCAAATCGGTTAACTTTGGACTCATCTAACTATATTACTTTAGCCCATTGAGAAATCGTCGTTTTTTTATTTTTTTGCCAAATTGAGCCGAAGTTGCTGGTACCGTTTTGTTAGGAGTTGTTTTCTCACTTTTACGTAGTTTCTGCTGAAACATTGGCTCCATTATTGAATAGCAAAATTGTCCTCACTTTTACTGCATTTTCTATACTGTTTCATTACGAATATTTTTGATAATGAACTGTTTTGCGCGCGTTGTTAATTTTGGCTTAGCTTCTACCTGGTTTTTGGAGACATTTAAGTTCAGTTTCTTTCGCAGTTTCGATATTACTCCTAATGAGACGTTTAATATTTGGAAAATATCTCTATGCGTTTTACTTTCTCACAAAAATGGTTCAATTTGGTGGACCTTATTTGTAGGAAGTCGGTTTTTGACTTGAGGAAGCATCTATCAAAGAAAAGGTGTATTATGCCCTATTTTTATTTCGAACTAATTCTTTCCATACCTTTAATTTTTTCCAATTTAAGAAAAAAATAAAATGCGGTGAACATCCTCGCCCTATATTACTTCTACTCTCAAAAACCAAGTAAACCAAAAAATTGATCACAGTCGATGTGTATAGAAAAATGGAAAAACAGAAATAACGGTATTTCATATTGTTCTTGTAAGTGTTTTTTTTGTTTTGTTGTTTTATAATAATTCTCAAAAAAATCCAGACGATTATATGTTGTAGTTTTATTGCAATAACCAAAATGCTTCAAATTTATGAAATCGTGATCAATTATGGGAGTCACTGTATCTATACGAACAGGTTCGAACTTCGAATATTTTCGATGTTTTGGAGGAAGCCGTCACTTATGAAATGGTCCAAGAACTACGGGACACCTTTGCTTTCATCATTTCATCGCAGAGGTCAATCAGTCAGCACCTTCAAAGATATAACTTGGCTGATAGGACTTGCAGACATAGTAATACTTTATTTACATAGCTTAGATATCTCTGAAGATCCCCGCATTGTAGAGCTTGTCATTTTAAAAACTTCCTAATATAAGGTCCAGTTTTCAGCAGCTGGATGGATTGTCGTTAGACCCAAATCTGGTGGCAGGCTGGTATAACAAATTATTTAACTTGATTAAATTGACGTTTTTGAAATAAATAATCGTTTTGGGGTGAAATTTACCCTTGGGCAAATCATAGAGGTGGTCTTGAACTAACTTGTTGAATGTAAAACACACAAGTATGGGACCTATTTTTTAATTCAACTTGAGCAAGCAGTGCGCTGTCAAAAAATACTCTGTGTTTTTTTTATTCAACCTGATTAATTTTACTCTGCACACTGTGTTTTTATTTGTGAACTGTGCTTACTCCGAGCATACTCGGTTCTTTAAATTTTTCTTTGAACAGAATGCCAGTGTACGAAGAGTATGCAAAGTAAAAAACAAATTATTACTCTATGCAGACTGGATCATTTGGCACTGCACAACCTGTGCTCGATGCACAATACCCAGGGGGTTTAATTAACAAATAGTTGCAATAAAAGATAATATCTTATAATTTGCCTGGGATAAATCTTTATAAATTAAATACTTTAAGTAAGATTTCGTTACAGATTAGAACCGCATCGATTTTTATTATTCGTAAATTGACCCATATCCCGTGTATTGTTTTTTAAAAAAAAACTATTTTACACAATTAAATTTTATTGCTAAACTATCCGAGTAATTATGTGACGCGGCTTGTAACATTTTATGTGTGTGTAGCACATATTCACAATACACAATGACGTACGCTGAATATTTCTTTATTGCATAACAGAAAATATTTATGTCTAAACTGTTAAATGGATTTTGTATTATAAGTAAAGTACCAGAAAGAATTTTTTTTTTATTATTTCTTTTTTATCGAGAGCTCCATGTACTCGCTTCCATTATATTATTCTTATAAATACGATTACACCATCTTATTATAATGGGTAAAATGTACATTGTAATAATTTTAGATGTGATGAAGTAAAAACAATTTTTAACTCATAATTCGAAACGGTTTTATGCTAAATGTATTTAATTACGATGATGGATTACGTCGATTAGATTGGATGGTGCGATGCAAACGGTAGCATAGCAATTATTAAAACTAAAAATATTTTATAATTTTATTTCAGCGGATTTATCGCGATGTTATAATATTGATAGATATTATTGTGTGACAGTAAAAGTGTTGCTAAATGGTCGGTTTTAATTAAAAACTTGTGTTTTAACATTTTTTCACATTGACTAATAATAAATACTTTATATAGGGGACGTGAGTCATTTGTTGCATGATTATTTGAGTATTAGCTCATTACGATTTGTACAGTTATTGTTTCTCATAATGTAGCAACTCTCGTAAATATACGACTGCTTCATATCACGATACACCACCTCTCGAAGGTAGTATTCTTCAAACCCGTGAGAAAAATAATTTTGGAGACATTATTTAACTAAAAGTGTAGCTACACAAATTACTTAGAAGTGTTACCCTTCTAGAATGACGTACAGATGAATCTTGTGGTGACTGCTTAATGACCAGTGGTATTCTTTGTGCAGTTTCAAAAGTTGGTAACAAAGAGATTTCGACCCGAAAGCTTTTGTCGTATTGTTCCTTTTAATCATAACTTATTTTCTGTTGGGTGTATTTGTAATACGACAGGCTGCGCTGCTTCAAGAAGTGGCCATTTCACTGGCCATCTGAAACATTTGGTATAACTGCCGGCTGTAATATTTTTATGCTTGTTAGAATTCACGTACGCATTTTATCGAAAATAAAAGTTGAACTGGACTGAAACCCATTTCGTTTGGAATATTTCGAAAATGCAATAGGCTCTCCTGTTTCATTTGTTTTATTTATACTTCGATTTTCGATTTTCACAGCAGTTTCAGCTTTACCATACGTAAAAATCCAAATTTGAAATCAAATTTACTGACTTCTCTGGATATGATATTTACTGCGCCATCTGTAAGTACCGTCTCTGAAATACAATGTCGGTTAAATTTCATTTTCCAAAATTTTTTCGTCGATTTAAATAAACTAATTTACTTTTTCAAAACAATCTGACTAATGATCAATTAAAATCAAAAATTTTTTTAGCTGACTATTCATTTGTTTGAAGAACACATCCATTGAAATTATTTGGCACTTGTTCGGAGAGTTTAACAATCTTTTACTTTATCTTTTACTTCCGAAGCCACTCCAAACCCGAAAATATTTTGTTTTGCCAATATATTTTGTTTCGGTCCTTTTCAATCATTAATTTACGAAAATTGTACACTCAAAAAAAATCGATGTGATTTTTGACTAATCTGCTAATGCCCAGTTGCACAGAAAAATGACTAGCGGCCGGTTAGTTATGCGCCAGCTAAATGTTTTATATGAAATCTGTTTTCGCAATCAGAAAAAAACTCAACGCAAACTTGATTAAATATATTTTTTGATTGAATAACTTTCTAACTAATCATTCAATATTTCCATGGAATAATTTATATTTAATCAAGTTTGCATTGAGTTTTTTATGATTTCGAAAACAGTGCTTGGATGTTCTGTTTCAGCTCGAATTATGCCCGGTTTACATAAGACCAACATTTTTCTTCTGCAAAATGAATAAGATATAACATTGACTTTTTGCACATGAGAGACAAGAAAAGCAATATATCCCAACAAAATTTTGCAGAAGAATTTTTGAGCAAAAATGACCATAAAAATGAAAATGTTGCCATAAAATATATTCGATCCGAGTATTTTTATGGCAACATTTTTAAAATTAACAAGAAAAAAAATTATTTCGTATTTATAAATGTTGAGGATACATAATAAAAACAGACGCCATAGATAAAAATGTAAATTTCGCATTTGAATTCATTAAAAATAAATTAATAATGATCCTATAAAAAAAATTACGCCATTACTATATATGTTTATTTCTTTCTGGCATATTGAATATTTTTATATAGAGGATTCTTTCTTATTTACCTGCAAAAATTTGCAGAAGGAAACAATTTTCTAATGTAAACCGGGCATTAGTTTGATTTCTGTTTCAATTATCAATTATTTCTTCATTATTGCTATCACAGCCTACTAGAATATATTTGAACAATATCTATTTCACTTATTTTCGTTCTACAATCGTAAAAAAATTATTTGGTGAAACACGGTATAAACTTCACAATATTGGAATCTAGCAGGCTGGTAAATGATATAAAAATTGAAACAGAGATAAATTTTATTCTACAGAAACGAGAAATAAACTTCGATAAATTATCGAAATATGGTGATGTTAGAACATCCCAGCCCAGATTTCCTATAAAACATTAAGCTGGCGCACAACTTACCGGTCGTAAGTCATTTTTCTGTGCAACCGGGTATAAGTAAATTAAAAATTGCAAAACTAACATAATATTTTACAATATTTACCCATGCTAAGTAAAAATTCAAAAAGTTCCCCTTACTTAGCCTAAGTTATATAACAATTTTTGAAATTTAAAAACAATTTGTCGAAATAAAACGAAATAAAACCTTTTAAATAATTAAATCAACTTTATCATACGTTCAATCGTCGATTGAAATCGGCTGTTTTTTACCAGGACAAATGCACAAAAAAAATTTTTTTGTTTCAAATCATGGAATGTTGTACCAATTATGAAAGGTTATATAATTTTGAATCGGTATCCGAAGCAGAATAGTAACACACAGTACACGCTTAACTACGTGCGGGATGAATTATTGAAATCAAATGAGATAACCGGATAAATCAAGATTCAACCTAGGGTAAAATGAGTGGAGTAATAGACAAATTAGAAAAAATAATACTAAGCTCCAAAGCGGGAAAGTTCCACTTATTTCAAATTAGAAATACATTTAATGAGAATTCTTAGGCCTAGACTAGATATCCATAATAACCTAAAAATAACCTGAGGTATATGCATTATTAATTAGGGTTCATGTTAGTTAGAAAAATTAGTGAGGACATCCTTATTTAGGGGTATTATTTAGGGGTAATATTGTATTATAATCAAATATTGAGGACAGTTATTATTTTTTGTATTATGACCAAATATAATAAAATCTGTGTTGCTTTCGCAAATCGGTATTTGCGGTATTTTTCAAGTTTCCTTTTCTAATCCAAATATTTATTTAATAATTTATTTAAAAAATAAAAAAAAACAAATCATTTTGACATCACTTATGTAAATAATTAATTTAAGATACATTTCATGGGAGTGATCAATTTTTTGGCCAGCCTACAATCTTAATTTAATATTTGGTAATGTTTCCATGAACCAGGTTGGAGTTAGGTTGAGTTGAAATTAGGTTTTCGTTAATTCCAAAATGGTGTTGATCGTTTCCATGGAGTAGAGTTAGGTTGAGTTGAAATTTTGGTACAGCTTGATAAAGTTAATTTAATTTGTGCCTAATAATACTCTATGTATAATTTTATATGTCCGGAAAATTATTTTAAAATAATTTTTTGTTTTAAATATATATATTTGTGGTTTAAAATTTTTAATATAAATTTCCTTGACATTAAAAATGAAAATTTTTCATTTGCCACCATTTTGAATTTCAACTCTACTCAATCCCATTAGTTTCGTCGAGTTCAAAATAATTTAACGAAAACTCAACTCTACTCTGTTTTCATGAACGCTAACTCCAACTCAAGCCACTTTCAACTCTGCATGGAAACAATATATTTGGTATAGCCTGCTTTGATTTTCAAAACTGCAGTAATCCTATTAGGCATGCTTTCTACCGCAGCTTTCTGGCTGTTTCAGCTGCAATTCCTCTCCATTTTAACTGAACTCTATCGGGAACAATACTAACCCTTTATCCCCCAGCCATTTTTTCTTAATTCTAGCGGTATGCTTGGGGTCGTTATCTTTATAAAAAACAACGTCCCCTATGTTATACTACCATTTTTTAACGCTCTCAAGAAGATTTTCTTCCAAAATTTGTATGTAGGAGGCTGACGTCATTCTACCCTCGATTTTTTTTATCTGGCCAATACGATGAACCATCATGCACCCCCATACCCATAACCTTCAAATTTCATTGTTTCATTTACATTATGTGGTAATAAAATAGCTCCAGGTTTCCGCCAAGTCCACTTTCGACCGTCAGAGCCAAATCGGTTAACTTTGGACTCATCTAACTATATTACTTTAGCCCATTGAGAAATCGTCGTTTTTTTATTTTTTTGCCAAATTGAGCCGAAGTTGCTGGTACCGTTTTGTTAGGAGTTGTTTTCTCACTTTTACGTAGTTTCTGCTGAAACATTGGCTCCATTATTGAATAGCAAAATTGTCCTCACTTTTACTGCATTTTCTATACTGTTTCATTACGAATATTTTTGATAATGAACTGTTTTGCGCGCGTTGTTAATTTTGGCTTAGCTTCTACCTGGTTTTTGGAGACATTTAAGTTCAGTTTCTTTCGCAGTTTCGATATTACTCCTAATGAGACGTTTAATATTTGGAAAATATCTCTATGCGTTTTACTTTCTCACAAAAATGGTTCAATTTGGTGGACCTTATTTGTAGGAAGTCGGTTTTTGACTTGAGGAAGCATCTATCAAAGAAAAGGTGTATTATGCCCTATTTTTATTTCGAACTAATTCTTTCCATACCTTTAATTTTTTCCAATTTAAGAAAAAAATAAAATGCGGTGAACATCCTCGCCCTATATTACTTCTACTCTCAAAAACCAAGTAAACCAAAAAATTGATCACAGTCGATGTGTATAGAAAAATGGAAAAACAGAAATAACGGTATTTCATATTGTTCTTGTAAGTGTTTTTTTTGTTTTGTTGTTTTATAATAATTCTCAAAAAAATCCAGACGATTATATGTTGTAGTTTTATTGCAATAACCAAAATGCTTCAAATTTATGAAATCGTGATCAATTATGGGAGTCACTGTATCTATACGAACAGGTTCGAACTTCGAATATTTTCGATGTTTTGGAGGAAGCCGTCACTTATGAAATGGTCCAAGAACTACGGGACACCTTTGCTTTCATCATTTCATCGCAGAGGTCAATCAGTCAGCACCTTCAAAGATATAACTTGGCTGATAGGACTTGCAGACATAGTAATACTTTATTTACATAGCTTAGATATCTCTGAAGATCCCCGCATTGTAGAGCTTGTCATTTTAAAAACTTCCTAATATAAGGTCCAGTTTTCAGCAGCTGGATGGATTGTCGTTAGACCCAAATCTGGTGGCAGGCTGGTATAACAAATTATTTAACTTGATTAAATTGACGTTTTTGAAATAAATAATCGTTTTGGGGTGAAATTTACCCTTGGGCAAATCATAGAGGTGGTCTTGAACTAACTTGTTGAATGTAAAACACACAAGTATGGGACCTATTTTTTAATTCAACTTGAGCAAGCAGTGCGCTGTCAAAAAATACTCTGTGTTTTTTTTATTCAACCTGATTAATTTTACTCTGCACACTGTGTTTTTATTTGTGAACTGTGCTTACTCCGAGCATACTCGGTTCTTTAAATTTTTCTTTGAACAGAATGCCAGTGTACGAAGAGTATGCAAAGTAAAAAACAAATTATTACTCTATGCAGACTGGATCATTTGGCACTGCACAACCTGTGCTCGATGTACAATACCCAGGGGGTTTAATTAACAAATAGTTGCAATAAAAGATAATATCTTATAATTTGCCTGGGATAAATCTTTATAAATTAAATACTTTAAGTAAGATTTCGTTACAGATTAGAACCGCATCGATTTTTATTATTCGTAAATTGACCCATATCCCGTGTATTGTTTTTTAAAAAAAAACTATTTTACACAATTAAATTTTATTGCTAAACTATCCGAGTAATTATGTGACGCGGCTTGTAACATTTTATGTGTGTGTAGCACATATTCACAATACACAATGACGTACGCTGAATATTTCTTTATTGCATAACAGAAAATATTTATGTCTAAACTGTTAAATGGATTTTGTATTATAAGTAAAGTACCAGAAAGAATTTTTTTTTTATTATTTCTTTTTTATCGAGAGCTCCATGTACTCGCTTCCATTATATTATTCTTATAAATACGATTACACCATCTTATTATAATGGGTAAAATGTACATTGTAATAATTTTAGATGTGATGAAGTAAAAACAATTTTTAACTCATAATTCGAAACGGTTTTATGCTAAATGTATTTAATTACGATGATGGATTACGTCGATTAGATTGGATGGTGCGATGCAAACGGTAGCATAGCAATTATTAAAACTAAAAATATTTTATAATTTTATTTCAGCGGATTTATCGCGATGTTATAATATTGATAGATATTATTGTGTGACAGTAAAAGTGTTGCTAAATGGTCGGTTTTAATTAAAAACTTGTGTTTTAACATTTTTTCACATTGACTAATAATAAATACTTTATATAGGGGACGTGAGTCATTTGTTGCATGATTATTTGAGTATTAGCTCATTACGATTTGTACAGTTATTGTTTCTCATAATGTAGCAACTCTCGTAAATATACGACTGCTTCATATCACGATACACCACCTCTCGAAGGTAGTATTCTTCAAACCCGTGAGAAAAATAATTTTGGAGACATTATTTAACTAAAAGTGTAGCTACACAAATTACTTAGAAGTGTTACCCTTCTAGAATGACGTACAGATGAATCTTGTGGTGACTGCTTAATGACCAGTGGTATTCTTTGTGCAGTTTCAAAAGTTGGTAACAAAGAGATTTCGACCCGAAAGCTTTTGTCGTATTGTTCCTTTTAATCATAACTTATTTTCTGTTGGGTGTATTTGTAATACGACAGGCTGCGCTGCTTCAAGAAGTGGCCATTTCACTGGCCATCTGAAACATTTGGTATAACTGCCGGCTGTAATATTTTTATGCTTGTTAGAATTCACGTACGCATTTTATCGAAAATAAAAGTTGAACTGGACTGAAACCCATTTCGTTTGGAATATTTCGAAAATGCAATAGGCTCTCCTGTTTCATTTGTTTTATTTATACTTCGATTTTCGATTTTCACAGCAGTTTCAGCTTTACCATACGTAAAAATCCAAATTTGAAATCAAATTTACTGACTTCTCTGGATATGATATTTACTGCGCCATCTGTAAGTACCGTCTCTGAAATACAATGTCGGTTAAATTTCATTTTCCAAAATTTTTTCGTCGATTTAAATAAACTAATTTACTTTTTCAAAACAATCTGACTAATGATCAATTAAAATCAAAAATTTTTTTAGCTGACTATTCATTTGTTTGAAGAACACATCCATTGAAATTATTTGGCACTTGTTCGGAGAGTTTAACAATCTTTTACTTTATCTTTTACTTCCGAAGCCACTCCAAACCCGAAAATATTTTGTTTTGCCAATATATTTTGTTTCGGTCCTTTTCAATCATTAATTTACGAAAATTGTACACTCAAAAAAAATCGATGTGATTTTTGACTAATCTGCTAATGCCCAGTTGCACAGAAAAATGACTAGCGGCCGGTTAGTTATGCGCCAGCTAAATGTTTTATATGAAATCTGTTTTCGCAATCAGAAAAAAACTCAACGCAAACTTGATTAAATATATTTTTTGATTGAATAACTTTCTAACTAATCATTCAATATTTCCATGGAATAATTTATATTTAATCAAGTTTGCATTGAGTTTTTTATGATTTCGAAAACAGTGCTTGGATGTTCTGTTTCAGCTCGAATTATGCCCGGTTTACATAAGACCAACATTTTTCTTCTGCAAAATGAATAAGATATAACATTGACTTTTTGCACATGAGAGACAAGAAAAGCAATATATCCCAACAAAATTTTGCAGAAGAATTTTTGAGCAAAAATGACCATAAAAATGAAAATGTTGCCATAAAATATATTCGATCCGAGTATTTTTATGGCAACATTTTTAAAATTAACAAGAAAAAAAATTATTTCGTATTTATAAATGTTGAGGATACATAATAAAAACAGACGCCATAGATAAAAATGTAAATTTCGCATTTGAATTCATTAAAAATAAATTAATAATGATCCTATAAAAAAAATTACGCCATTACTATATATGTTTATTTCTTTCTGGCATATTGAATATTTTTATATAGAGGATTCTTTCTTATTTACCTGCAAAAATTTGCAGAAGGAAACAATTTTCTAATGTAAACCGGGCATTAGTTTGATTTCTGTTTCAATTATCAATTATTTCTTCATTATTGCTATCACAGCCTACTAGAATATATTTGAACAATATCTATTTCACTTATTTTCGTTCTACAATCGTAAAAAAATTATTTGGTGAAACACGGTATAAACTTCACAATATTGGAATCTAGCAGGCTGGTAAATGATATAAAAATTGAAACAGAGATAAATTTTATTCTACAGAAACGAGAAATAAACTTCGATAAATTATCGAAATATGGTGATGTTAGAACATCCCAGCCCAGATTTCCTATAAAACATTAAGCTGGCGCACAACTTACCGGTCGTAAGTCATTTTTCTGTGCAACCGGGTATAAGTAAATTAAAAATTGCAAAACTAACATAATATTTTACAATATTTACCCATGCTAAGTAAAAATTCAAAAAGTTCCCCTTACTTAGCCTAAGTTATATAACAATTTTTGAAATTTAAAAACAATTTGTCGAAATAAAACGAAATAAAACCTTTTAAATAATTAAATCAACTTTATCATACGTTCAATCGTCGATTGAAATCGGCTGTTTTTTACCAGGACAAATGCACAAAAAAAATTTTTTTGTTTCAAATCATGGAATGTTGTACCAATTATGAAAGGTTATATAATTTTGAATCGGTATCCGAAGCAGAATAGTAACACACAGTACACGCTTAACTACGTGCGGGATGAATTATTGAAATCAAATGAGATAACCGGATAAATCAAGATTCAACCTAGGGTAAAATGAGTGGAGTAATAGACAAATTAGAAAAAATAATACTAAGCTCCAAAGCGGGAAAGTTCCACTTATTTCAAATTAGAAATACATTTAATGAGAATTCTTAGGCCTAGACTAGATATCCATAATAACCTAAAAATAACCTGAGGTATATGCATTATTAATTAGGGTTCATGTTAGTTAGAAAAATTAGTGAGGACATCCTTATTTAGGGGTATTATTTAGGGGTAATATTGTATTATAATCAAATATTGAGGACAGTTATTATTTTTTGTATTATGACCAAATATAATAAAATCTGTGTTGCTTTCGCAAATCCCGCTTAGCTTAGCTTTTGAATCTGAAAGCAACAACTTTTGGCTTTATTTTTTTTAATGTATTTTAGATTCTTCGGTTTGGTTCATTTTAATAATATAGGGTTTTCCAATAGGAATGATATGATTTTTAAGTGACGTTTCGGCCATTTGTAATATGTCATGAACTGTCATTTTTTGTTTCATTGTATTCAAGTAATGTTTACAATTTCATCATGGTGAGATATACGCAAGAACAACGTGTACAAATTATTCAGTTTTATTATCAAAATAATCGTTCTCCAGTTGCAACTTTTTGTGCGCTTCTTCATTTTATAGTCGTAATAATCGTCCAAGTGTGTTCGCTATTCGTCGAATTGTTGAAAATTTTGAGCGTACATTTTCTTTACATAATGTTCAAGTGCCAATAAGACAAAGAAACGCTCGAAGTAATGCAAATATTGCTGCCGTTCGGGCAAGTGTTGCTCAAGACTGCAATTTTTCGATTCCAAGACGTTCTCAAGAATTGGGACTGTCTCAAACCACAACCTGGCGAATTTTGAGAAAGAATTTGGGTTTGCATCCATATAAAATTGTTCTCACTCAAGAACTGAAGCAATTGGACCATTGTAAACGTCGTGAATTTGCTAATTTTTTCCTTGGAACAACTTGGAAACGATAACGATTTTTTTAAGAAAATCATCTTCCCCGATGAGGCTCACTTTCATCTAAGTGGTGCGGTAAATAAACAAAACTGTCGATTCTGGTGCGAAGAAAATCCACAAATTATTCATGAAAAACCATTACATTCACCTAAATTGACAGTTTGGTGTGGTTTTTGGTCTGGTGAAATTATCGGTCCGTATTTTTTTCGAAATGAAGCTGGTAACACCGTTCCTGCCAATGGAGATCTTTTTATGGCCAAAATTGGAAGAAATTCATCTTGACAATGTTCCAACAAGACGGGGCTACGTGCCACACAGCAAGTGCAACAATTGGATTATTGCGAGAAAATTTTAGAGATTCGATTATTTCAAGAAATTGTGATATTGAATGGCCTCCAAGAAGTTGTGATTTAACACCATTAGACTATTTCTTGTGTGGTTATTTGAAGTCATTGGTCTTTAGCAATAAACCAAACTCTCTTCAAGCATTACAAGTCAATATTGAACGTGCTATTCATGACATACGACTTGATTTAGTGAAAAAGTGCTCGAAAATTGGGTTCATCGAATTCGTTCCTGCAGAAGAAGTCGTGGAGGCCATTTGAATGACGTTTTATTCAGAACTTAATTGTTTCGGTTGTACTTCACATTAAATAAAAAACATTTCAATTTCCTTAACCATTAGTGTGTTTTTTTAAAGAAATCATATCACTCTTATTGGAAAACCCTATATTTATTTATTTTTGTTTTACGAAATAGAACAAATTAAATTCGGTATTTCAAACGACAAAACAAACGCAAAATGTCTATTTTTACAACAAGAAGACAAAAAAAATTAGTAGAAATAACCGCCTTGTGGTAAACACCATAACCATAAAATGGTTTTATTTCCCCTAAACCTAAAACTGTTTTGGCTTACATTAGAGCCAATTCGGCTTTATACAATGCAAATGTTGTTGTAATGTTGCGAAAGCAACACAGCTAAAAAATTTTAGGCCAAGTAAGGTATTTCTAAAGATCTTAACACAGCCTCAAATATTTGTGGTGTTAGTTGGAGATGATGCCATTAAGAAATAATATTCAGTAGCTCCCTATCCAGGGATAGAATAACAATTTATAGAATTTTGTATTAAGACCAAATATGATAAAAATTCTTAGACCAACTGAGATATCCCTATAGATCTTAAGACAACCTCAGGTATATGGGGTGTTAGTTGTAGACCATGTCAGTTTGAAAATATACTAATTTTCTCCCCATTCAGGGGAACGGATAGTTAATAAAATTTTGTATTATTAATAAATATAATTCTTAGGTCAACTGAGGTATTCCTAGAGACCTTAACACAACTATAGATATTTGAGATGTTTGTTAGAGACGATGCCAGCTATAAATAATATTGAGGAGCTTCCCATCCAAGGGTGGAAACAATTTATAAAAATTTGTATTATGACCAAATCTAATAACAATTCTTATGCTAACTGAGATATTCCTAGAGATCTTAACACAACCTCAGGTATATAAGGTATTAGTTGGGGACCATGCCAGTTAGAAAAAAATTATCAGGAGCTCCGCATTCAGTGGAGAAGACACTTAATAAAATTTTGTATTATGGCCAAATATAATAAAAAATGTTTGACTTGGCATAAGATTATTGGTCATATAACAAAATTCTATGATTCATCTTCATCTCTTTTAGGGAATAGCTTCTGATTATTTTTAAAATTTACATGTACCCCAACTTACACTGTATATACCAGAGATTGTGTTAAGATATCTGGGCATATCACAGTTAGCCTAAGAAATTTCGGTCTTAATACAAAATTCTTTAAATTTTTCCCACCCTTGGATGTGGAGCAACTGAATATTATTTGTAATTACTGGGGTCATGTAGTAGGGACTAACACCCCATATACATGAGGATGTGTCTCTGCGGATATCTCACTTGGCCTAAGAATTTTTATTAAGTATGGTCATAATACAAAATTTTATTAAATGTCCCCTCCCCTATATGGAGAACAACTGAATATATTTTCTAAATGACACGGTTTCCAACTAACACCTCATATACCTGAGGTTGCGTTAAAATCTCTAAGGATATCTCAGTTGGTTTAAGAATTTTTATTATATTTGGTCAATATACAAAATCCTCTAAACTGTTCCCACCCCCTGGATGGGAAGCTCTTTATAATTTTTCTAACTGAAATGGCCCCCAACTAGTACCTCATATACCTGAGGGTTTCTAGGGATACTTCATTTTCAAGAATTCTTGGTAAATAGTTTTGAGCATGTTTTCCTTAGCGGTAAATGCAACAGTTTTTCCCTGAATTAACGCAAATTTGTACAGTAAGTTTGATAATTAGTAGTGCAATGATCGTTTTTTGAGACTTTTAAATATAACTTCGAGTCAAATTTTATGTAACTAGTCGAGATAAAGTGGTTTTATATTATTCAGATAATTTTAATAGGATTTAATAATTACATCCAAGAAAACTCTAATTTTCGAACATGTTCCGTCTTACCCAGGTAATATCACTAACACAAACACAATTAATGAAACTAGCAAAAGAAATTGCATTTTCTTCACATTCGTCCTGAATTAAAACAAGAAGCCAAGGAGTGGTGTAAACCCGGTAAATCAGTCAAAAAGGTCTTAGGATCCGTTTTGTGGGATGCAAAAGGAATTATGTTCCTGGATTACCTCCAAACTGGTAAAACTATAAACTCAGGATATTATTGTAACCTTTTGGGCTATCTAGATGTAAAAATCCGTGAGAAGAGATCTAGTTTACAGAACAACTCTCACACAACTCAAAAAAACCATTGCGAAAATCAGTGAATTAAAATACGAATTTTTGCAACATCCACCCTATTTGCCAGAGTTAAGTCCCTTAAACTTCTAGCTGTTCTCATATCTAAAAAAAATGCATGCATAGGAAACGATTTTTATCGAATGAAGAGGTAATAGCAGCTGTGGAAGCGTATTTCGACAGTTTTCCGGATCTCACTTCGGATGGAATCCATAAATTAGAATATCACACGAACAAGTGTATTGAAGTTCAAGGAGATTATATTGAATAATAAAATGTATTTCAAACCATAAAATCGTGTTTTTCTTATCTAACGACAAAACTTACCGAGCAAGCTAGGATTATTGCCTCGATTTTAAGTCCTGTCACACCTACAATTGTATTATTGTATTAATGAACCGTTGCCGTTATCTAACTTACATTTCGACAAAAACTACCGAATTATTTTTATGTGCACTTCTATTCAAATCAATGACCCCACGAGCACACTTATTTGCATAAGTAAGTCTCCATTAATAAGTTTTCGCTTCGAATAGGTTATACGATCCCTTTAATTTTATTGTTCGTCTTGAAATTATTTTGAAATGAAAACACATAAAGAGTTCAAGTTGTACAACAAAAATTTATTCGAAATACTCTGTTTTTAGACCGGAGTGAAATATTTCCTAAAAAAACCCTAAGTAAAACATAACGTGATTTGTATTACTGATTATACACTAAAATAGAAAAATTTAGGCGAAACTAAAATTAAAATGTAAACAGATTAAAATATTTGTTAATATAACATGATCAAATAACAAGTATGAATCAAATTATATTTTAAAACTAATATAACATTAATTTAATGTAGGTCATCAACTTAAACTAAAAACTAAAATATGGTTTAAAAATTTTTTCGACTTCAAAGGAATATTAGTTGAGATTTTGCGAGGTGATTATCGATCTCACTATGTTTTTATGTTAGATCTATCAAATGTTAAATCTATCAAAACTCTACTAAACAGTAATGATATGTTTCTGGGCCATGTTTGGCCATTCCACAACTATGAAAAAATTCTAAAAACCGTTATGGTTATGGACATTTGATAGATCTAACATAAAAACATAATGAGATCGATGATCACCTCGCAAAATCTAGACTAGTATCCCGATGAAGTCGTTAAAACTCTATAAACAGTAATGATATGCTTCTGGGCCATGTTTGGCCATTCCAAAATTATGAAAAAATAATGAAAATCCGTTATGAATATGAGCTTTGATAGATCTAACATTAAAACATAATGAGATCGATGATCACCTCGCAAAATCTGTTTTCTTTATAAATTTAGAATGAATTGTTTAAAATAGATATAAAATTATATAAAATTTAAAATAGATACTCGATCGGCTAGCAAGCTAGCAATTTGCTCCTGGAGTAGCCAGGATTTCGGCTAACAAATTGCTTTCTTGTTAGCCGATCGAGTATCTACCACATTATCTAACTAAACAAATAATTTTTCTTTTTGGTTTGAACAACTTTTGTTCTTATTTTAAAATAAGTTCGCCTAAATGTTTTCTTTTTCAACGTAAACTATTAACACACACACACACAAACAAAATTTTTACTTAGGATTTTTTTTAGGAATTATTTCATGCTTGTGGACAAGAGCATGAAATTTTTCCTAAACCATTCCTAAATTTTTTTTTTACTTAGGATAAAGTTAGTATGTATTTTCCGCGCATGTTTTTAGTGATGGGAGAAATACTCAGTCAATCATGACTCAGGTCGCCAACTACAGTTATTTAAATTCCTGCCAATCTGAAGAAATTCTCCAATGTTGTTTCTCCAATTTTACAAAATGCACAGGAGGGGTAGTTTAGCAGTAGTAATGTGGAAAATATAAGCATAATTCTCAATTCAAAATTCTCGGTTTACGAGAACCATTCCTTAGATTATTAGTTTAAAAGCCTGCTTTTACGATTGTATTCTGAATAATACACTGCCACTTGGTCATCCACTAATCTGATTCCAACTGTAGATACTGTCATTGGTAAAATGAATCAAATATTAATATCTGGAAGAAGCGCAACGCAAATTTCTGAAGTTTGACGTTCAATATTATGGCGGTTCGAAATTTATATTTTTTGGATTATAATCAGTTTGTAAAGTCCTGTACTACTACGAGGTGTTAACCAAAGTTCTCCTGTACATTATCGAACATTCCTGCATACACAACGATATCGCGTAGTATTCTAATAAATTATTTATATTTTGTCACTCACGCGCCCACTATTCTTGCAATTGTTCAGTAATAAGTGTTAAGACCCGTGGGTAATGTCGAAATACTAATAAAAAAATAAAATTTTTATTACGTAAAATTAAAATTGGAAACTAGCAAGTTACCGAATTTCTTTATATACACATAAGAATGAAACTGGAATTTATATACGTCGATCTCCTTGCATATAGGTAAAAGACCTTCGACGAATTTATCTCGTATAATTTTGGAGAGACAACGTTCAATACCTCGTTTATATCGTGGGTGGATATACATAAAGCCGAAATCGTTTTATTTGAAATTCTGTGACCTCACCATGCCTTAGTTAAGATTTCTGTAGGATTGATATATATACAAACTAAACTAAACTAGACTTTACATCAACAAAAATTTTTTTAAATGCATACCAGTAAATCAACTTTCTTAAGAGAAAATCTAATTATTCTTGTTTCTATCGTTTTTTGAATATAAAACTGAAATAAAAATTTAGAATTAAATTTTTATGTCGCACAGAGTAATAAAATTAAAGGTCGTTTGGTATGCGCGTCGCATCGCACGATCATATACAAAAACAAATATTTTCTGTAAGCGTATATACAGAGTTCGGCTTAATAATTTACCTGGGCCCGGAAGTATGGACTATTGACTGTTTGACATCATCATTAACCAGCAAATCGTGTATAGGTAGCAAGCAAAAAATAACTTGTTGTTACGATTTTAATGATCGGACATGGGGAAAGGTCGTACGCATTACCATTTTAATGTTTGGGTTGCGTTAATGAGCGAATTTTCTAGAAAATTGGATACAGATTAACACGTCAACTTGTTGACCATATGCTTTTCTGTATGACTGCACTGAATTGTAAATATTTATTCATGTACATATTTAGCACAATCATGAAACAATAGAGTACGCGGTTTATAAACGACAACCGTAGGTATTTTATCATTTGTCAACCTACTTTGTATGCATGTACATGGCGGCGTATGAGTTGTTTATTGGAATTCTAATTGTTTCTTCTCTCGGTACTATACATGAAACGGTTATATTTTTCGTTCCGCAAGTCAATTTTAATGTGCATATTAACGAAAAACGATAGTTTATGCATTTCAATTAATTTAAAGTGATTTTAACGGTCGATAAGACATATTTTTATTACAACGTACAAAAATATAGGTTAACTAATGGTGACTGCATGCGGTTAAATAATGTAGAGGTGCCAAAGAAATATGTGAAACCTAATTTTATTTTGGCTTAGTGCTTTTGACAAAATAAAATCAAGTTTAGTTACGAGCCGACCTTGTTCATGAGACTACTCAATCTCACTTTGATTGTTGAGCTGTCTAGCGCGCGTGTAAAAGCTGAGTAGTGTTGACCTTAACCGAAAAAGGTAGTTACAGGTGGATATACATTTGTCTTTGACACTTATTCGTTGTGATGCAAAATGCAGGGATGGCAAGAAATTGTCGACGGCACAAAATGAATCGTAAAATTGAGTTCAAAGGAATTCTCCAGCCTTCTATTACCACCAATCGTGTGTCGTTGCACCCTTTTTCGGGTTCAATTTTCTTTTGTGCTTCCCAAGATAAAGATAAATAGAACTGTATCGCCCTATTACAAAATCCTTGAATATTCGAAACTGCTGGAAGCTAGTCTGACCGCGGGTGGATGCTCCATTAACAGATTTGAGATGGGACTAGCACCGCAAGTAGTTCACTAATTATATAAAGGCGATCGAAATCCTTTCCAGCCATGACAATATAGCAACTTATTTGATCGTTAGAGCTTTAAAACATATTTCATTTTGACCAGAGAATGTTTGTCTGCTCGAACGATTACTCTGTGATCATCTGATGGCATTTCCTTAAATGCAGTTATGAATAAATTTACCAGATCCATGAAAGCATGGAATAAAATCTGAAAACTTAATATTATTTCACGTTTTGTTTCGGGACTAATGACTAAAATTTGAGTTGTTGGCAGGAAGATGACGAAGTGACCCCACTTTGGTAAATGGATTGGTAAATTGATGTATGATGTGCGGTAAACGAATTCAATTGATTGATAACCCAATTCGTTTCGTACAATATTTCAGAGTCAACAATATTCGCTTCTCTGTTCCCAATTGTTGACAATTACATCCTTATGTAGACAAATCGTTGGATCCACTCTCCTTGATAACATTTTTGAATATACTATACTTTATAGCTTTACCGGCTCCATAAAAGCATTTTTTTTTTAAATTCGACATTTTGGAAAAAAACGTATGAAAGCACTTAGAGCACAACGCCTTCACCAGAGGACAACGCCTTACCCAGAGGACAACGCCTTCAAAAATATTACAAAAATATCCTCATTTTGTTATGAAATTTCTATGCAAAATTTGAATTCGATTGGATGAATGTTTTGGAATATAAGAAGGGCCTCCTTGATTCAGGGGACGGACCCCTCGAAGTAGAGCATATCACTAATTTCATATAATCTTTTTCCTAAAGAGATCTGTTTCTTTTTCATTCCTGTGATTTTTTTTTTAAATTAACTTTTAAAAACAAATTGTACCCAGGCTCCTAGACCCCAGGATCCAGCTCCTTCAAAAATATCATAAAATTCAATTTATACATGATAAAAACTTGAAGACTATCGGTTCAGAACAAACAGATATTTCTGGCAAAACAGTTACTGAGAGAATTTAGTCCTACGGGGGCGGGCCTGTTCAAAAATATTACGAGAACTTGCTCGTTTTAATATAAAATTTATATGCAAAATTTGAATTTGGATGAATGGTATGGAAACTTATAAGAAGGGTACCCTTGATCCAGGGGACGGACCCCTAGTATCTAATACTATATCATTAATTTTATATAATCTAGTTCTTACAAAAAAATCTTTTTTTTTTAATTTCTATGGACAAATTTAAAAAAAAATGGAATTGTAGGGAAACAGCTGTACCAAGACTGCTAGATCCCGGGATCCAGCTCCTTCAAAAATATCGTAAAGTTCCATTTATACATGGTAAAAGCCTAAAAACTTTATGACAGTCGGTTGAGCAGCTGAAACGCCTATTCAGAAGAAACAGACATTTCTGGGGAAAAATTGTGTGAGACAACTTATTCCCAGGGGGCTGACCCCTTCAAAAATTTTACGAAAACAGGCTCATTTTAATATAAAATGTCTATGCAAAATTTGAATCCTATTAGATGAATGGTGTGGAAACTTATAAAGAAGGTTTACTTGATCCAGAGGCGGACCCCTCGGATTAGAGCATATCACTAAATTCATATAATCTTTTTCCTAAAGAAATCTCTTTCTTTTTTCATTTCTGTGGACAAATTTAAAAAAAAAATAAATTTTAGGGAACAATTGTACCGCTAGACCCCGGAATCCAGCTCCTTCAAAAACACCGTAAAGTTCCATTTATACATGGTAAAAACTTATAAGAAGGTTCCCCTTGATCCAGGGGACGAACCTCTAGTATTAGAGCATATCATTAATTTCATATAATGTTTTTCCTACAAAAAAATTTCTTTTATTTTCATTTCTGTGGCACAATTAAAAAAAAATGGAATTTTAGATCCCAGGATCCAGCTCTTTCAAAAATATCGTAAAGTTCCATTTATACATGGTAAAACCCTAAAACCTTTATGACAGTCGGTTGAGCAGCTGAAACGCCCATTCAGAAGAAACAGACATTTCTGGGGAAAAATTGTATGAGACAACTTAGACCCAGGGGCTGACCCTTTAAAAAATTTTATGAAAACATGTTCATTTTAATATAAAATGTCTATGCAAAATTTGAATCCGATTAGATGAATGGTGTGGAAACTTATAAAGAAGGTTTACTTGATCTAGAGGCCGACTCCTCGGATTAGAGCATATCTCTAATTTCATATAATCTTTTTCCTAAAGAAATCTCTTTCTTTTTTCATTTCTGTGGACAAATTTAAACAAAAAATTAAATTTTAGGGAACAACTGTACCGCTAGAAGGCTAGACCCCGGAATCCAGCTCCTTCAAAAATATCGTAAAGTTCCATTTATACATGGTAAAAACTTCATGACAATCCGTTGAGCGGCTGAACTGTCCATTTAGAAGAAACAGACACTCTTGGAAGGGGGGGGGGGGGGGTAAATTCTATGCAAAAATTAAACTAGAATGGTTTAGAAACTTAAAAAAAGGGTCCTCTTGACCCATGGGACGGACTGCTAGTATTCTTACATGTCACCAATTACATATAACTCCTTTCCTAAACTCATTCTCGTCTAACAAAAAAGAAGATTTAATTTTTGAAACAATTTGTACCGGAGCCCCCGGAACTGCTAAAACCAACATTCGAAACAAACAAACAGACAGGAATTCATTTTTTATATATAGATAGCAGCACTTTCCTCAGACAGTACTCGAAAAATGTAATTAAAAATGAAAATTTGATTATACATAGGTACAACATTTCTACAGCATTACTGGTGTCCTTTCACATTCAGATGACCACTCTCCGCCATTCTAGATTATTTTGATTTAATGAGGCAAGATCTAATAAAAAGACCACGCACTAATAATTCACGACTCAATGGTATTTGTGACGTACATTTTAATTCGTTAAAAAGAACCTTACGTGTGAGATCGCTGCTCAATAATCTTTTACCATTTTAGCAAATTTTTATTAACTTCCATCAAAATTATTAAAAAAAAAAATCTGAAAATATTAAGAAGGAGAGTAGAAACAACCAACCAGAATATTTAATTTGATAAAGAAACTATCCTTATATTTGGTTTGCTACCTAAGCCAATCCGCCATTTTGCACACCAAGTTTTTGCTAAAATGTGGTTTGGAGAATGTGAATGCGATTTTAATGCGTGAACCAATTTCTAAATTAGCAACGGTGAAATGCTGCTTTCATGATAGAATTAGGATTTTAAAATATAATTGTGGATAATAGTTATTGAAATGTATCCCTTGATTGTCACAAGTAGATGACGAATTTTTCGTTCTAGAATTTCTATATTCCACTGACTTGGTTTTACTAATCTGCTGGGTATATTTCTAAAAAGAGGACCACTCAAACATTAAAAGGCTGAAATCCGAACATTTTATTTCAATATTCTTGAGCTCGATAGATTTATAAAATTTACTGAAGTTGCGATTAGTTTTCTAAGGAAAGAACGAAATGCTACTCGCACAACCAAAATCACAATTTCCTTTATTGTTCCTATCCTATCGGTACGATAAATTCTCCGTTTTTCAAATCAACTTTTCGGAACCCTTAAATTTGATAGACAATTGCTAAAGGTATAAAAAGCTAGTTGAGTTTCTTTCATACCACTGGGCACTGTTCACATTTGTTCACATTTATGTAACAAGGCCTTGTCTCATGCAAGCAAATAGCCGATATTGTTTCTTATCGGTAAAAGCGCTCATTTTAATCTCAAGAACCCATGGATCATCAGTCGGATTAAAAATGGACTAGGTTAATACAAAATAGCCATTTTCCAAAATACAGGCCTAGGACCATTCAAATTTGCCATTTTTCAGATCGAAACGTTATTCGGAATCCCATATTCATTATAATAACTAATGCTTACCCTGATGGGCTGAGGAGAACCACACCCGAAGCTCTAATTTTAATCCGATTTTTATTATATAATCTTAGTTTCATTCCAATTGACTAAGAAAGCCATCTTTATTAAATATATGCCTTGAAATCTATTATTATTTATTACGGGCGCCCAACATTTGGGGAGCGGCCCTTCACCCTAGAGATATGATAATCTCTTTTTTAAAAAATCGATTGGAAAGACGAATTCCAGAAATTAGCTTCAGTGTGCTGAAAATCCATATTAAAGTTGTTTTTAGGTTGTTTTTACAACAAAAGCTTCTTGTCAATAACAAAAAATTGTGAGAAATCGAAAAATTTTGGAAATAACTTAAGCTGTCCAAGACTATATTTTCAAAAAATTATTTAGTGCAGTCACCTAAGCCGAAAATTTCTTCCTCATGTGACTTAATTATTTTAGCCTCTCTGAGAGATGCATACTGTATTATATTTAATCAATAAAATCTAAATTAAAAAAAATGTAAGTAATTATTAGTAAATTAGTAAAATATCTTACATCGCCACCTACGTTGCTCACGAGTACTCCACAATAATCGTTTGCGTTTTGTTTCGCCAGCAGATTTATACTCATCGATACCGAATTTGTACCATTACCCATTACCATGCAGCTTGAGTTTCGGAAATCACGTGAATGCACTGCACCCGAATACGGGCTATTAAACGAAACTTTTATACTCATTGTGCCCGATTTACATGTGGCCGAAACGTGTGGCGTAAATTCAACGGGCGGTTCCTGGCACAACACCTGAAAATAAAAAATAAAAAATATTGAAATAAATTTAGTAATACAGCAATAAATCGTGACGATAATGTGATGTCATCGTACTCGTCTCGTATGTATATCGTATGTAAACATAAGAATATTATTACTTAACCCAGATTATACACACACATAAATATCACTTTCGTCGTTCGCATTTATGGACTGAAGACGTATATGTATAAAAAGACGCTTAAATTAAATTATTGTTTTCGATTTCAATAACGACAAAAAAAAAATTTCACCCGATTATGTAATGGAGACGTGGATGGATATAAACACAAACCATTCTTCTTATGGGTATACATTTCTTTCATCTATCTACTGTATTCCTATATAAAAACGTCTAAATTGTTCGAAATAATAAATTTTGAAAGTTGTGTAGAGATATAGATGATAGATTGTAAGTACTTTCTTTGATGGTTTCGTTTATAGCTCTAACATTTAACCTCTGTAAGGCGTTGACTATACCCAAGACTAAGATAATAAATTATACAGTGAGACGCAATGAGAAATTTCTGTAATTTGATTGAATAAGACGTACATATGGCTGGAGGGTGTTATAACGTAACATTTGTTTGGATACATAATTATATTTAATCGTTTAGAAATGGTCTAATGAAGTTCCGGTGTTTTGGAATTATCGTGATTAATAACATTCGCTTTGGTCGTAAGGTCGAATTGCATAATCCTGGCTATGTATAAACCCTTCAAAAAGTTTGTTGTGAAGAACTGTGAAGTATTCTTAAAATATAAACCGATCTTATAGAAATTTGTGTCGCGCGTATTTCTTTCTAGACCAGCCGTTCTATGTAGCACAGTTTTTGAAATGGAATAATTTTGATCCCGTATTCTTAAGTTTGTTAGTTCGGTGTCGCCAATAGACCTCACTCAATTGATCCAACTAAATGCGAGTTATTTTGTAATATTTCCCACCCCTTACAATTTAGGCCACCCTTCAAAAACACAATAAAAAATGACTGAATTTTGGTTAATTATTTATTGACATCATAATAAAGTATTTAAACAAATGAGTTATGTTTCAGAATTTTACAGTGGGTATGGGTAAAACTAGGCAAAATATGGACAATATAATGACATAACTCAGATAATTAAATTAGTTTCTAGAAGTGCTAACTCCCATTTCACTACCATTTCTTGGCGCTTTTAGAAGAGTCACAACATTTTAATGGGTGTTTAGAATTGAGCAAAAAGTTTTTGAAGCTTTGCTTGGTGTATGTAAAACATTTTATGGTGCTGACTCAAATTTCGCTCACTTATATTCTGAGCACTTTTGTAGGGTTGGGAGAGTTATTGAGATTGTTCTAATGACCGAGCATAGACAGATTTTGGTCCGGACCCACCACGAGCGTGAGCAAACTGTGGGAAAAACATGACATAACTCAGTTCCTTAAATTTATTTTTTTAGTGTCAAACTACGTGGGAAAAACATGACATAACTCAGTTCCTTAAATTTATTTTTTTAGTGTCTTGACTCACAAACAATCTCACTCATTTTATAAATTCGCTTTTGACTGTTCCCTCAAATTTCACTCATTAATTTTAGCGCTTTTTGGGGTTGGTTTGGTTGATTAAGAAAACTGATGAGATAATTCATGTCATCACAATTGCTGGTTCAAGTTTCACTCATTTATGGATAAAAGTATAACATAGCTCTCTTCTCAAAATATTATTTTGTGTAGCTGCTAGATCAAATTTCACTCACATATTTTTAGGGATCTTTGAGCGTGAAGTAAATTTTTAAATGGTTCATCAAAACTGGATAAATTGTAGACCGAACTACGATTACTACTTATTTAACTATTTTAAATTTGCTTTTGCGCTTACGGGTAAAATTTCACTCGTTTTATTTAAGTTAGTCAAAGACACGTCTTCAAAGACAAACTATGTAATGGTTGAGCAAAATTAGGGAAATTGTAAACTAAATAACAACATACACAACTCATTTCTTTATATTCTATTTTTACCGATCAAATTTCACTTAAATATTTTAGCACTTTTGGGAAGCACGTAAGAAATTTTATTTGATCTATTAAACCTTGGCACACAGATTGTTAAAGATATGACAAAACTCTTTGCTTTGACTTCGCTTTTTGGAGGGAGAGCAAAACTTTTCAAATTGTGGTAAAAACTGTATAAATTACGGGATAAACTATGACTTAACTGATTTCTTCAAATTCGCTTTAGGCATGAGCAAAAAATTCATATTTTTTAATGGATGGACATATCTTTAACAACATACAGTTTAAAATATGCTTTTGGGTTGTTGCTTCAAATTTCACGGATTGATTTTAGGCTTTTGGGGCGAGATAAACTTTTTAATTAATTAATAAAAATGGGCATTTTATGGGTTGAACTATGACACAACTCAATTCACCAAATTCTCATCTCTAAATATACTCTCTAAATATGCTTTTGTAGCTGCTGGATCAAATATCACTCACATATTTTGAAGGGTTTTTGAGCGTGACAAAACTTTTAAATGGTTGAGAAAAACTGGGAAAATTGTAGACAGACACATAAATCATTTCAATAAATTCAGTTTTGTCAATATTATTATTATTATACTTATTTCAATATTTTAAATTTGCTTTTGGGAAGCACGTGTAAAATTTTAATAGATGTATAAAACTGGACAAAATGATTTTTAAAGATATGACAAAACTCTCTTCTTTCATTTCGCTTTTTAGAGCGGGGAAGGGAGCAAAACTATATAAATTTTGTGTTAAACTAGGATTTAACTGATTTCCTCAAATTTGCTACAGTTATGAAAAAACCTAATTTTTTAAAGCATAAGCGAAACTATAACGACATATTGTTTAAATTTTGCTTTTGGGCTGTTGATTCAAATGTCACTCATTGATTACAGAGCATTTTGGGGTGAGCTAAAATTTTTAATTGATTACAAAACTGGGAAGTTACGGGCTATGACATATCATTGCTTCCAAATTTACATTTGCGTGTTAGCCTTAATTTCACTCATTTATAGAAAAAACTGTGACATAACGAACTTCCTTAAATTTGCTTTTGAGGCCGTAAGCTCAAATTTCCACTTTTAAATGGTTGAGCCAAACTAAGCAAATTGTTGGCCGAACTACGACATGAATGATTTCAATAAGTTTTGCGGTGCTGATTAAATTTCACTCAAATATGACTTAGTTCACTATTTTAAATTTGATTTGCGGTTCCTGCTCAAATTTTACTGATTTTCTTTTAGCGGTGTTTGGGAAATTCGTAAAACATTTTAATGATTGAGCAAAATTAGGATTAAACTATATAACATCATAACTCATTTCTTTATATTCTCTTTTGTCATGATCCATCAAATTTTACTTAAACATTTTATCGCTTTAGGGAGACAAGTGCGAGACTATAACATAATTTTAACTTCACTAAATTTACATTTCAGCTTACTTGCAAAAAATTTCACTCTCATATTTTGAAGGCTTTTTGGTGTGGACCTAAATTTTAAATGATTGAGCAAAATTGGGAAAATTGTAAATTAATCTACGACATTACTCATTATGTTATCTTTCCGTACTGGAAGTTTCACTCAAATATGTTTACGGTTTTGGCAGACAAGCATAAAATGGTAATTGACGGATAACTGAGCAATATTATTGGTAAAGTAATGAAAAACTCACTTCTTTCAGTTCACTTTGTTGAGCAAGACTGTAGAAACTAAAGGCTAAACTATGACATAACTTATTTTTCAAATTCGTTTTTGTGTTTCGGCTAAATTTAATTTGATCATTTTTGGCGCCGTAGGTAAGTGGGCAAAACTATTAAAAAACTGAAAATTCACTCAAATATAACTTACTTCAGTATTTTAAATTTGAATCTGCAATTCTAGATCAAATATCACTCATTTCCTTTTAGCGGTTTTTTGGTGGTTGCCAAAACATCTTAATAACTGAGCAAAACTGAGAAAACTGTAAACTAACGACATTAACATTTTCTTTATATTCCTAATTTGCCGTGCTGGATCAAATTTCACTCAAATAGGGCTTTTGGGAGACAAGTAAAAAATTTTAATTTATGGATAAAAGGAAAACTGGACAAAAGATTGCTAAAGCAAGTACAAAACACACGTAAGTACAAATTATGTTCTGACTTAATTCTTTTCTTGAAATTCGCTTTTGCGTCCTGGTTAAAATTTCATTCGTTTATTTAAGCGCTTTAGGGATAATAATAAATTTGAAATTTCTTAATGATTGAGCAAAACAGGCAAAATGTGTACAGAACTATGACGACATACTTTTAAAAATTGATGTATGCTATTATACCTCAAACTTCACTCATTAATTGTGCTGGATGAAATTTAACAAATTTAGTTTTAATGCTTTAGTGATGAGCACATTTTTTAACATATGGACAAAACTGCACACGCAGCTAACAGCTGAAAAAGTCTTAATAAATTGCGGGCTAAAGTACAACACATCGAATTTCAGTCAATTCTATTTAGAGGTGCTGGTTCAAATTTCACTAAAATATGAATTAAGCCAATTTTAAATAAGCCCTTGCGGTTCCGACCCAAACCTGACTTATTAACACTTTTATCGTTTTTTTGGATAGTTTCACTGAAATATTTTAGCGCTTTTCGAAGGGTAAAAAATTGTAATTGGTATATAAAACTTGGCAAAAATATAGTTAAAGTAATGACGTAACTCAATTCTTTGTATTCGCTCCTAAAGATGGCTCATTTTACTCATTTATTTAATCACATTTTGGTGGTGAGTAAAACTGAGACAATGGCGGATAATTCTATCGCATAATTTCTCAATTCTTGAAATTCGTTTTTGGTTGCAGTCGGTTTGATCATGTGTCAGAATCATTAATGAGGGTGCTGCCAAATGTAGATCACCGCGTTTTCATTAATTAACGCTTACGAAACACTTTTTGACTAACTTTATAATAAGATAAGGAGACTAGTACAAAATCTTCCGGCAGGTTAGTTTCTAGCAAATGAAAGTTATTGACGCCTACTTCTGCAAACTAAAAACACGGTTCAGCTGAGGAAATGTTAAAATCGGAACAAAACTACACTGAAGAAGCCGTCAGATTATCTCCTCTTGATAGTACTACTCAAAAGAAAAGAAATGAAAGTAAATGGCAGAGTTTGGTAGAAATAACCAATCACACATTAAGCGTTGGGTAAAAAAGCAAGGCGTTATCACGACTTACTACTCGTAAATAAAAAAAAAGTAATTAAAAAAATATTGTGTTCAAGTCGTAAGTCGTAAGTTGTAAGTTGTAAGTTGTAAGTTGTAAGTTGTAAGTTGTAAGTTGTAAGTTGTAAGTTGTAAGTTATAAGTTATAAGTTGTAAGTTGTAAGTTGAAAGTTGTAAGTTGTAAGTCGTAAGTCGACGACATACGACTTACGAATTAAGTAGTTAAATTACTTATATTTCCAACATGTAATTTATAATTAGTATTTTTATTACTTTAAATTCTAGACGTCGTAATTGATAGTTTAATTACAATATTTTTGTATTATTGTATTTGGTATTTCCATTACATAAAATTATATTCCATAAAAAAATACAAATTATGTGTGTCTAATAAAGTTTTCTAATTTACCACTTTTAGATACGAATTCTTTGTTGTTTGGTTTATTGGGGCTTTTATTCAACAAATATAGGCTGAAGCCACGTCCGTGGTAGTTGTCATCTCAAACCACGCTAAACTTCAAATCCAAATGTTAAATCCAAACCTAAATATAAATTTTAAATCCAAACATTTTATTCCACGGCACAAGCTATCATGGTTATTCAGATACCACAGTAACTCTTCCGCATGGAATGACATACCGTGTACGTCATGCATTAAATCATTTCTACTGCGGAGTGTCGAACACGTGTACATCATTACAAAATAGGAATTTTAACAAGACACCGTGAACTATTTTAGTAGTGTGAAGGGGCCGCTCCTGGATAGTTCAAGTCCTAAAAACGACGTCATAGGTGACGTATTCGTTTATGACCTAAAATGCATACATTTAGTGGCTAAAGTATGAGGTAGTCGTTGATAATCGTAAAAGCATAAATTTAGGGGCAGGCGAAGTACACGTAACTGACATAGAAAGCATAAATTTAGGGGTATGACGTAGTCGTAGATGATTGGAAAAGCATACATTATTGGAAAAAGCATACAGGGGCACTCGAGATTGAAAAGCAAAGACTTAGAAAAAATCTCGCCTAGTTTACGAAAAAAAACAACCGAAAAAAACACAAATTTCTGGGCAATTTCGGATGAAAACAAACATTTATGACAAATAGAGCAGACATTTAGGAGATGAGTATGACGTATCCTACATGATTGAAAACTCATACATTTAGGGGCAATGGAGATATAAAAGCTAACATTTAGTTGAAAGTTCGCCTCAAAGCAGCGTACATTTAGGAGCAATAAATATGACGTAGTCGTAGATGATTGAATGGCATAGTTTTCAGCATCATCACTTCATATAAAACGTCATTTTTTAAAGTAATTTTTTGACTCAGTGTTTGTCATCACATTAAATGTTAGCATTTAGAGGTACATAATTCTAAAAATATATATATGTTAATTTATAAAAAATAAATGCGTTAACTTTATTGCATTAAACTAAATTTAATATCTTGTTTTTATTTTGATGCTAATGCTCTCTTTAACCTTAATAAACAAATTTTATTAAATTCTTGTTTGTTTTACATACACAATTTGTATGTAAAAAATGACAGGATTTTAACGGATCTTATAGTTAAATCGGATTTTTTTTTAAATAAGCATTATAATTTGATAACATAAATTATATAACAAATTAATTTTATGTTTTTAATAACATACTAAATATTTTATTATTATTATAGTAATAGTGTCATTATTACGCCTAAATGTTTGCTTTTCAATAGAAATTCCACAGAAATTTGTTTTTTCCGATGAACTAGACTAATTTCCTCCTAAATGTTTGCTTTGCAACCTCGCTTTTTCCTAAATTTATGCTTTCTCGATCATCTGCGACTACCTCATATATCCTTTGCCAGCAAATTTATGCTTTTTCGATCATCTACAACTACGTCATACTTTAACCCGTAAATGTATGCCTTTGCCGTCATAAACGACTACGTCATACTTTAGCCCCTAATTGTATGCTTTTCACGTCATAAACGACCATTTCACCTATGACGTCATTATTGGGACTGGGACTATCCAGAACCGGCCACTCTACACTACTTATTTTAGATGCTATTTGGATACATCCAGCACATTGCTCATATTTTTTTTAAAATAAAGTCATGACATGACGTACGGCACTAATTACGGAAGGGCTAATTTAGATTATAAAACGAACACAAATTTTACGCTTTTCAGTCAGTAATACCGCCGTAGCTGATACCTGGCTGGGCCAAGGAATTCTGAATAACAACAAGAAGTTATAACAATGTAACAACATTTTAATTCACTTTTGGAGTAAATTAATTAGTAATTGTAATTTAATTACATTTCTACCAGCGAAAATTATAATTTTTTATATGTATTTTCATTACTCAAATAAAATGTAATGTACAATTAATGTATTTTATATTTCAATTACCTGAATCAAAGTAATTGGTAATTAGTATTTTAATTACTGAGCATATGTAATTTGCCCACCCTTGGTCGTCGGTCGTAAGTAGTAAGTAGTAAATTGTAAGCCGTAAGCCATAAATCGTAAGTTGTAAGTCGTAAGTCATAAATCGTAAGTTGTAAGTCGTAAATTTTTAGTCGTAAGTAGTAAGTCGTAACTCGTAAGTCGTAACTCGTAAGTCGCAAGTCGTAAGTTGTTTTAAGTCGTAAGACGTAAGTCATGAGTCGTAGGTCGTAAGTCGTAACTTATAAGTTGTAAGTCGTGAATCGTAGGCCGTAAGTCGTAACGTAAGTCGTAAGCTGTAATTCGTTAGTCGCAAGTTGTAAATCGTAAGTCGTAAGTATTAAGCAGTAAGTTGTAAGTAAACCGTTATTCGTAAGTTGTAATAGGTTTCTCGTAAGTAGTAATTCGTTTTTTGTAAATCGTAAGTCACAAGCCGTAAGTCTTTCAAGTTCAAAAAAAAAATTCTTTTCGCTGCAAATTAAGTTCACCATTCACAAATGTATATGTAAGTAACCACAGTTTGTAATATCGGTGTTGATATAAATTTCACTTTATTTGAAGTTTAACATACACAATTGCGTCTTTAACTGTTATGGCACTAACGTTTTAGAATATAAATATGTGGTTCCCCCTTCTTCTTTAAAAAATATTTTATTCCCCCAAAACTTATGGATTTAAACGGATTTTAGTTAAATCGGAATCGTTTTTGAAAAAAGTATAATAATTTGATAACATATAAATTATCTGAACCTTGCGGCATCTCAATACCAACAACACAATTGTGCAACATGAGCTATAGTTATAGTGTTTCTTTCAGACGAAAACAAATTTAAATTGAATGCACAAATGTGTATGATGTTCCAAAATACAAACAAAAAATAATTATTGACATTCTCTTTCATACACGAATTCTATGTAGTGCTAAATGCCAAAGTGCCTAAGTGTCTAAACGTCTAAGTGTCTCAGTGTCTAAGTGACAAAGTGCCAAAGTGTCAAAGTGTCTAAGTGTCAAAGTGTCTAAATGTCTAAGCGTATAAGTGTGTAAGTGTCTAAGTGAATAAACGCGTAAGTGTCTAAGTGTCAAAGTGTCAAAGTGTCAAAGTGTCAAAGTGTCAAAGTGTCAAAGTGTCAAAGTGTCAAAGTGTCAAAGTGTCAAAGAGTCAAGGTGTCAAAGTATCAAAGTGTTTAAGTGGCAGTGTGTCTAAGTGTGTAAATAGTTAAGGATCTCTAAGACTTTATATATAGAAGTGTCTGTTTAAGTGTATTATAAGAGAAAGATTAAGTTTAATCTTAAGTATAGGAATAATTTTAACTTTCCCATTACAATACCTTTATGGTCTGGTCCTAAAGTATAATTGGAAAGGATCGGATAAAGTTCAACTAATGGAGTATTAATATGTTATAGAGAATACATCATGAAGCACCGAAATGCCCGTTTCAACCAGATTCCTTAAACAGAGTCTCAGTTTCAAAACGCCGTAATATTCATTTATATAATTTTAATAACAGAATTGTGAATTGCAGTATGATTAAGGCATATTAACGACGTTATCGTTTAGATGATAAATTGACGATGGGGAATCGATAAAAAAGCATATAGCCTAAATCAGCATCAACAAGAAGCAGTTTATTTGAGTCATGTTAATAAGGGACAAAATTACTCAAGTAACTGCGGCACATATATTCTGAATGCAAGGCAACTATGGTCTTTTTATTCGACCAACATTTTCAGTACCAAAGTTGAATGAACCTACAATTTGTTGTTTGTTTTGTTAAATTCAACATTAAACATTAGGTCATGGTTCACTAATCGATTTATACAACAACAAAAAAGTATTAAAATCATGAATCTTCTCGTGTATATACGACGAATATGCCATCTGTCACAAATCTGTTCCATATTACAGCAGTTTGTATTTCCTTTTCGTTTTACGTTAATTTTCATATCAAATCATGCCATCATTGTATAGAGTGAGACACCACGGTGTGTAAACGACGGGAATGGACGGACACTAAATAACAAGGTTTTTCAACACAACAAAACAAATCAAACGACGAAACTAACAAAATCTAAATATCATCTCCGCGATATTCGCAATCAGAGCATGATACTGTCATATTTAATTTTAAAATGCAAGCAATATTTTTTCGTATCGTATACCGACCATGATTTACATAACAAATGTACGAAACATTTGGTCCGCTGAGACCAAATTCTAGATTTTTAATCTCAAATCAATTAAATGCGAATTTGTCACATGTACAAACCTGCTGCAAACATTTATAGGCGCACGGTTAAAAATCGCTACCAAACATAAAATCATAGTCATTACACTCCATTCGTATATAGATACATACATTGTTGAAAGAGCTCATTAATTATGCACAAAACTATTAATTATTATAACGTGACGTAACTGTAAATCATTGTAAACTATTGTAATATATATAGAATAATAGTTGTTTGGTACATAATCAGATGTATAAGCATAATGTTACCCCATGCATACCATATATGTATATGAGAGGCAACATATATTTTAACCAATGCAGGTGGGCTTATGCGCCACCAAAAATAAAAATCACAAGCATCGCGTAGTTAAAGGTACCCACCCGCACATAAATATGCTCGAAAGCATAAAATATAGGTTCACTCTAGTTGAAAGTAAAAATATTGTCCAACTTTCATCATGCAGTTGTTGTTATTGTCTTTGGTATGTTACATACGCGTATCATTCATACGAAGAAAGTGGAAAAATTGAAAACTCATTCTTGTAATCTAATTATGCTACGAGCAACACATACACACACACAGTTTGATATTTAATAACAAATAATTTTTAATGTAATTAGAGATCGGTTAATTAATTTGTTGTTATTTACGTATATGCGCAGTGCCATTCGTATATGATTAACCCAAATTGAAGTGATGTGAACTGGAACTGGTTCGGCCAGTTGTGCGATTAAAGAGATTTTCTTTGTATTTATCAAATTTATGTGGCTAATTGTCTCATAGTAGGCGCCAAAGCGGTTGCAAATTTTATCACTTAACTATTCTTGTCATAATTAAGAAACAAGAGAAATCGTTACTTTATGACATGTCGTCAAGAGAACGCGACAGTATTGACACATGTGAAGTGTTTATGCAATTAACTACAAAAAATGAATATTTGGTTAATTTTAAATATTTCTAATAGACGTGTAATTTCGATATTTTACTGAATGAGGGCTCTTACTAGACATTGTTGAGATAAATTAAACACTGACTGTTGACTGGGTCAACAACACATATTGGGAATACAACATGCAGAAATATTTCCAGACGCCGTTTAAGATTGTAATCCCGGCACCGACATTACAGTTCTGCCATAAACCAACGATGCAACAGGCCAACAAACGTTCGGTCGTCGCATACAAACAATATGAATATAAGACATCAAGGACGCCAAGACAACCAACAACAAGTAAATGCTCCCACATCAAAGAGCAAACAACTATGGTTCAAACAGCAACATTCATGGTGAGAAAAAAGGCAGCGAGGAAGCGAGGACGACATAAATAGAAATCAAGTTTAAAAAAGATGCAGCATTTAGGCAGATGTATCATCAGCTCACCATTTCACGGTTTTCTTTAAAATCAGCACCTATATTGATACAGGTTAACACAATATCAGGGAAACAAAGCAGCTTGCATGTAAACAACAACCGGTAAACAACGAAGGGTCTACGCCAAACAGAACCGGCAAATATATAACAATCAAAGGCAAGATGGCTATAGGCTACAAATTAGAACTGCCCAGTTAAATAACATTAAAATTCATCGTTGGACAAACTTCAACTGCAGCGTTACGTGGAACAACGCATTTAGGCCCCGCTAACAATAATTTATGATAGAAAGGTTTAGATTTTATTCATATAATAAATTAGTTTTGGATTCCGATGCAATAATGTCAGACAACATTGGTCTAATTTAACCGTTATACTATGTTAGGTCAGAGGGGATTCAAAACGTCTGTGGCCGATAGAACTTCTGCAATCAGGAGTATTGTATTAACCCCTTTAGTTTTCACTAAGAGTAATTCATGGTGCAAGGGTTCAGATTTCCTTCATAATGAATTATTCTTAGATACCGATGCAACCATATACCAGACAATATTCTTAATAACATACACCCGGAGGAATTAGAAGAAATTTCAATAGGCAATGTGATTGGCACAAAGAAAGTCAACTCATTCCATAACGAAATTCATTACCCCAAATCCTCAAGGCATTGAAGGTGACTGTTCGAATGCGAATTTTTGTGCGAATATTTAGAATCACACTTTGTCGCCCGCACAATGTAGCTCATAATTTTATTTTTTTATGATTAGGTTGGTCGCCTGCAAATATTTGCTTAAAGTGAAAAACATTTGATCTTTTATATGTGTAATTTGATTGGTGGAAAAGTGTGGATCTAAATATTTGCACTCGAACAGTCGCCTTTAAAAAACAAGCATGCTCATATCTTTGAATTCGATCTTATATCACAATGGAATCACACAAGAGTAAATAGTAGGCTACAAAATTCAAATTTTACATCCGGCAGCCGAAACGATATTCAAAAAGTTTAAAATGGGAACATTAACAGCCGAAGCAAGATCGACTATACCGGCCATTTCCAATTGAAAATAACTAAAGGAATTTGATTCAAGTTCTACAAGGGATACATAGCTCTATTCGTACGTCTGATAACCAAGGTCATCCATATAGAAATACACCCACGAGTAACTAAGTCGAATCAAACCTACGGCGCTCACAGAAACGCGATTTTTTTTTAAAACGGCTTAACCGATTTTCACAAGAGCTAAGCTTGAAATTTAACTTACTTTAAAATGACACTATTTTCATGAAAATTGGTTAAGTACTTTTTTATAATGCATTTTGAATGAAAACGCAACCATATTTGATGATTATGAAAACAAAAATTTGGGGATATTTAAATTTAAATTACCACAAAAAATTCAGCAAAATAAAAATAGTTTTATATGTTAATAGTTAGTATTGCCCCCCCCCCCCTCCGGTGCCCCATTGACCATTGGTTTTGACAAAGACTTGGGGGATCGCACTGATATTAGATGGTACCGGATTTCTAGATCGGACCTGCGTTTTAGTTCGTCCCATAAATGCAGAATTGGATTCATGTCTGGGAGCAGAAACTTCATTGTCTCAAGCCTAATCTCATCCATGAACTGCCGAGTGGTTCGAGCAGTATAACACTAGGCATTGTAATGCATCAATATGAAATTTTCCCCTATATATATATCTTGCGTAGGGCACTACATGATCCAAGAAAATGTCGTTGATATCGCTTTTCGTGGTCAGACCTCACCTACGGCCTCCACCAGGTACGAAAACAACATCTGTTTTCCACTCATGTACCAGCCCACACCATGTGAGAAACGCTGCCGTACGAGATTATTTCAACAAAAGAGTACTGCGAAAATTGCTCTACTGGACGCCAGAAGAACCGCCCTCTCATATCACTACGATGGAGGCATATTCTGCACTCGTCAGTGAATAGAACAGACCGCCATTGCTCGATGCTTTAACTGATGTGTTCGCGAGTAAATTCGAGTCGATCTTTGTGGTGGCGTGCTATTAATTTTGGGCCGTCTTAGAGTGAGGTTGGCTTCCTTCAAGCCAAGTTAGGTCCTGCTGCACATCAACGCCCGTGAGATGGCGATTTTGCAGTGAAGTCAGGACGATAAATCGATCGCCCTTCTCAGATGTACACCGATACCAATCGTTCAGCAAGCCAATTGTTTTCACCAAAACATCGCATCTTGCTGCGATTGCTTTAATTTGGAAACCACTCTATAGATTTTAATGATAAAGGTGTCACTGTAAAAATAAAATACTAAGCTGCCAAAAAAGTAGTTTTAAATCTTAACCCATTTAAAAAAAATACGCCTTTTTGTACGCGCGGGGGTTTCAGCCGATTTTGTCTCTCGCGAGTGTAGTAAGCTATCTTAAACCGGAATTTTTAATTCCTGCATACAAATTTGCAAATTACCTACAAACCCAGCTCCATAGAAAAGAACCGCACAGACAAGTAAAACTTGTAGACAACGAGATATTATTCGAAATCACTAATGATTGTAACGTGTGAAACGATGTTTTGATGACTCAGTGGGCCTGGTGATAGGGGACTGGTTCAAAACCCTCACCCAACGAAACCCTTACCCTCATGATAATCATGAGTAAAAAAATTAACAATGGTGAGAATCATCTTTAGGCTCTTATCAAAAATCAAATAACTATTGTTGATAACACCCTTTAGTAAATGGAGAAGGTTCACACACAGTGACGAGAACCCTTTTAAAATGAGCCATAATACTCAAGGAGAATCAAGAAAAATGGCTGTACCCACACTATCCTACAACGCAAAATTGAACTATATACCGTATGCAGCACTACGACAATAAAATCTAGTAACCATTGGATCAAACTTTACACTACCAAACACTATGGATATATGTATGTAGAACTCAACGAAAACCAACAAGGTCAACGCTTGTTGAAAAATTTAATCTTCACTGCAAAATATTAAAAAGCTTTTACAAAATTGCTTTACAAAAAAATCAGTTTTTTGTAAAACATTTCGTCATTTCCGCTTAAATTTTAGAAAACTGATTTGAACCGATATAGTTAAAAATTTAATTTAGAATCTTTAACTAAGGGGTAGGGTGGGCACATTCCGGATTAAAAAGTTAACTACTTTTTAATTTTATAATTTTTTTGTTTTGGGAGATTTTAATAAGGAATAGTACACCATTACTCAACGGGCCATGCCGGCAGTTTTATGGAATTCACAATGTTCCAACAGCTGCCACTGTTCTTGTTCACTATTAGTGGCAACAATTGATCAATATGGCAACGTTGGAGATGTGAACGCGCGGGCATACCTCTTTCTGAACAATGGGTCGACAACATCCAGCTCGTTGAGCACAGTGTTGCAGATAACCCTGAAACATGAACACGACGACCTTCAACACAGTTCGCTATACCGCGTGACACAATCCTTTCAGATTTTGAAAAAAGTAATGTACCTCTACCACTCCAACCAGTTCGTCCTACAGTTCCATCCTATAGTGGCATTGTATTTACAGTACTCCAGAGCTGTCTAAAACTCGCCAAGAATGACAAATTTGAAAATTTATGATGACCGACGAAGCTCCCTTTTATCTGAGCTGGTTTTTGAACACGCAAAACATTTAATAGATCAGTCAATAGACTAACTGAATCTATAGCCACTTGAAGAATTGCATCGCACGGATTAAAACTAGCACGTCCGCATATGAATATCCACAGTCCGTATCGGATCATGATACAATAAAATTGGAGCAAGAGATAAAGACACTTAAAGTACTGAACATCTAACTACACAGAGAGTCATCTCATCCACCAATCCGGCATGACACATATAATTTTTTGGATCCTTTCTAGTCTGGCTCGAGCCCTTCTTCTTAACTCGTCCCATAAATGTTCAATAGGATTGAGGTCCGGGCTTCAAGCTGGCCACTATAACAGGCACATCCACCTCTTTAAGGTACTGGAATACTACACCAGCCGTATGCGGTCCCGCATTATCCTGCATAAACAGAAAATTTTCACCAATAAACCCGGCAAAAGGTACAACGTACCCCTCGAGTACTTCCTCAATGTACCGTTGAGAATTCATTCCACTTGATCGACAACCAGTATTGCCTTGTTTGATGAATACAAGATCTGTCTTCGCCTCTAATGATATGCCTGATCCACCGCCATACGCACGTTCTTCAATGCAACATTGTGCATATCGCTCTGCTTGTCTTCTGTATAGTCTTCCGCCTCAATCGGTGCCACATTAACACATTCTGCACTCGTCAGAGAACAGGACTGTTCTCCATTCTTCTTCTGTCCAATTCAAATGCTCTCCACCGACTGACTGCGACTTCACGAACTTCTTGGAGGCGCCGTCCAAGTTGAACCGCATTCATACGGCGATTTCACAACGAAGTTGTTACAAGAAAGCGGTCATCACGTTGTGCTGTAGCACGAGGTCGGCCCGATCCTTGTTGCTGTCTGAAGCCACTAGTTTCCTGATATCTCTACCACACTCGACGAACGGAGAATCGGCTCAAATGTAGTTGAAGAGCCGCTTCACTTTGGTGCTGCCCCGCATAAATTAGTGCATTCACTTGTGCGGCTACCTGTGGTGGAGTGTCCATTTCTTTGCTCCGGTTGAAGACGTTATCAACAGAGGATCGTTTAGGCTAACGTCGATGTGCGAATGATCACAATTCTGAGCGAGATATTTCATGGCATGCTATTGTATTGATCTTGTTAAATTATTTTTAGAATTTAATTCGATTGCCTGCTATATGCATTTGACAAAAAATCACTTTGTTGGCATGGTACAAGTACAAAAAAGGTATCACTGGATAGGTATTGAAATAGACTTTGAGTCTGCATTAAAAAAAATAAAACAAATTTTGGATTTTTTTTGTTGATATTTTTGAACTTTTGTGGAAAATTGAGCCATGTCCAATTTTTTTGCACCCAAGTGTAGATACAATAGAAACTATTTAAAAGAAAATTAATTGATGATGGTGATTGTTGATTTTATGGTGATTTTTCTTAAATTTTTCATCTTGCAAATTCCAACAAATGTTACTCAAGAGTACACGTAGCTTTTTGCCGCTGTACCAATGTCCTTGCCGCCACTTGGTAAAAACGCTCGCCGTGCTCATCGCATGCGGCTGGTGATTGTTTGGCGTATCTTTCCACATGACAATGCAAAAGATGTATTTTCAAAGACATTCGAACGTTTATGTTATGAAAAGCGGTCAGCATATTGGGGCGTGTACAGTATGGCCAGCCTTTCAGATCTCGCGGACTGTGGAGTGCGAGATATTTTGCGCTACGTACGTAGCTCCAAATGGTTTGAGCAGGGGTAAAGGAGAATAGGTCTAACTAAATGTGCGGAAGCAGCCATTCCAACATAACCTAAGCTAACCTTCGCATAAAAAACACACATATATGGTGGATGTGGTATTTCGGTCTTGACTTGCGCAACAACTTTGCTGAAGAAAGCATAACAAAAATCTTAATGGTTCATAATTTACCGGTGAACAACGAAGAAAATGCCTGTTTTTCACGACAATTTGTATAAAAAACCCACTTTTCACCCACCCAAAATCTTAACGGTTCAAGAGCTGCTATCAACGTGAAAATGAGTGTATATTTTGACAAATTTTAACTCAGACCCAAAACATGTCAAAAGCGATATCTCAAAAATGGGGACTAACTTTGAAATGGGACTAGCACCATTGAATTCAGCATACTCGAATTAGGTTTACTCCCTGGGTGCCCAGTTTACGTCAGCGGGGTACCACATCTGCGAAATCGTGTGCTAAATATTTTTTTGTTATTTCGCTAGCTAAATTTTACGTCAAACTTGTATATATGTAAAATGTATCTTAGCGCGTGCTGGATACCGACCTTAACTCAAAAATTTAAGCGATCGGGGGGTGGATTCCGACAAAATGACAATTTGTCGTGCCATTTGCTTATTGGTACAAATTGAAGTCATTGAAAACTTACGATTCGGATAAAATGATATATGACCTTGACAGCAGTTTGCAGGAGCTGCATTTTTAAATTATATCAGATATATTATGAGGTTATTAAAATTATAAAGACTCACACATATTTTGTATTTAAACTTATAAGTCACGATAATAAAAAACAATGACAATATTATTAAAATTGTCAGCTTATTTTTTGTGATATTTCTGAAAAGTCACCGCATGCTAATTGCGATTTAGTATTTCACAAGTGTTTGTCACAAAATTGTAGCAGAATTTTTGAATAATGTCTCAAAAAATTGGCATTTGTCACTTGATCAGAATCTAGGGCCAGACCATTTAAATCGTCGTCGTTTTGTTAATTAGATGCTTGAACGAAATGATTTTTTTTCATCAAAAATCATGTCACGCTATGAAGCTCATTTTCATCTTAATGGGTAGCAAAGAATCATCATGTTATTCATGAAGCAGAAGTTTATCCTCCAATAGCCACTGTTTGGTGTGGTTTATGTGCTGGTGGCATCATTGGGACGTTTTTCGTTGAAAACGAACAGAAAAATGCCGTTACAGTGAATGGGAAACGTTATCGCAACATGTTAACTGATTTTTTGTGGCCCAAATTGAATGAATTGCATGTCAACTACCTTTGGTTTCAACAAGACGGAGCGACATGCCACTCAAGTCGTGCACCGACCCATTTATTTTCAACAAAATTTGCTGATTCATGGTTGGTGGCCATGGAACAGAAGCCCGGATTTAACACCACATGATTATTTTTGTGGAGTTATTCGAAAAGTAAGGTGTATGCTAATCATCCACAAACATTTCAATAATTCAGAAACAGCACATTCGAGCTGAAATTGAGGTCATTGATCCGCTTTTATTGGAAAAAGTCATCGGCAATTTTGATGTTTGGTTACGTAGACACATCCGAATTTTATTAGTACTTGGGCATTCCAACCAAATCAAATAGCAACTGTCATTGTTGTTTACAGTTATACGAATTAAGCGATTTTCCATCAAATTTCTGACAATACTTTAGCGCTTGCATAATTCGGTACACCGCGTAGCATATACCCACATATTTGATATAATATTAGATTAACAAAAAGGTTACACGCTTATATGTTTAAACAATTCGAATTGTTCACACAATAAACACATACGCGGTACAGCGCGGCTACATTGTAAAATTATAGGTTATCCATGAAATTATGCGAAAAATCTGCTTGTTGTACGGTATGGGGGTATAGCGTATAGGTATACGCTAAAATATAGAAATGGGAAATAGTTTTTTTTTTGTTGTTGTATATGTCGAATAAAATTATTGCATGCGCACACTGGACAATAGTGTATGTATGGCGCAATTATGTAACTTTGTTAACATTATAAACATAAAACAATAATTATATTTATGAATTTTATAATGTGGTTTGGGAAAATAATAAATTATCGATAATAGTAATCAGCGCACGAGTGAATATATACGAGTATATTATGAAATTTACATATGATTGATAAACAATGAGTTCATCAGACGCGCTATAGAATTCCACAAAATTGTTATCCAAACAAATTTCGCACATATGATTCAACTGGATTCCAATCGCAATCAATTGTTATGAAGATGTGAATATTTATGGTTATTTGGAATTTTGCATGCATGACTCAATCCCATAACGTAAAGTGATTCTATTTTACGTGTATTAAAATTTTTAAGTTTTTAAGATAGGTGACATTTTTGGTATGTGCAAGGTTCTTTATATTTAAAGTTGTTTTAGTGTGTCTAACACGGTAGAACGGATATATCTAATTAATTGTTCGATATTTAAATAAAGATGTCGGAAATATTTTTTGTTAGCTCAAGGTTAAGATTAATTGTTTGCTTTAAAAGTTGTTGGTTGACGATTGTACTTCTTAGGTGTGCCGCGTGATGTCACTTGAGGCGTTGGAGTGTATAAAGAGATAATATTGATTTAAATCTAACCTTCACTATAGAATAGAAAAAATTAATCTGATCTTTCTTACGATTTTAAAATTTATAAAAAATACAATTTGAACAAGCATATAGTTGGAAAGCAAGCAAATTTTAAAAATGAATTAAAAACATTTCTAGAAAAAACAGTAGGCTTTTTCACTTCAACGCTAGCGGAACCCACGTAAAAAATTAGAACAAAATAAAAATTAGAACGCAAAACAAGATAAATTGGCAAATAGTTGTAGATGTATGATGGCCAATATGGTCAATTGGTCTAGCGTTACGTTCTAGCTAGCTTTCAAGTGGTTAAATTGGCCAAATTGTTTGTCTAGAACGAGCGGACAAACAATTTTTTTTATTTTTTTTAATTTACCTTAAAATTAACCTTTATTTTTTCAATTGTTTTTAAATCGTTTTTTGATAATGGAAAACCCAACTTTTTCAAAAGCTAGCAGAACCCATCGTTTTACTTGTAAGGGAAGGAGCCCAATATTTTTAATAGAGTATTTAATTAGCCTATATAATTATCCATATAGTAATGTTCTGACTAACAGACCATTGTTACGAATTCTATTCTGCGCAAGCATACCACGCGGTAAAGTTAGACACCACCAACTGTTATCAAACAGTAAACGAGTGAAATTAGTGAATTGCTGCAGAAATTAAAGGTGTCGGAAATCGTAACATTTGGGTAGTGAGATTTTGAAAATACCAGCAATAATGAATAAAAACCTATACACCGACGATGATCCCGACAATCACCACCAACGCCAGGGCCATCAGGGATTTCAACAGTTACCCCAATCAATGAGCAGAAAGTTGAGCTCTACGAAGAAGAAGTAAAAAATGTATAACCCAGTACGATGGATCAAACAAAAACAACTATTTCAGAACAGCAGCCTATACTCCAGAACAACAGAAATAATCAATCCTGGCGCTGTTACTTCAAATAAAGGAAATAGGAGCAGACCAGGCTACCAAGTTTGACCAACAAAACACCAAGTTAGACTACCAACCCGCCAAATTCGAGTAGCAAAGCGCACTAATGGTAAAATTACGAGGAGAGCAAAACAGTCAGCTTGAGAAACAACGTAAACAGCAAAGCGTCCATAATGAAAAATTCGAAGAAATCCAATGTAGTACCTAACATCTTCAAATTAAAGAGCTTAGAGGAAAAAATAAAGTCCCTTGAAGAATAAGTTGACGGCCAGCTGAAGGAATTTAAAGGACAAATCAAGCAGGAGTTTGAAAATAAAATTAAGCCAGTGAAAGCCCGTTTCGAAACACATGCCTCTCAAACTATTGGAGATAGCCAGCTAGATAAAACGTTCCCAATACAACGAATTCCTGGAAGCTCAAGGAGAATTTTGAAACATTGAAATTCGATAATTGAAAGTCCAGTTTCACAAAACACACCGGTTTTATTGAGTCAATTACTGCCAGGACCTTGAAGACTAGTGCAAACAGTTGAATCAGATAGGCAATTCTTAGCATAAACAATACTTGTATCACATTGTTACATCCACAATTAGATGGAAGGGTATATAGAGAAGTTTTACCGGACACTGGGAAAAAATCTGTGGAAAGAAGTCAATGCCAATTGCAGGATAACTGGGATCGATGTAAACCTATTCATCTTAGGGTATCGCAATGCGGTGCATGATATTAAGTTTGGGTTACAAGGAAACAAACCAGTCGCGCAGCATGAGTACATAGCCGACCTAAGATGGAGAATGAACTTTATTCATAATGAAGTAAGAAGCAATATCGCAAAGGCCAGCGATAGAATGAAAACGAGTTATGACCTAAGAGCCGCTAGCGAAAGATTTGCAGAGAGGAGTTTGGTTTCACTTTATAATCCAAAGAGAAGAAAAGGTATATAAACTACAACAAAGTTGGAAAGATCCTTATAAAGTCATCAAACGGATTAAAGATGTTGTATACCAGATTCGACTAGTCCCCAGAACTACGATTACACAACATGAGCAAAATGGAAGAGCCTATTCGAGACAAACAGATTTAAGCTGCGGAAGTAGTGTAATGAATTCTACTCTACAAAAGCATATCACTCAAAGGTCGCGAGCTCGAGCACAGTGTTCAGACTATAATTTTATTAAGCGTCTATTATTCTTCACATCAACGTTGTCGACGGATAAAATATTCCTCCAATACTGATTGGGAATTAGATTTTAGAATGGCATTTCAAGTGGTGATGCAGATACTGAAAGCACTTGTAAACGGTGGCGGTAATCATCATGCAAAATAATGGAATTAAACACGGCCCTTTAACATGAAGGCAAAGGTATTGATGGCGTGGCATGTTGGCGAATACACAACTATAGTAGTATTCAAATCTCGCTGGAATTCTGACAGTTCTCGCGCAGAAGTAATATGGTGGATACACAGTGATGTATTAAGTATAATATTCATGTTTATTGTTTACATTTTTACGTTGTATTTGCATTTAAATGGAATTGGAATTTTAGGATACAATTAAAACACAAAGTTTAAATTTTATAAATTAAAATGATGTTCAATTCGATAAGTTAAGAATTAATTCAAACTTCCATTAAATTAAAAACTGAATTTGCTTTTTTTGTTGTTGTGTTTTTGTGCGATACGAATCACATTTGGTTATTTATTTTCCCTAGTCCGTACCAAAATTAAATGCTGTCATTGTTTCCAAAAGGCGTGCAATATTTTTTTAGACCAAATTAATTTTCACTTGATATATGATTGTAATAACATAAATACATAATAATTTTGAATGTTTTGTGTATTAAAACTGAAATATAATTCTTTTTCATGAATATTTTTTATTTTATTTAGGTTTGCTATCTAAGATAAATGCGATCCATCAAAATTTTTATAAAAAAAATTTCTACACCACTGAAAGCTGCGCGGAACAGCTAAACAATTTTTTTTTAAGATCTGAATACTACTATACATGAAAGTAATTTACAATTGCAATACAAATACATCGCCAGATCCAATAAAAGGAATAATTTCGAACAGGTTCCCTGTGCGATAGACAAGTAATAAGCTTCAGCAATTTGGGACACAGACAGTTGTAATTAAACCACAATGCGAAAAGTAAAAGTGTGAGCAGTAAATGAGGGAAATTAGTGAATTGCTCCAAAAATTAAAGGTGTTGGAAAATAAAGTTGACCCAATCTTTAGGAAGCGCAAACAAATAAGAACGGCTGTCGGTAAAAAAAAGTGAGTGTGCTTTAGACCACACGACTGAGGTAAAACTTCTTTAGCTCCATCTATATGTGTGTAATGTATACATGTATATACAATAGCATATATTAATTTTCTACAAATATTTAAATTTATTATGGGTTTTCATTGATAAATTAATATTTTTGAATAGATTTTTTATTTATTTATTTTTATTCATTATTTTCATTGTCAGATACATCAGTAATTACTGTGGTTGATTGTAAGATCGAGACAATAGGCTTATGGTATAAGAAATAAGATACATATGTTTTCGAATAAAAATTAGAAAGATGTCTAGAGAAAACTGTATCGATTGCTGTTCCATGTCTTGTGGTAGGCTCATTTCGATTATTATTCATTTGTATAGTTCTAATTTATCTTGTAGAAAGTTTAGCAAGAGTTGTCCATCTTCGGACGCGAAATTAACATTGAAATCTCCTGCTAAAATTAGTGGCAATGTATGATAGTTTTCTCCTAATTCTTCAGAGCCTATATAATCGGCCGTAACTCATAAGTCTTTTATATAAAAACTTTATAATATTATTAACTGTGTTATTGGGCGAAATGTAAGCAGCTACCATTATTATGTATGTTCCATCGTCCAAAACACAGTGAGCAGCACATACTCGTATATCACCAATTGATGATTTTGTTTTCTGATAAATTGCCACTACTATACTGATCTAACATTTTTATCGTCATTTGACCAGGTTTCTGATAGAAACAAAATTTTGCTTGAATCAATTACGGGATCGCTCAAATCCGACACGTGTTTTCTGAGACTTTGGCAGTTGAAAGTAACCACGGAAAACTTTTTTCTGTCATTCATGAAATCAATCATGAATCGTTCTTCCTATTGTTGACAATGTATTCAACGATTCGGCGAAATTCATCTTGTAAAGATATTGATGTATCATTTTTTCGACCATGATAAAATTTATTATCATTGTCTTTTGGCACTATGTACAGTCCTTCAATAATGGTAACTCATGATAGAGCAACATATAGTAATGGTAGAGAATGGAGTCCTTTGATATTCATAAACAACTTCATTGAATGTTCCACCTTGGGATTTATGCATTGTCATGGCACATCCTGATACTAAAGGAAAATGATTTCATTTTGCGTTTATTGTTTTGTTATTATTCGTGGCAATGGTAGATGTTCATTTGACTTGCCCGATTACACTTTTCGTAACGCATTCACCAGCTTACTCCCAAAGACAAGCGCGCGTAAAGAAGTTTTACTTCAAAAATATTAAGTATTCAATTAAATAAACATTTAATTATTTAAACCAATTGGACGTTGACAATACCTTCTGCTGGATGATAGACTATTATTTTGGACACCTAGTTTTAGTGAAGCAAATACTATTGTGGATCATTTTACGACTTTTATTACTATTACCTGGTAAGCACTAAATGATGGTAAATCCAGAAGTCTCTACAATAACCAACGATCGATAATTGCAGCAAATTTCGGTTAATCAATCAAGATTCAAGAAAATCATTCATTCGCCATCATACTTTGAATATTTCGCAACACCGATTATCTGCAAATCAGTAACCAAAGTAAACATACTTCTTAGTCTACAAAACACTTTTAATTTATAGTACAAATGACCCTGAGGTTTAGTTTCAAAATTCTAGAATGTGTTTAATATGGATTTTCCCACAAGTTAATATACGTACGTATGGCAAGTTTCTAATGCTAGTTCTTACATGTTGCGTGTCCCGTGGTTTTTTGAGTTAATTTGTGATGAATTGACCAAATTGAGAGGAAATCATGATTGTTATAAATTTATCTGGTGAAGAATTTATTATTCTACTACAACTAGTATAGCTTAAACGTTTCTACTTTGACCTTTTTGTTTTAATACTAAATATTAATCAAATTAAGCCGCACAAATATTGAAGTCCGCAATCTTGCATCAGATCCAACTCCAATTATGTTATAAAAATGGTCTGCTATAAAAGTATGGTCCATAATTTTAAAAACAATACCTGTTTTAAACCGACTAAATTTTTATTATTTCCAATAAAAAGTATACCATCGTGTTTCCGCCTTGCCAGCCATTTTATGAAAAATAAATTTTTCATAAAATTGTTGTTAATTTTTATGATGTTACAGTAAAATTTACGGCTTAAATAATGAAACAGCAAGTTTTTGTATTGTTCTACTGTGCAGTCGTACAAAAAAAACAAAATGTTTATTGAAAATATAAAATGAAATTTAAATTTCCTTGGTAAAATTGATTGAGTAGCCAGAATTTCGGCTAGCAAATTGCTTGCTTGCTAACCAATCGAGTATCTACCCCCTTTTCATATTTTGTTTCTTTCTATAGTTTCGGAACAGTCCCTAATGATTTTCCTCAAACTTGCTTAAAGGAATTTTAAATACAAGGATCTTCTGCGTATCATGAGATTGAGAAATTACAATGAGTCCACTCCGCGTAGTGCGTACGACGTATTGCCCTTCCCACACACAAGGCAAAATATGTTAAGAGGTTCTTTGCAGCTACGAAAACAATGACCCATATTGACAAAATTCTAACAGACCTGACCCCTTACGTTTGGGGTATAGTTATTAAGAAAACATAATTCTAGACCAACAGTGTAATGCTAATGCAAATTTTCAGAAACTCGTTGATATTGAAACGTTTCAGCATTCTTTAATGAATGTTGCGTGCTAGACGCTAGTGTTAGCATACTGAACTACCGAATCATATGGTGCTTCAGTCGGAGGAGCTGTTCACGATTTTCTAGGTAAGTGACCAGGTGCATCATGAACTTTTAATTCATGTGCAACTCATTCCTGGTTGCATAAATTTGCTTCGGGATTGATTCCAGGCTCATGCCATTAATGTTCAACCTATCGACGTTCTGTCACAATTTGGTTTATAATTATATTGAAAAACAACTAGAAAACAAGAAGCCGGCTCCGATTAATGATTAAATTTTTTTAATGAGCCTGTTTATTGTTAAATTTAAATAATGGTTATTTAGCTCAAAATTATTTTTATTATTGTTTCGTTAGCTTTTGGAACTTTTTCGGTTCCATTATCAAGAGAATAAAACTAAAGAAGTAAATAAGAAAAACTAAAGAGTCGGGTGGTATGTTCGATGCTGTATAGCCATGTGTTCCACATGGAAAAAAAAATTTTCGATTAACACTTCGGGTGATATTCCTTTAAAACTGATAGTAGGATGAGATAGTACACTCAGAAAAAAGATTACTACCAAATACTTACTTAAATTAATTTGGTTGTTTTAACACAAAATCCTGAGCTAGATAAACGAGCGAAATTTGAGTTACCAGGATGTTGGTACGTAGTTTTGTTTAATTTAACCAAAAACAATTTTGTTAGGTGAACAATATTCTTGTTATAACTAACCAAGTATTTTGGTTTATAATTAGTTATTTTGACATATAATTTTTGTCATTATAAAATAAAACTTAAATTCTAGCGAATTAATAAAATTCGCTAAAGCATTGTGATTATAGTTTCAATGTAAGTTCAAATTATTTTCAATATTTTTGTAGTTTGATCACTGTAATCTGATGAGACGGTCGAATTTTTTAATATAAAAATTCAACGTTTCATTAGTTCGAAATCAAACTTCCAAGGTGTTGGTTTGGTAACCCCACCTTGATGTAATGTGTTCAACCAGAAACGTTTGCAACATTTAAAGCCATTTTTGTTACATTTACTAAGAAGACTTGGTAGAATTAACAAGTCGCTAGTAAAATAATTTTTTCCCTTAGTTTAATTAACAAAATAGTTAGTCACTGTTACCAATTATTTTCCATTTCGATCCATTAAATTAACCATATGTTTTTGGTTATATTAACTATAAGTTAAAAATTAAATAACCACGATTTGGTTATTTTAAATTAAAATTTTATTCAACTAAGATCTTGTTCGTTTTTTAACTAAGAGATTTGGTTGATCGAAAATCACCAAGGTTTTGGCAAAATAGGCTCAGATTTTTGTTTCTTTTGACCCAAGTTTTTCTCTGAGTGTAGGATGAAACTGGACCAATAAATCAATAACCTTCCAAATTGTTCTCATTCTATTTATCTGTACATTATCGCATTTTGTTATTAAACAATTATTTTTATTAACAAAATTTTATATTGGGGGTACAAATTGAAAATGCGGGATTTTTTTCTATTTTTGAACGTTTATTCTGAAAAAATGGTAACAAATGAATTATTCAAAATATTGTCCATCGCTAGCCACAACTTTTTCCCATCTTTCTGGTAATTTACGGATACCGTCGCGAAAAAATTCGGCCGGCTTGGCTGCTATCCAGTCATCGACCCATTTTTGGGCTTCTTCGTAAGAATGGAAGCGCTGGTCAGCTAGGTCATGTGTCATCGATCGGAAAATGTGGTAATCGGAAGGAGCAATATCTGGGCTATACGGCGGGTGGGGTAAGACTTCCCATTTCAGCGTTTGTAGGTATGTTTTGACCGGCGCTGCAACATGTGGCCGAGCGTTGTCATGTTGCAAAATTACTTTGTCGTGTCTTTGCTCGTATTGTGGCCGTTTTTCTTTGAGTGCGCGGCTCAAACGCATCAATTGAGTTCGGTATAGTGCTCCTGTGATGGTTTCGTTCGATTTCAATAGCTCATAATACACCACACCCAGCTGGTCCCACCAAATACAGAGCATGAGCTTGGCGCCGTGAATATTTGGTTTGGCCGTCGATGATGATGCATGGCCGGGGTAACCATATGATTTTTTGCGCTTCGGGTTATCGTAATGGATCCACTTTTCATCACCAGTGACAATGCGATGCAAAAAACCCTTCCGTTTTTGCCGTTCGAGCAGCAGTTCGCATGCAAAAAAACGGTGCTCGACGTCTCTCGGCTTCAGCTCATATGGCACCCAATGTCCTTGCTTTTGGATCATTCCGAGGGCTTTTATACGATGGGAAATGGCTTGTTGTGTCACTCCCAATGAATCTGCGAGCTCTTGTTGAGTTTGACACGAGTCTTCATTGAGTATTGAATCCAATTCAGCATTCTCAAACTTTTTCACTTGGCCCGGCCGCTCTTTGTCCTCAACGTCAAAATCACCACTTCTAAACCGCACAAACCATCTCTCGCACGTTGAAACCGATGGAACATGACTCGGATAAGCCTCGGAGACCAATCGATGTGCTTCAGCAGCACTTTTCTTCAAATTAAAGAAGTAAATTAAAACTTCCCGCAAATGCTGTTTTGTTGGCACGAAACTCGACATATTGAGAGCTCAAAAAAACTATGAATTTGACACTGCGACAAATTGACACATACTGAAAATTAAAGCTATAAGACGTAGCTTTGACATGAACATAGTCACTGCCTGATGCGTATAGCGTTAGTAACGCCATCTGTTATCAATCCCGCATTTTCAATTTGTACCCCCAATATTATTTTTACAACTTTCATATAAAGGTTTTTCAGATTAAATGAAACTATTTGCAAATTGAGTGAAACCAATAGAATTTTCCTTCTTGAATGATAAGAAAATACCTTCTGTATTAATTTTATAGTGGCACATTCAAATGTTATTCTTTTCATCACGTATTCATTGAAACACTTATTCATTATGAGTAGTAAAATTCAAGAATTTCATTTTGTCATTTGTTTCAAGTTTATCAGTCATAACAATATATAAAAGTTATTAAAACGAGTTCATCTGAATTATTCAATAGTTCATCAGGTAGTGCAGCGAAAATAATAAAAATATCTTCTACTTATAGAAAAATATTTTTATTACACTAATAAACCACTTTTCAGATTCCAACCAAGAAACAACCGACGAACCGTAAATTACCAAAATATATCTCTAGAAAAAAAAAATCTTTTAATAAAACTGTTTGAAGAAGGGGCAATAATCCAAATTGCGCCAAATCTCGACCTACATATATGAAGTTGATCCAAAATTCTAGCCCAAAATTGGCGGATTTAATACATAGTTGACAACAATAATGCAAGTGTCGTGAAAAAATGAAACTATCGTGATAGAAAAAATTAAGTTACAAAAATGATAAATCTTTAAAAAAGTGGTTGTGGTTCTTTGTGTATTTGAAGTTAGGTCCGAAATGTTAACCCCAAAACTATTGTACTATAAAATAGCCGAACATTTACTGCATCAAGTATCTGCCAAATATTTTGTATTTCCGATATGTTAAATCACATATATGTCGTAAAGCTATAGTTATATCAATTCTATCAAATTATCGAAATAAATAAAATATTTTAGTTCCGTAGCAGTTTATTTTGAGAATTAACTTTTGACAATAATTAGAGCGTATGTTAAAGTACATATCAGAGCATTAAACGACATAATCATTTGTTGCGGAATCGAGGAGGTTTAAGGGGCCCTCGCCCCTTGTCATTATTGCGATGATAGTACCGTTCAACGAAATATGTAATTGATTTTAATTATGTTTAGAATTAATTTGAGTATTGCTCCTGAATATGAATAGCTTTTAAGCCAATGGATACATCAGAGCATTACACGACATAATCATTTGTTGGGGAATCGGAGGTTTAAGGAACCCCCTTGTCATTATTCACACATTACATGATATAGCAAATGTGACAAACAGTTAGCTTTTCTATAAGCTAGAAGTCTGAACTATGTTATTGTTAAGAGAAAGCTCTCACACCTCCGATTCCCCAACAACTGTTTATGTCGTTAAATGCTCTGATGTAACTTTTGACTTCAAAACTATTCATATTCAGGGGCCATACTCAAGCTAATCCTATACAGAATTAAAATCAATTACATATTTCGTTGAACGGTACTATAGAAAGCAAAAAAAAACCTAAAATTTAAGATTCCGGTTAACTGAGTGTTGTGGTTAATCGGGATTTTACTGTAATATGAAAATTAAAGCTATTTAAAATTTTCAACTAATGCTTTCATTAATGAAAATGTGAAAAAAACAATTGCAAATTTGAAAATGAATTAAGAAATGCATATGAAAGAGAAAAAGCAAAAAAAACTTCCTCAAAATTAAAATTCCGATTAACTAAGTGTTCCGGTTAATTGTATGCCGGACAATCGAGTTTTTACTGTAGTACATTTTTACGTTTTATTTCGATTTTAAATGAACATTTTATTTCATTTTCAAAATGACTTATTTATAATTTTAAACTAAGGAAAAAAAATTCAAATATTTCAAAATTTTCCGGGAAAAATTTAATTACATATTTTTTGAATACTTTTCTAAAATCTTTTCCTAAATAATTTTTTAAAAAAACATATTTTATTTCAGTTTTTTTACTTCTCTTAAAATATTTTGAAAATGAATTAAGAAGTGCACATATTAAATCAACTTTTATTATTTCATTTCTATCAACTTTTCTTAAATCAGTTTCATAATGAATTAAAAACGCTTTTTTAAATTCAGAAAAAAACACTTTTCTTAATTCAACTTTTCTTAATTCAGGTAGCCTGCTCTGATGTATATCCTTAAATTTAAAAGCTATTTATATTCAGGGGTCATACACAAATTAATATTCAGGGGTCATACACAGCCCAAAATAAATCTGTTGTGATACTATCGTTAAAGAAAAATATTACTGTCAACCCAAAAAACTAAAATAAAACGAAATATGCAATTTAATTTTAATTCAGTATCTAATTAAAATTAAATTGCATATTTCGTTTAATTTTAGTTTTTTGGGTTGACAGTAATATTTTTCTTTAATGATAGTATCACGACAGATTTATTTTGGGCCGACATTAACACATGGCGGCATTTTCTTTCGTTGACAGAATAATTTTTGGGTTGTTATATAGAAAATAGAGTCGTTTTAAACATTTTTGGGTTGACACTTGCCTATAGTCAATGTCTGTATATTTAAGTATTGCCATCGATTTTTTTTGGGTTAAAAAAATTGAAACTAACCCTGGTTTTACGTCGGATATTATCCAGCAAATCTTGCAGAACAAAACTTACCACTGAGCCTCTCAAGCAGTTAAAACGGCCTAAGAAAACTTCGGATTACATTTAAATTGGCTAGAGTGGAAATGGAGTGAATGAATTCGCCGAGAACAATAGCCTTGCGGAAAGAATATGCCAGTTTAAGTAATTAACCATCATTTTTTTTTTTTAAAATATAATTTAATACGGTTTTAACCTGCATTTGCGCCGAAGCCATGCGAGGTCTTCAAAAAATACACCGGCTCGTATTATTCTCCCTTCAGTAAGAAGTCGAAATGTCGCGCTTACAGCGGGTTTAACTGATCCATCATAAAATAATATCAAATTCAACATGCAATGGAAGTAAGTTTTGTGGTTTCTTCTCTCAACGTTAATTTCAAAATTGGAAGGTACTAATTGTTATATTATAGTGGATACTGCCCAGATTAATAAAATGTCAGAAATAAAGAAGCTGATTGAAACATCCCAAAACCACATCCAGTTTCTTCCACCTTACTCCCTGATGTTAAATCCAATAGAAAAAGTGTTCCCAAAAATAACATCCAAAACTCGAGATTTAATAGTTTCTATAATACACCAAAATCTTTTCAATGTGATTACACAGAGCGGAAATTCTGTTACAGCCACAGACTGCTCCAACTTTATTTTGGATATAATGATGACACTCTCATCAGCAGCACCAGCAGCAGGGGGAACCGCTGACTTAAAATTATAGTTAAACTGATTTTAATTTGTTGTGTTTTGTATAATGTAAATAAAATTGTTTTATTTTAATTTATAGATAAAATTCTATGAGTTTCAATTTATTTGCAAATTGTTTCATTTAATTTAGTGAAAAGTTTCATTATAATTGTGTAAAATGCTTCATTTATCATTCATAAATGCCAAAGATGTAATGTAATACTTTCCTGGTGAATTGCACAGTGGTAGAAAGGCACGGCGATATTTTTTTTTTCATAATACCTTTAAATCCATTAAATTGGCCGACCATTGCAGCTGATCTGTCAGTGCATACTCCCGATAATTTATTAGTATTTCCAAACTCAATAATTTTTTACTCGACGCAGCCCTAAAAGTATCAATGTTTTTGGTAGTTCTGTGCAAAAGTACACAACTCTGCATTTCTTCATAGGTGGTGAAATCTTTCAGCTTGCTAGACACCTATGAACTTAAATTTATGATTTTCCTACTTAGTGTTCTGCGCGATAAGTTTATGGAACTTATGCATTCCAAGCGTTTCTCACAAGTATGGCTAAACCATTTTAAGGCTTCTTCGAAATTTCTTTTGAGGAATTCATCTTCAACATAGGGTTTTTTGGATTTGGCAATATTGTTCGATATTGGGGTTCGATTGGTTAGCAAGCAAGCAATTTGCTAGCCGAAATCTTCACTACTCGATCAATTTTACCAAGGAAATTTGAATTTCAAATTATATTTTTCATAAAATGTTTGAATATTTTTGCGATTGCACAGTAAAATTCGCGTCTTCAAAAAATGAACAGAAAATTTTTTGTAGAGTTTTACTGTGCAATTGCAGAAACGCTCAAACATTTTACGAAAAATTTAATTTGAAATTCAAATTTCCTTGGTAAAATTTATCAAGTAGCCAGGATTTCGGCTAGCAATTTGCTTGCTTGCTAACCATGTAAGATGCTTTCAAAGGCGAATGCTGCTTGTTGATTTCATCAGACGTCGATAGAGATGGCGTAGCAAAATTTATTTTCATGTTATCGAACAAGGATCTTTCCGGCGTATCATTCTCTTTATTAAAATCAGTGCTATCTTTTTTCCGACAATACCGTTCACAATTAAATTTGTTACTAGTAAAATCGCAAATGAGACATTCAAATTAAATTCTTTTGTTTTTATTTAAAATACAAAAGTATTCAGATTCTCAATCAAAAACAAAATTAGCTCGTTTCATTTTACCACGTATTTTAAATTACAACTACAAGTATGAAATAAGAATATGATATGATCGACAATATTCAACTTACTTTTAAAAGTATTTATGAAAAAAAAGAAAAACGTTCTTGTCTACTTGAGCATTTGAATAAAATTAATTTTATGCAAAAACAACCACAAAGGAAACAAAATTCAAATTAACAAAATATTGCGTTTGCGCATTGAATTTTTATTTCTAGATATTTTATATAATACAAATTATTTGAATGTGCAATAACACGGGGTCTTCACTAGGCAAAATCGCTGAGACTGCCTCTCATGATATTTTATATATGTGTATGTTTTTTTCAGCGTATTGACAAATAATTATCAAACAAATATCATAACTGGGCATTTTACCCCCGATTCTGACGATAAGACTACTAAGACTATCTTAGCTAAGACTTTCCTGCGTTAAGACTTTTTTTAAAGACTAAAGTCTTCATTGAAATTCTGAAGACAGTAGTCTTAAATAATATATTAGAAACTCTCCAAAAACTTTTGTAGAGCTGTCGAAACCAAATTTTTACCATATTGTTTCAAATTTATGAACGAAAAGTGACAGTTCAATTCAAATACATATAATTATTGTTTCTGTTTAAATGTCAAAATTATGATTCCTAAGACCACCTATTTCGCTGATATTAACAAAGACAATTTTTTAAGACTACTGACAAATAAGACTAAGTGCAAAATACGAATTTAAAGTATCTAGTCTTCGTTAAGACAAAAGTTTTCGCTAAGACTGAAAATACGTCTGTGACTGTACGTTAGAATCGGGGGGTTAGTCTCATAATAATTTCTTCAATTGTCAAAAAATCCGTAAATATTAGCTGTTTTGCTTTCGCAAAGCCGATTAGCTTTAATGTTTGAGGCCAATTTTGGTTTCAGCAATATTTGTTTTGAATTTCCAGTAATGGAAAATAATTGTTCATCATAGTGGGCTTTTTTGTCAGTAGTAATTGTAATCTGAATCGGTTTTATGAAAATCTTTTTTTTTTAGTTTTATGTAAAAGCCAACTCTACTTTAATTACTACTGATAAATTCGCCAACTATGATGAACAAATATTTTCGTTACTGGAAATTCATAAACAAATATTGCTGAAACCAAAATTGGCCTCTAACATTAAAGCTAATCGGCTTTGCGAAAGCAAAACAGCTATTGTCAACCAATTTATAGATTTTTATGTTAAAACAGTATAGCATTGACAATTTCTCTGACATTTCTTAAAAATTTCATAAATTTTTTTTTCGTGAAATAGCCTCCTGATAATTTGCTGAGAGTTCCAAAATGTGTATAACATACAGGGTGGCTGAGACCAAGTGTTACCAAATGAAAACGCTGTAATTTGTTTAAATTTGATTATTTTTTATTGAAATTTCGTGGAATATGTTGAAAACATATTACATTTTATGAAAAACATTTAACTGCTCGATATGACCTCCTTTGGCTCTGATTATTTGATTCAATCTTCCATAGAAAGCATTGCATGCTGACCGAACGTGGGCTTGCGGAATTTTATTCCATTCTCGAACAAGAGCTGACTTCAATGCATCAACACTTTTGTATTTTTTAGTGGACACCTTACTCTAAAAAATGGACCATATGGAGAAATCCATGGGATTGAAGTCTGGTGAATATGGTGACCATTCTTTCGACGAAATCAGCCGCGGAACGCAATTTTGTAAAAATTGCTGTGTCGCTCGAGTTTTGTGTGACGGTGCCGAGTCCTGTTGGAATGTCTAACGGTTCGTACCAAAGTGTTTACGTGCCGAAGGTAGCAAAGCATCATTTAGGATCTTTTGGCGGGAGAGGTGTACTCTTGGTTTACCTTGACTCCATGTTCGATGAAAACCAGAGGAGTGCGTCCATCTGCAGTCACTGCAGCCCAAACCATAACATAAGCTGGTGATTGCTTGCGCATGGCAACTCTTGTATCCAAATTATCGTTGGACTTGTGTTCTAACCATAAACACGATCATTTTGTTTATTCACATTCTGTTGAATGGTGAAAATTTTCTTATCAGAAAAGACAATTTTTGGAATCTCAACACGCTCGGCCAAGCCCTTCAGTGCTCGTGTTAAAACTGAATCAAATAATCAGAGCCAAAGGAGGTCATATCGAGTAGTTAAATGTTTTTCATAAAATGTAATATGTTTTCAACATATTCCACGAAGTTTCAATAAAAAATAATCAAAATTAAAAAAATTACAGCGTTTTTATTTGGTAAAACACTTGGTCTCAGCCACCCGTACTTACACATACATTCATAAATTTAGTTTCATGCTAGAAAATCTCAGCGATTTTGCATAGTGAAGACGCCGGGTTACCCTATTAGAAAAACAACCGAAAGTATTGGTTACTAGACTAGTGAAAGTTTTGGAGATATTGGCCAAGAAACTGAAAATAACTTACATGGCCGCAGAAAATCAAAAATTATAGTGAAATTCTAATCTGTAAATTTTGTCTGAATTGTCCCTGTGTCCGATTCAAATTTTACAATTATTAATTAAGAAATAGCCGAGTTTTCTACAGTTTAAAATCCATTTAAACCGAGTAAAATGTAGAGTTTTACAATTAAAAATAAATCTAGAAAAAAATTTCATAAGGATTGGTTATGAAATGGCCAAGTTTAGTCCAACATGATCAGATCATACAATTTTGTCCAAAACTTACTTTAAAATACTTCTGACCAAATGTCATCGTAAATCGTTAAGAAATGACGGAAAGACTGAATATTGTTAAATTTCAAGATCAATATTTGATTCCGCTGGGATTTTATTTAGTGATAAAAGAGTAAAAAATATCAAAAAAAAAATTTGTGATAGTGCTGCCACTTGCGGTGAGTAAAGTAATTTATTATTTTCCGCTGTCAAATTTCCGCTATCTTATACAGCATAAAAACTTCATTACCTTACATAGGTGAAAGAAATTAGTCCTAAAATTGTCCACATTATAATGACGTTATCTAGGACAAAGTTAAGACATACTTTATTGGCACCAAAGGGACAAATTATTAAATCCAAAATTAAATAGTTAGATGTTAAATAAATTTGCTGGTGTTTTATTTTGTGAAACAGATACGAAATGAATAAAAAAATGTCCGCTGGCATAATAAAATAACAAAAGGGTTTCTATTTTGTGGTAGTGCTGCCACTTGTGGCGAGTAGCGAATCTCTTATTTTCCGTTGGCACATACAGCATCATCGCATACTATTTTGAAATTATCCGCATGTTTGCTTTGCGGTGTTGCGTTGTAGGCAGTGGAAAAATGAAACTTGTCAAATGAAACACATAAGACCCTCGTCTGTATTATTACGAGTGCATTACTCTCAACTACTTCATATTTCTGTAACTATATTTACTTTTACTTCTGAGAAAGACAATCGTTTCATTGTTTGACCAAAGATTTAACATAAGTAACTCATATTGATTTAAAAAATGCCGACCTTAAGCTAATTAAAATAATTTAACCATTATACAACATAAATTCATAGGTATACAAGACATATACAACATATATAAAGTGAGGTTGCTTGACAAACAACAACTTTATGTTTATTCAAAAGTTTTTATGGACGTGCTTGCTGTGCGACCACATCTGTAGGTGGTTTAATGTAAACGATCTAAATAACCTAAAAGTTTACATGAAAACGACTTAACATTTTATAACATCTTGATAAATCGATTTGGTGGTCTAATAGTATTCTATTATGGTTTGGGATATACGGTGACTTGCACAAAATTCTGAATGGTTGCAACACGATATCTAATATCTTTATATCTACCTCCGGTTCACATAAAGTACAAAAAAATATTTGATTTCCAAGAAAGCTATATCTGCGCGCTCGCTAACCTTATAACGGTAACCAATATTTAAGTGTTCGAAAATATTATAATTTAAAACAATTTATTAAGCCGGGCACGACTACGATATCCATACCAGTATACGAAAATTTATATTGAGTCGCGCAGACATTGAACGAATATTTACAACAAAACCGCGAGCGAGATTAAATAGAAAACCGAACCCAATAAATTTTGTGTATATTTTATAGTTAAACAACAATAGAGTGCGGCACGAGCGGGGGGGTTTTACACGCAAACACACACATACTGTATACATATTAGCTTTAATCTTAAGGTAAGAAAGACTGCAAAATACTTAAGATCGCGAAAAACTATATATGTATACAGAGACGAAATTCGATTTGCAGAATTTTATATATATACGAATCGAGTCATATATACAACACAAAGTCAATTCAACAGAATTTTATATGCGTTGGCTTTTACGTCTTAAGACGTATATATAAAGTCGCATATCATATACGTAACATACCACGAAATTTGTTGTGTTAATGTATTTTAAGCAGTACAGACTGGACTAACAACTTTTTCATAATTTTTTTTTCTTTCAATTCGAATTAATACAATTTGTGATAAAACATATATAATATTCACCTCGTAAAAGGAGTTTGACCGCAAGCCAGCAGTGAAATCGAAATTTGTTATATTTTTGAACGAATCAAAAAAAAATGTGTTGGTTACCATATGCACTTACGAGCCAGCTGCCTGTAATGTCTAAAATGTCTTAAATATTTCGATCTAACATAACATGACAATTATTTCTTGTAGTATACTTGACACAGTATTAGATGAATATCGGATGGCATTACTGGGTATATGATTATCGCATTTGGTTACCCGGAAACTATTTGGTGACACATCAAAAAATTTATTATGAAATTTTCGATTGGAGAGATTTATAAATGCACATAATTATGATAACGCATAGTTTATGTGGCACGTATTTTGTTGTCGCGTATACGGTTTATATGTTTTATGGGAATTTATAAGTGTCTAATAAATTGATTGACAGGTGGCTTATTTTCGATTTACACCGCATATCGATATTTTTGTGTTTGTAACGAATAATCATGTGATCTTCTGTCGGACCAAAATATTTATAATCTGAATATTAGATCCACTTCGCTTAGTACTTTTTATATATCATATGCAAATTTGGAATAAATCGACACGTTTTTGAAATTTGAATTAACCTTGAGGTCATCGTACTTCAAGTTGGGATTCAATAATTAATGAAAAGATCCGATATTGAGAAAAGAACAGTCCGTTTTGTGAGACGAAATTTGGTGTAACACCACACAACAAAGCACAACATGGTACAATATGACGTAATACTGAGGTACTCGTTCACAAATTTTGCAGAGATCAGGTCTCCTTGCAATAGATCCCTGAAACACGAAAACCGACTGGGGACCCAATCTCGAATCTTTCTCAAAATTTGAATTCACCGCAATCTATTCTTTATTTCAGAACACCCTCATTCTAAACACTATCATTTAAACCGAAAAATAATAAGACTTCATCAGAGGACCCTAAACTAATTCTTTTGAAATCATTTTTCATTGATCCCAATCGATCCCTGTCATTAGAATATCTCCTCATAAAACGAAAGGGAGGCCCTTGCCTATGTCTCTTTAAATGAATTTTCTCGAAATCAAGACCCGTCGCAATCGATGCCTAGCGGAATATTTAACATAACATTGTTCAACAAGGCACAACACTGAAGGACTCTGTAATAAATTATTCATAAATCAAGACTTTTTGCAATCGATTTCCGGCACTGGAAAACCCTTCTCAACAATTTTTATAAAATGCAGTTTAGCTGCAAACAATTAAGAAAAAAGAATGCGGTGGCTCCACTGTGGAGGAGTATTCAAGCCCTTCAAAATCGATTCCTGTCATTCGTCAACTTTCTTTCAACAATTTTTATCAAAGTCACTTGAGCTAATAAATAAAAATTATCAAAGGGAACCCGGGCTCTAACCGAAGCTCGTCTATACGAATTTTCTAGACATTAGGGCGCATAATCAATTTCTGACGCTTAATACCCTAATTGAGTAATTTTGCTCCTCTGGAGGACCGTTCAAGCATACATCACAATCGATTCCAGTCATTCGTGAACTTTTTTCAATAATTTTTGTCAAAAAGTTCAGTTCGGTAAGTCTGATGAGGTATGTCGTGCCAACGAAAACGCACCGCATAAAGTAAAACCTAAACCATTGGCCAATCAAGAATCAGGGTTTTTAAATGCTATATAAGATAGTAGAAATTTGACAGCGGAAAATAAGAGATTACGCTACTCGCCGCAAGTGGCAGCACTACCATTAAAGTGAATTTATTTTGTTATGTATTTACCAGCGGAAATTTTTTATTCATTATGTATCAATTTATTCACTAAGTAAAACATCTCAGCGGAATAAAATATTAAAAGTGATCGATATTAAAAGGAACTCGGTAAATGAAATCGTGAAATTTAACAATATTCAGTCTTTCCGCCATTCCTTAACTGCAGAGTTACCAATCAGCTGTCACTAACTATCTAGAGCGGCCTAGCAACAACGAGGAAGCTCCTTCTAACATCCAGGAGCAGTGACACACAATACAGTCAGCCATTACCACCGCGGCGCAAAACACTATCGGAAGAAGACCTCCGAGACCCCGCAATGATTGGTTCGATGATCAATGTCGCCTGATCGTCGCAAATAAACAAAAGCTTCGAGAAAAATGGTTGACTCGCAACACTAGAAGCACACATGCAGAATATCTCCGGGCCAGGAAAGCCACGACTAAATACCTTCGTCAAAAGAAACGCGATCATATGAGATTATGCATCGAAAACATCAGTTTCCAAGCGGAAGTAGGAAATTCAAGGGACTGTTTTGCTAATGCCAGGAATCTCACTAAAGACTTCCACCCAAGAAGTACAGCCATCAAAGACAGGAATGGAGAATTGAGAACAAACGTGGCTGATGTTCTCTCAGTATGGCAATCCTACTTTGAAAATCTACTAAATCGGAATGACGACGTGACCCCCATTAGAGCAATAGCTCCTCCAGGTGATGAGGTCTTCGTCGAATATCCCACAGTAGAGGAAGTAGACGCAGCTATTAGTCGATTGAAAAACGGCAAGGCACCCGGTCTCGATGGAATCCCCGCAGAATTAATAAAACTCGGAGGCGCTACTCTTGCAACAAGTCTACACGATCTCATCGTCTGTATTTGGGACCAAGAAGAGCTGTCGGAGAATTGGAAGACCGCGCTCATATGTCCGTTGCATAAAAAAGGCAACCGTCTTAAATGTGAAAACTATCGTGGTATAGCCCTATTGAACACTGCTTACAAAGTGTTGGCTAATGTTGTACTTGCCAGACTCATCCCTCCCGCCGAAAACATCATTGGCGATTATCAGTGTGGTTTCCGTCCCAACCGATCGACCACTGACCAGAGTTTCACCATGAGGATGATCCTGGAAAAATGTTGGGAGTACAACATAACCATACATCAATTATATATAGACTTCCGTCAGGCATATGACAGTATAAACCGCGATAACCTTTGGGCCGCGCTCATATGCCTAGGAACTCCAGAGAAACTCGTTTCTCTGTGCAAATTAACAACGTCTGGGTCTGTATGTAGAATTGTAATCGAAGGAACTGTGTCAGACTCCTTTGAAATAACATCTGGTGTTCGACAGGGAGATGCACTCCCGCCTTTGCTGTTCAATTTGGCGCTTGAGTACGTAGTGAGGAAAAGCAACATCGAAACTTCGCGCTGTATATTTAATAAATCAGGCCAAATTCTTGGATATGCAGATGATATCGTGCTTCTTGGCTGAAGACCTAGCGATATCAAAGACAGTTTCGTGCCGCTCGATCGCTGCGCAAGAAGACTTGGTTTGAAGGTGAACAGTAGCAAAACCAAATTTGTATCAACACCCAGGAACATCCCCATGGCAAATCTCGGAATTGGCGACCACAATTTTGATCGCGTTGAAAATTTCAAATACCTCGGGTCAGTTATAACATCATCAAATGACATGCAGGCAGAAATAAAATCCCGAATAGCTGCCGCACATCGAGTTTTCTACGCCCAATCAAAATTATTGCGATCTAGACATCTATCGCAGTCGTGCAAGCTCGCACTTTATAAAGCACTAATAAGACCTGTGCTGGCTTTCGGAAGCGAGAGCTGGACCATGACCACTAATGATTGTAGATTGTTATCAACTTTCGAAAGGAAGGTCATTCGCTCCATCTTTGGTCCAATTAAAGTCGCGAACAATGAATATCGGATTCGCATGAACCACGAGATAAAGCAAATACTTGGAGATTGCGATATTATCGGATTCATCAAATCCAATCGAATGAGATGGCTTGGCCACGTTGCAAGGTCCCCACAACAACGGATGACCAATAAAGTGTTCCATCAACAACCAGCCGGTGTGCGTCGTAGAGGAAGACCCCGACTGCGCTGGCGTGACGACGTCGAACAAGATCTACAGGCACTAGGATGTCGAAACTGAAGGTCAAGAGCGATGGACCGAGACGACTGGAGGACCATAGTGCGGGCGGCAAAATCCCTTCATGGGATGTGAAGCTAGAGAGAGAGAGAGAGCCATTCCTTAACGAATAACAATGAAATTTGGATAATAGTATTGATCAGGGTTTTTAAGGTAAGTTTTGGACAAAATTCTAGGATCTGTGCTAGACTAAACTTGGTCATTGCATCCTTATGAAAAATAGTATCTGTACATTCTACACAATATAAATATATTTTTAACTGAAGGGAACTCGGCTATTTCTTAATTAAATTTTGTAACTTTTGCATCGCATACAGGGGCAATTCGGAAAAAAATTATGGATTAGAATTTTTACTATAGAATTTTATGATTTTCTGCGGCCATATAAGTTATTTTCAGTTTTTGGTCAATATCTCAAAAGCTTACATCACCAAAACCTTTCAAATCAGGCAAAGAGTTACGCATTAGACATACTTGCACTACAATCACTTGTGGACGATCGATGGACTGGGAGTGGGGTCAAAAACACCAACAATAATTACAGATTTCATTATAGCATATTAATAACATCCCGCGCCACAATGATAAAATCATCGTGGGTGACAGTAATGCAAATATCGGCAGGAGTGCAGAAAATTCATTGCATATCGGTCCTAACAGCTTGCAATGCAGCACAACTTAGTTGTACCACGTAAGTTTTCTTAAGAGAATTCACAAAGTAACCTGCTGATCGAATGGTGGAAGAAACGAAAACCAAATCGATCACGTCATGGTTTCTACTTTACCAGCAAATCTGACGTTACATATTACAGAGGTGTAAACATGGACAGCGATCATGTGCTTGCGTCGTATACGAATATAAATGCAAGATGTCATCTATCTATGTTCAATTGACAAGCACAAAAGACCGTTCAAGGGAATGTCAATGCTTTAAAAGTTCAAACTTCATTGCAGAGTTAAAAATCAGATGTCACTGACTATTTAGACTGGCACAGTAACAGCGAAGAAACTTCTCATAACATCCAGAAGCAGTGGCGCGCTATACAGTCTGCCATAACTACCACGACGCAAAAAGCTATCGGAAGAGGACTTCAGAGAGATCACGCAATAATTGATTTGATGATTATAGTGCCGTAATATAGCCCTATTCTGGTAATTCCCGGGAAATGGAAATTTGATATTTTGTAGCAGTTTTATATCCTTTCCCCTTAAAGTGTATTCTGGCTTTTGGGAATATTTTTTTTGGGAAATAAAGCAGTTTTGACGTTTATTATTCCATACCTATTTTAGGAAAGAAGTAACTGGAAACAGAATTTAACGGAAATTTATTGTATTTACTTATAGTATTATGGCTGTAATTTATTCTGAAAACTGGTAATACCAATTGGAAATATCAATATCCAATTTCTTACTTTAATAAATAAAATTTATTTTTTAAGCAAAATTCGATTAAAATATTAACAAAAACCAATTAACCTAGTAAACTATTTTTAGACATTCGTTTTCTTGTTTTATTGCGATTGCGAGTCGACTGCGAATAATTAAATTATTTCCCGTAAATGTTTTCCCCAATTGCCAGAATTAACTTTTGAAAAACGAGGAATTGAGGAAAATGTCTGAAGAATAGCTGCTACAAAAAGAAATTATTTCCTGTTTACGGGGAATTACTAGAATAGGGCCACAGGTCGTCGAAAATAAACAAAAGTTTCGTGAAAAATGTTTGGCCTGCCACACTAGAAGCACCCTAGCAGAATACCTCCATGACGACTAAATATACCGCTGAACTATAGGTAATTCAAAGGACTGCTTTGTTAATGACAGGAATCTCACTAAAGGCTTCCACCCAAGGAGTACAGCCATCAAAAGACTCAGCTTATCAAACATTCAAACGACGTCAAACAAAACCTACGTATAATGGATGCCGAATGTGGAAGGCGACTGCGATGGATCGTGCAGGTGGTAAAATCCATTCATGATATGCGTGAATGAAAGAGTGAGAGAAAGAGATAGAGATAGATAGTAGTGAACGCCGAAGATGGTTATAAAAAGAAAAAGTGGAAATAAATGTCATTCCAATCTTTGCATTGAAGTCGAGCATTGTATTACCTCGTTACGCCCTGAATGCATGTGAAGTTTATCCTAATTTTTTACTAGAATGGCGTTTAGTAATATTTTAAGAAAAACTTCATACGTTTATATAGAGATGTGAGGTTTATACTAAATAAATAAATAGCATAAAAAGTAAGAATGTTCTAGTGGATTGCGAACATTTAGGCGATTCTAAAAAAAAAACTGAGATTATGTACAATAATATTTGCAAACAACCGCCGCAGTGTTGCCGCAGGGGTTGTTAGGCGTAGAACTACTCTACTCATATAAAGGTAAGTATTTTTTTGACGATAAAAAGATAGTTTTTGAAACATTTTCCAAACATTTTATTATTTTACATCACAATTTTATGAAGAATTTGTCTATGATACGAAAAGTAACAAACCGATGAAAGAAGTTCTGGAGTTATTTTTCTAGTGAATGACAAATCTATGCATACGTATTTCCTATAATGTACTTGGATAATTGGTCGGAACCATATCTAGATTGAAATGATGCTTCATAAACACAAACCTTCCTTCATTCAGTTTAACATCTACATTAAAATCACCCATTAAAATTATTAGAACCTCTTTATCCACTGTAAACTGTTTATCAATTAATTTTGTACTTTCTGTGTATTCCATTAATGCCGCAAGGAAGAACATATTTAAATCAACCTCTTTAGCATGCGGATGAATGTAAATGGAACCAAGTATAAATTTTGACGAACCACAAAGTAACATCCACTATAGACAAATACCACCAACTGTATATCGATCAACTGTCTTCTAACATTAATATCAAACTCAATAGGCTGACAATCTGCCCCACTATTAATATTTCTATAAATTGCTACTCCACTTTGTTTATTTATAAATTTCGAACGAAGAGTGTTGTTCATATAAATGATTTCAATTCAAATCCTCTAATTTTAATCGGTTGATCTTCGTACATCCAAGTCTCACTAAAAGCAAGAAAATCAGACTTTGATAATATCTCGTCAGTTTCAATATCTAAGTGATGAGCAACTAAACTTTGAACGTTTAAGTTAACTATAATCAATAGTTTTTTAATTAGTTAATTAATTTTTTTTGCGATTCTTTATTTTCATTTATACGCGCTACGCCCATATTATAAATGTGCCGTATTATAACTTGTCATAACTTTTGACATAATAGTCAGGTTTGTATAAATTTAGATACTTAGACCGCAAACTTGATGGAGGTAGTTCTACTTCAAAATGGAAATACAACTGCTTCAAATTTGACTGGGATTAGATTTGCCTCTTTCTCACTAAAGGAATTTCACAAGGAAATGTACTTGGCCGTGATATCTATCCTTCATTTATCAGTAACCTTCCAATGCCTGAAAATAGCACTATAGCCACCTTTGGCGATGATACAGATATCATGTGAAATACGGAACTGGACTGGATATATATATAGGCCACCGTTCAAGAGCAATCAAAACTACCCCATGCTAATACTACAGGTATCTTGGCACGACCGATAAGTTTCGCTGAAAACTTCTTATCGAAAAAAGTGGAAGAATTGGAATTAAAATAAAATGAAAGTTGTATTGGTTGCTGGGAAGGTATTCTCATTTATCTACACAAAATAAACTTCTGCTCTTCAAGCAAATATCGAACCTATTTGGATGTATATATATAGCATGCAACTGTGAAAAATATAATAAAGTACCAAGCATAATAATTCAACGATTTCAAATTAAAGTACTGAAAACCAATATTTTCCCGCCGTATTATCTCCACCTGATATAATTTATGTCATTATACCATTAACATAAATGGGGTGTAGTAGTTGAATCACGGAACTACACCGAAAGGTCACCAACACATAAAATAATTAAAATTTCTATTCGTTAAATGCTATTTTAATTGTTACGAAATGTCAAAATATTGTATACCATCAAGCTTGGCAGACATTGTATACTACGATCGATCGTAATGATTATAATAGTAGTTCGATGGTATTGCGAGTCTCTGTTCGAATATTAATAGTGTAACTCGATAGTAATGACAGGTGGAGAGCTTTAATATATTCTACATTTGTAGACAATGTATGTAGAGAATTGAAAAATGGTCTCGATAATGTAAAGAATGTTGAAAATATATCAACAATGTTAAAAATTATTATTTCTTGTTTACTTAGACGATGTTTGTGCTAAAAAATATTTATCACAAAATTCGGACACAGTCTTAATGGAACTATTTCAAGATGCAGAGCTTCATTCTTACTTCACATTTCAAAAATTTTAACGTAAATGAGACGTACATATTCGCATGCGTTACAAAGAATTGTGGCACAACTCAAAATATACACTTTTTGACAGTATCGTTCTTCCTTGTATAATTTTTTTATTAAAAACGTAATTTCAATTACGATCGAATTTTTTGATTTCAATTATTTTTATTTATTTATTCACATTAATTTGTCGCGATATGTGTTATTAATAATAGTCACCTGTAGTAAAAAATATACCTTTATACACAGTTAAGCTTTTAAACCAAACAAACAGCTGTGAAGCACTACGTAATATAATTACAATTTTTCGGACAAGGAAACATTAACTTGATCATGAAAGTTGTACTTCACAATCCTAAAAAACTCAAAAGTTTACAAAGGCCTTGCTGGATATTTCACGCATTCCTGCAGTACAAAAATTCAGATTTTTGAATATCTCGCCTAAATGTTAATGTCAGTTTCATCAAATTTGAAAGAGTTTGTAGAGATGTAGTCAAATTTGAACATCAATTTCGGATAAAAATCTAAAATTCGGCCGTGAGAAATGGAAACAGGTATATAGTTTCTTAAGATTTTGTTTATACCCGGCTTTTCAAATAATATATATTTGTATAGAAACGGTTCGGGACGGAATTTTGTAGATTAGAATTTCTTCGAAAATAAATAAATTTTGGGATTTACACTATTGGAATGTTGAATTTTGATTATTATATTATATGGCAATTTGTAAAATGGAATTTTAATTTTTTTGTAAAGTGTGGGATTTAAGTCATTTAGGCTTTTTCTTAGGAATAGCGAACCGTTCCGTTCCAGAACTTTATTTAAAATTCAAGTAGAAATATAATAGCAGCAATCGAATCCCAGTCCTATTTCGCATACCAAGTTTGACAATATTATTATTTGAGGAACGGTTAAGTTCAATTGAGCATCGCCTGATTTCAATATTATAAATTTGACAATGATCGGTCAATAACTTGCCGAGTTCTAAATTGTTATATATGTTGCGCACACCTGATTTGGGTAATTTTAAGTAACGCATAATTTCAATAATTAATTATGAATACGGATTATCTGCTGTTGTTGTGATAAAGATCAATACCGCAATTACAATAGATGTTAAGTAGAATTTGTACATAAAATCAGTTGAGATGCAATTGCTAAACAAATAAGTATTTTTAAAATAATAAATATTCATGTTAAATAATTAAGTGTAATAATAAAATACTAATGATATTTAAATGTGTTTTATTATAATAAGTTAAATAAAATAATGAAATAAAATATTCAATTAAAAATAAAATATAATTAAAAAAATGTTTTAATAACGAATCACATAACATGGCGACCGTGAAAATAAAATATTTCTAATCAAATTATAAAAGGTCTAAAAAAAAGAAATAATAAAAACGTGTCATTAGTTAACAAGAAAGTACAAATTTAATTCAGTTCTGTGCAATATCGTTATTGTGGACAAAATTTATATACACGTGGAAAACTATAATATCGTTAAAATTTTGTGCTACAACTAATCATCAAAACTAGTATGAATGAAAACTGTATGCGTTAAATGAATTTAACAGCAAATTCCACTCAAAGTGAAAGCGAAAAATCGCAAACGGCTGCGTAATATCAACATGCTTGAAAATATTATTAATTCGCTGTAATTTTTGATTCAACGGAGCACATTACAAGTGTTTCGTGAAGTCATATAGTTGTGCATAAGACCAGTTATAAATTACCCATTCAACATGCTTCATCATAAACCAATGTGAAAACGAAAAGCATGTTGTGGTTCATCAAAGCAGTACAATTGAAGGTCAAGTCAAGAGCAACATCAAGTCGTGAGAATGGAGCAAGGTTATCCAGCATCATCATTATCATAAACAATATTGTAAAGAACTGTAAGTCCGTTTATATATACTCAATGTGAGTCAATTTTCTCTATGTATACATTTTTCTGTATCTGTTCTGCACCTAATATTATAAAACTGCATATTGTTTACTGGAATTCTCAAACAAACATTTAGGTCTAATATGTATATGGTTATTAATGATATGAATAATTTTATATTCATTTTGTTATAGTACGTAGTATATTAAGTCCAATAAGGATAGTTGATTGATATTTCTTCGCAAAATTCGTTACATAAGTCAAACCTTTTTTTTTTTGTTTTCATTTATTAATTACTCAATATATATAAAAAAAAAAATAATTATATTAATCACGTCACTGATTCATAATTGTTGTTGAAATATTATATATATTTTTTTTCCTAAAATGTTCAATAACACGAATTTTGAATTTCTTTTGAATGTCTACACGATATGAACAAAAATTAAAGGAGTATTATACTGAAGTTACTGAACTCATTACAAAAAATGCACAAATTAAACAAAGTGATCCTGATGAATTAAAATACAAAGTTATTAAACATTTAAAGAACCAACTCGATCTGTATTCTGAATATTTCGAACAAAATATTAATAAATTATCTAGTATAAAACAAACTATTTGGTATCGTCAGAAACAACTTCTTGAGTTAAAGTGTAGAAGATGTGTCGAATCACTTGGATTTGATTATGATGCCGATTTTATATTTGCATTAACATTAGATGAAATTGGTGACAAAGACGATTTTGATAGTGAGTCAGATATTGCTAATAAATCAATACGCCGTAGTAAAGAAAACAGTTCTACTGATGTCAAATTTATTTCACATTTTGATCCAATTGTGGATCTTCAAACAAAACCAACCACTTCCAGCTCATCCAAACAACCTAAACTGAACGATAAACAAAACTTTAAAGAATCAATTTACAAAATGGAATCATTTGAATTGAAGCTTGCTAATTCATTGATACCAGATTTCGATGGTAGTGCTAAAAATATGGAAGACTTTATCGATAAATGTGAATTTTATAATGATCAACTAAAGGTAACTGACCGAGAAAAATTATTAAATTTTCTATTGAAAGTTAAAATTTTACGAGAGGTAAAGGCAAAAATTAGTATAGAGGCAAAACCGACAACCTTTGAAGAATTTAAAAGAATTATTACAAATCGCTTCTCAAGTAAGATATCAAAGCATAAAAAAATGGAAGAATTGCAAAGTTTAAGTCAACAAAATAGTTTAACAGATTTTGCTACAAAACTTGAAAATGTATGTGCTGATCTAATTAAATTAAAAATGCACGATAAGGAAGCCGCAGAACTTAAAACGATCAAGTCAGAAGTTGAAGAATCAGCACTTCATGTTTTTACCAGAGGTTTAAAACGAATTGAAATACGCCAAGCTCTAATCTACAAGGAGCCTAAATCTTTATCAGATGCGATCCAATTTGCGCTAGAAGCTGAATCAAAATTAGGAACCCCATATGAAGCAAGAATTAATCAATATTCAGGTCATAATTTATCACATACTAATCATAATAATAGTAACAATAATTATCGTAGAAACTTTCGTAATTTTCAACCAAATCCAAATCGTTCGAATCAAAATCAAAAATTTTCAAAATATCAAAATTATTCTAACCCAAATTATCGACAATATCATATTCCAAATCGAAATTTCACAAATGGTAATTCGAATTTCCTAAGTAATCGTAATAATCATAATTACGAAAATAATAATTATAATAATAACAATTATAACAATAAAGCCAATCAGGATTATGGTAATTCAAGTAGAACCCGAACATTTTATCCTCAGCAGTCTTCTTTCAACAAGAACAATTTTCAAAACAAGTCTAATTATCAACAAAAACACTCGAAAATACACGTCATAGATACAGCTGAAGAAGCGGGAAACGATTTCCGCCCTCAACAGGAAGACCAAGAATTAAAGCAGTTGGGGGCTATACCAAAGAGACGTTAGAATTATATACTTTCAATAATGTTTCAAGTTGTGATTTTATCAAGGTAAAATTTCAAGGATGTTCACCAAACAACAATACAAAAATACTAATGGTTGATAGCGGTGCTGGTATATCGATTCTGAAATTATCAGTAATCGAAAATTTCTATGATATAGCTAGTGATCATAAATGTATCATTAAAGGTATAACTTCTGGTAGTGTTGAAACTTTAGGTAAAATCAATTGTAAAATCATTTTAGAAAATTTTTTTGCGCTACAACATGAATTTCAAATAGTACCTAATGAATTTCCTATTGAAACAGATGGTATTTTAGGCAATGATTTTCTAAAAAAATATAAAGCAACCATTAATTATTCAACATATATTTTAGAAATTCCAATAAGAAATGATAAAATTTTAATCACACTTTATGATCGTATTCACGATTCAATTGTAATACCAGCAAGAAGCGAAGTTGTTCGACGTCTGGATTTTCAAGTCAATGAACCGTATGTAATATTATCCGATGAAATTCAACCAGGAATTTTCATAGCAAATACAATTGTAAATGAATTTACACCATTTGTAAAAATTCTAAATACAACATTACATGAAAAACCAATTAAATTGTGGAAACCCAATATGATACCATTGCGGTTATATGATGTTTATTTAATTACATCTTCTAACAAAATCGATAAAAATGCTAAAAAATTACAAGATCGATTTCAAATTTTACGAGATTTATTAGAATTTGATACAAATACCGAATATGGAAAAGATACAGTATTAAAAATTTGTGAACAATTTTCAGATATATTCTACTTAGACGGTGAAAAATTAACAACTAATGTATTTTACAAACAAAATATTTCATTAAATGATGCTGAACCAAGTTATGTAAAAAATTATCGTATTCCCCAGGCACATGTACAAGAAATTGAACGACAAGTTCAGGAAATGCTTACAGACGATATTATTGAAAATTCATATTCTCCATATAATTCACCTCTACTATTAGTTCCGAAGAAAAATTGCCAAGACATAAAAGATTGGAGAGTGGTAGTGGATTTTAGGAAAATTAACAAAAAAGTAATTTCTGATACATTCCCATTACCTAGGATCGACGAAATCTTAGATCAAATGGGCCGTGCTAAATTTTTCTCTATTTTAGATTTAAAAGCCGGATTCCACCAAATTGAAATTGAACCTGGGTCTCGTGAACTAACTGCTTTTTCTACAAACAGAGGTCATTACCATTTCAAACGTTTACCTTTTGGTTTAAAAGTGTCACCAAATAGTTTCCAGCGGATGATGACTATTGCAATGAGTGGCTTAACACCCGAAGCAACATTTTTGTACGTAGATGACTTAGTCGTATTCGGTTGTTCATTGAGACATCATAATTTAAATTTGGTAAAGGTATTTGAACGTCTCCGAAATTTTAATCTGAAGTTAAATCCAAGAAAGTGTAAGTTCCTACAAACAACAGTGACATATTTAGGACATCAAATCTCAGATTGTGGCATTTTACCTGACCCCTCAAAATTCGCAGTTATCAAAAATTATCCAATACCACAAACCGCAGATGATGTTCGTCGTTTTGTTGCTTTTTGCAATTACTACAGAAGATTTGTTGAAAATTTTGCAAGAATCGCGGAACCATTGAATAAATTATTACGAAAAAACATAACATTTGAATGGACACCAAACTGCCAAAAAGCGTTCGAAATGTTGAAAAAAATATTAATAGAACCTCCTTTACTGCAATATCCTGATTTTCGTAAACCATTTCGGTTAACAACCGACGCATCGGATACAGCGTGTGGTGCTGTATTATCACAGATGAAAGATGATCACGATTTACCCATCGCGTATGCTTCGAAATCATTCACAAAATGTGAAAGATATAAACACGCATCTTTAAAAGAACTAACAGCTATTCATTGGGCAGTTCAGTATTTCAGGCCGTATTTACTTGGAAGAAAATTTAAAATTTTCACTGATCATCGATCATTAATCTACTTATACAACATGAAGAATCCTTCGTCAAAACTAACAAGGATGAGACTGGATTTAGAAGAATTTGACTTCGAAGTTGAATACATTAAAGGAAAGTCAAACGTATGTGCGGATGCATTATCCCGAATTGTAATTGATAGCGACGAATTAAAACAATGTACAGTCAACGCCATCACTAGAAGTATGACAAGACAGCCTACTCAGCAAAATCAATACCTCCAAGAGCCTGCCCAACTCGTAGAGTCTGAGGATGTAAGAGTATACTCGGCAATGACTGCAAGTGAAACGAAAAATTATCGAAAATTAGAATTCCATATTGAAGAAGGTTTTAATAAAAATGTAGCTACAATAGAAAACCAAAAGCATAAAAGTATCATTAATTTATATGTAAAAACATTAGATGAAGTGGACTTCGCTTTAGAGCGAGCATTTCCAAAAGTTGAACATATATTAATTCAAAGTGGGTACACACATACAAAATTAAAATATAATGATACAATTTTTGAATTAGTAGATATTAATAAATTTAAAAACATCGGTAATTCATTACTACATAAGCTAAAAATTGCTATTACTCCAGTACGTATTGAGGTTAAAGACGAAAATGTTATCAATGAAATCATACAAAATTATCATGAAAGTTCAATCGGGGGACATGTTGGAGTTACAAGACTTTATCATAAATTGAGCGAGAAATATATTTATCCTAAATTGAAAAGTAAGATTCAGAACTTCATATCAAATTGTAATGCATGTAAACTGAATAAGCATCAAAAATCTCATAAAGAATTACAACAGATTACAGACACCCCATGCAGTAGTTTTAATGTAGTTTCTATTGATACTGTTGGTCCATTAATTTTTTCAAATCAAGGTAATCGTTACATATTAACCTTGCAAGACGAACTAAGCAAATATATTATTTTAAAAGCCATTCCAAATAAAGAGGCAAAAACTATCGCCAAGGCATTCATAGAAAAATTAATCTTGGTTCATGGTGCACCTCGGAAAATTAAGTCAGACATGGGTTCCGAGTATCTGAATTGGTTATTTGAAAGTATAACTGAACTTTTAAAAATTGAACACAAACATTCAACTCCATATCACCCACAAACTATAGGAGGACTAGAACGAAATCACAGGTGTCTAAATGAATATTTAAGATCATATGTAAACTCAGACCTTACTGATTGGGACGATTATATCAAATACTATGAATTCTGTTACAACACTACACCACATAGCGTGCATGGCTATACGCCCTTTGAATTAGTATTTGGCAGGCAAGTAAATTTCCCATCAGATATACACCTAGCTGAAGTAGAACCATTATATAATATAGGTGATTACTCCAAAGAATTTAAATATCGATTATCAGTAGCACATTCTCGCGCTCAAAATTTGTTATTGAAAGAAAAAGAAGCGAGGAAATTAATGTTAGATAACAAAAATAAATTAAATTACATACATTTTAAAGTAAATGATTTAGTATTGGTAAGAAATATGAATCAACATAAGTTAGAAGCCATTAAAGATGGTCCATTTAGAATTATAAGTATTAATGATAGTAATGCTACTATAGAACATGTAAATAGTAAAATTAGAAAAGTTATACATAAAAATATGTTAACAAATTATTAAGATTAAAATTATTAATTAAAATTTATAAATTAATTAAAGATAAACACATATCTAGTTCTAAAATTTTAAATTATATTATATATTTGTTTATTACAATATACAAAACTAAATGCCGGGTCGACACGGCATACAATAATCAGAAATAGACCAACAATTCCCAATTTTGTAAATTGTAATCAATTATGTAAAAAAAAAAAAAAAAAAAAAAAAAAAAAATAATAATAAACGTTTATATTTATATTTATAGTTGTAATATTTTAGAAAAAAAAAATAATTAAAAACTAATTTATAAATAAATATTATTTTAATTATTTTTTTTCTCTCAAGGAAGGTGGTGTTATATATGTTGCGCACACCTGATTTGGGTAATTTTAAGTAACGCATAATTTCAATAATTAATTATGAATACGGATTATCTGCTGTTGTTGTGATAAAGATCAATACCGCAATTACAATAGATGTTAAGTAGAATTTGTACATAAAATCAGTTGAGATGCAATTGCTAAACAAATAAGTATTTTTAAAATAATAAATATTCATGTTAAATAATTAAGTGTAATAATAAAATACTAATGATATTTAAATGTGTTTTATTATAATAAGTTAAATAAAATAATGAAATAAAATATTCAATTAAAAATAAAATATAATTAAAAAAATGTTTTAATAACGAATCACATAACAAAATAAACATGTAGATTCGGCGGGATTTTTTAAGATTTCAGCAAAAGGCGGATTTTAAAACGTGGTACTTTAAAAGGCGAAATTTTGATAATTCAGGTTTCTGAAATTCGAGCTATCAGAAGGTTCCCATATTTGTGCTTTTTACTGGCCAGGATCAATGATGATTTTAAAATCAGTACATTGCCAAAGGTCATCCGTTGAATTTTCGGAATTCTGTTAAGCCCATGCAGTAGTATATAAACTAAAATGTTTGTCAAGCATATATAGACCTATTGTTGAGAACACAACACAATATAAAATAAACGCACTCTACAATATTTCCGGATACTCGACACCAGCGCAAATAATCTAATATTGTTCTCACATCTAATTAAACCTCACCAGTTGTAATTTAATTAGATCACTGCGCTAGTCTAACAAATCTTAGTCTCATACAAACTAACCAGTCCTTTGCTAGACTAACATTGGTCCTTCGAGTCACCGTAAATAAAAAAAAAACATCAATACATAAAACGGAAACATCAGGCGTTGTCTAGGCCAAAACAGAGACACAAAATCATAATGCAGCCGTCGTATAAAAGTAGAAGTTCATTTCGACAAAACAACTAGTCGAGAGCGTCAGTAATGGAAGCATTTCTGGAGAATCGGTCGGCCATTAGTGAAGAGCTGCTTCACCACATCGCAAAAAAAAGCGTGGTGATGGCCGATCCATCACCAGGGGTTTCTACGATAACCTCAAAAAACACAGAGACGCAATATAAAAAATATAGCGAAAACGAGAAACAGATTGTCGAAATTGGAACGTTATCCAAAACACATTCCTATCTGGATGAGCGCCAAGAGATATAACGGGTGTGCACAAAAGCGATGGACGACGTCCGGGATTTGGAAGAGGACATTCCCAAGCTAGAAAGGGACATCCACAAGCTCACCGTAGCATTGAAGCAGAAGAAAACTACTCCGTCACCAACATATCGGAATGCCAAATTAAAAATTCGTCAACTAAACTCCGAGATGAAGGAAATTGATCGGCTGCGCCGAAGTATCCTCATAGAAATCAACGAGGAAGGTCAATATACAAATTCACCGGCGATTACTACGGTAGCATAACATCAGAACCACATCAAAATACTCAAATTTCAAACACATTAAAGTAGACGTATTTAAAATCACATCTCCAACAACAAGCGGCACAATTAAACGCTCATCTACCGACCATTGGAGAAAATTACGAAGTGGCTTGACAGATCCTACAGGCGAAGTATAATATCAAGCGATTGTATTGTTGGCCTCGTCGTATTTCATCGCGATTATATCTCTGCACAACATACAAAATCCATCAGCCGCGAGTATCAGAAACCTGCATGACAACATAATCGAGTTGCTGCATAGCATTAAAAATCATCAGTTGGAAAACCATTTGAAGCCATCATCGCACACCTGGTAATGCAGAAGTTAGGCTTCGCATTTTGGAGCGTTTTGAAAACAGCCTCGAAAGTCACGCGAAGTGCCTTAAAATGCTTAGAGTTTTTATTGAGAAGGTTTCGATCGTAATTGGAAGCATTCGGGATTCAACAAACCATTAATCTGAGGGGCAGCCAAACCTGAGTATAAAGTCCAGCGGAAAGTACTCATAAATACGGAGAACGGCTACCACAGGCCGATTACACCAAAAACTACGATCACATGTTCCTATTGCCACGAATCCGAGCATTTCATCACGCGGTGTCACCACTTTCGCAATATTATCGTAAAAAGACGAATTGATTTCATTTAGAGCTGGAATCTGCACCAATTGCTTGTTGCATAACACGGATTTAGTATGTGACGAAAAACCCGCATGTGTCACCTGCAACAACAGACACCATTCAGCTGTTACACGAAACAGATCAACAACCTGTATGAGCTTTGAATTAAGGCTAATAATACAAACAAGCCCATCGTAACAATGTGCCTTAAACCGCATTTCCCAACAACATACAAATTAAATGTAAAGGCGTACGTGTTGCCAAAGATTACAATAGATGTACTCGAACAACCAATACTACGAAGCCAGAACAATAGCTGGAGTAAACTCGTTTTGTCTGATCCGGAATATCAGCTTGCAGCCCCAATCCATCTGCTGCTAGGAACAGACGTGTACAGTGACTTTATTGGCACCAGAATCATAAAGGGTAAACCTATATAGTGCAATAAAAACTAGCTAAGGTTGGCTAATCTCAGGTTCAACTCCAATCAGCGGAGAGCCACAAAAAGCTGCAGTCCACATCGGTAACAAAAACGCAGAAGATATGCAGAGATTATGGGAAATAGAGGAAATTCCGATCATCAGTGGCTGGCTGGAGATCGAATATGAATGTGGACAGATTTTCACGCGACAACCAGCCGAGACCAGAATGGGAGATATATTGTTCAAATCCTATTTAAGAACATCAAGTAGACCTATTGGGACACACTAGACATCGAGCACTCCAATATCAGAGTTATCAATCCATCATTTGGAGAGAAAATATGCATCAACCTTTGCAAGAATACCAACTCCCTACCGTTACGTATAAGACATCCGCTGCACCTTACCTCGCCATTTGGGCACTACATGAACTGGCTGAAGATGAGTTGGCTCAACATCTAGAGGCGAGTTGCATTCTTAATCGAGATTTTTATGTAGATGATGTCCTAACGACACCGTTGAAGAAGCTCAACAACTGCAATCCCAACTAGTAAAACTATATACTTCATTAGGGAAAAATTGAATTTAGTAAATGGTCTAGCAACCATCAGAGGCTCTTGGCAGAGATTCCGGATGATAAAATCGTGATTGGTGATCTTACTTTCACTTAATCTACCACGTTCGCAGTCACCACCTAATAACAGCAAACTCACTGAGCCGCAATATTTGTCGGAAATGTCAAAAATTTTCGACCCAGTGGGATGGCTAGCACCACTAACCATTAATTGCAAACTAATGTATCAGACAATGTGGAGTTTGGACTTTGATTGGGACAACCTAACTAACGAACTCTATAAAAAATGAGATCACATAAAAAAGGACTTAAATAAAAGTCAAGCCATCCATACCGCGATACCTAAATTACTCCATAAACAACTTTAGTGTTGCGGATTTTGTGATGCGTCCCAATCCACTTACGCGGCCATAATATAAAGTAAAATCACCGTAAACGTATTTGGTCGTTTTACGAGCCGCTTACTAACGGCAAAAACTAAAGTGGCTTCAGTGAATTCCAAACTTACCTTCCCTCGCCTAGAGCTAAGTGACGTGAATATCGATCGCAAAATTAAATTATTTTGTATAAAAATGGTTTTTGTTAAACCATAGGCATGCGCAAATGAAGTTTAAACTTATGTTAAACCAAACGAAAAACTTATGTTAAACCAAATGCTGTCGGAACAATACTATAACTATTGATAATTTGATTTTTAAAATTAAATAATTTAATTACTCGTAAGGGAATACGATCACTTACGGATGACTCAATAACGGTTATCCAAAGGGCCGGTTTTGTTTATAGAATTAGGTTTTGACACACGACTGGAAATACTGTGATTTATTAATATGGCACGTTTATTCCAAAACTACAATCTCCATGAAATTTTTAGTTTTAGTTTGTTCTCAGTCCAAATTTCGGCAAGTTGGGCGGTTATAGTATGCCAATTCCAAAACTGTATAGTATTAATCCAAAAGATTTTTAGTTTGAGCACATGGGAAGAATAAGTATTTTATTGCCCTAATATGCTTGTTTCATATAGCGATTTTTGTATTGAGCTTGTCAAAAATAAAAATTAAAAAATCCGCAGCTTCATAAAATATATTTCAAAAAAATCTTGTATTTTCATAAATTTTGCACTAAATAAAAATGTTCAAAATCACGGGTCTAAAAAGCGTATGCGAAATTAACCGGAGTCATTAGGGTTTCATACATAGGCTTATGTATGAATGATTATATTTTTACGATGATTTAGTCAGATATCTCCGTCATTTTTGGCCTATAGTTTTTCGAGCAATGTTGTCATTATGTTTTCTAAGTTTTAATATTTTGAGACGTATCATTGTATACACCATGTGCCCGATATTTTTGATCATTAACCTGACATAAATCTACTTACTATATAAATTAACCGGGCTATGTAAAAGTATCCGCAAATTAGCAATTAGTCACTATCATCTATATTGCACATTGTTGTAAAAATATTTGCATATAAAACCTTCGATTCAACCTAATAATAAATTATAGCTAACACAAAAATTATATAGCTACTTACATTTGAAATTAATCCGATAATCAGAACCGTAGACAAAATCATTGAATTCACTTTGTACAACGACATTTTCATTTTTTTTTATTGGCTGTGTAAATATATTTCGCTTATTTCAGGTTTCTCGCTTACTACTTAAAAAACTATATACAAGTAAAATGAAGTCTTTTGACTTGATCTGCACTCAAAGATTTTTTTATATGTTTTTTTTTTATAAATAAGACGATGTATTTGCGTAATTCTATAATATTATAAAACATAAAAAAAAATTATTGAAATATTTATTTTGATCGGTACTGTAAAATAATAATTTGGCAAAAATAAAATATTATCACACGTCTAAATCTATAAAACAATTTTGGCATATAACAAGACGTCAAAATTAAATATTTTTGAGGGATGCTTGATTAGGTAAGGTTACTTTTATATATGTTTTGTTGTTGTAAGTACGAAGGCGGAAAAGTTATTGAAACTTATAAAAAAAAAAAATATTTATTATTAAAATGTAGGATTTATAATATTATGCGCGAATACAAGATCTCGGACGCCCATGCATTATAAAAATAATTTTGACGTTAATTCTAAACAAACACGATATTTAGTATTTCGACCGCTACTGTATGTAATTTATGTACAAGGTATGTATATTCAATGTCAGATATTTCATTAATTTTTTTTTTTGTTAATTACGCAACTACTCGATATTTTTTTTTTGTTGAAAACTACTTTAAGTGATCGCGCGCACGAAAATTTCATCACACAAAAAAACAACAACAAATCAAAATAATTTATAAACAAAAACTAATTCACTTTCACATTACACTTCTAAATATATTATTTATTATTTTACGCACACAGATATTACATTATTTGTATTGCGGGAAAACTATTTCGCGCACCCAAATCTATTTTGGTTTTTTAGACAGCGGCTATATTTTATATATAAATAAACGGTACACCACTGGTTAAACAAACAAAAAATAGATATGGGAGGTGTAATTGCAATTCTTACTCAACGCACTTTGCCTTAAACTTTTTTTTTTCAAATAATCAACTTTATGGTTTAAAGATTTTAATTCGACTGATTCGTGTTTTGCGTTGATCGTACGGTTCGTAAGTCGAAAATACCTAAAAGAGTTGAACAAAGAACTAACACTATGATACATAAGAGACGAGACAAACTGTTTGTTTTATATTTTGTATGCTTTACACAGACAGTATTGAATGTGTAAAAGTTGAAAATGTATTGAATACAGATAATGGTGTTGCGTATTCTGATTTGTAAGTATAGTGGTTCGATTGTCTATTACATTGTATGAGCGTTCGTTCAGGGTAGTAAAACAGTTAAAGTTAATTGATCTCTTGTTGGTGAAATTTTTATTAATTTTTTTAAAGAAACTTTAAAAATACCAGGATATCTGGGGACAATTACCAATGTGACTTATTCTAGACGCGTATGCCGTTTTTCCAAAATTCCTCATTTTTCACGTATGTGTTAGTTTCACACTGTTAATTAAAAGGTAATTTGAAAACTTGGTCATTCCAATTAGAATTTTAGTTCTCAAAATTTACTTAATTGTAGTAAATAAATATTCTTCAATAGATTTTGAGTTTTAACAAAAACGGTAAATGGCCAATAACGCGTCTTCCCAGAGATTTAGACTCAGGTTCCATAAGTATCTCAAATAGGTGCTAAATTGCTCTTTTAACAAGCCTAACTGAAATTTGCTAACAAGGACGGAAAATTTCCTATGAATTTTTATGCTTCTATTTTGAGTTTGAGTGAAAATGGTAATCGGCCATTAAGACGCCATCGCAGAAGTTTTGACTAAGGTTTACTGAGGACATAAAATAGGGTGTTAAATTTGTAATCGAGCCAGGTTGAGTGAAACTTTCTATCCAAGACTTATAAAAAATTTATTATTTTGAATTTGATTGCAAATGGGAAATGGCCATAAACGAGCCTTTCCGGGGATTGGGACCTAGTTTCCCCCTAGCACATCGAATAGTTTGCTAAATTGCTCATCCACCCAGCCTGATTAAAACTTTATAACCTGGACAGCAAATTAGTTAAGAATTTTTGAATTTCTGTTTTGAGTTTGAGTGAAAATGGTAAACGACCATTAATCCGCCTTCTAATAAATTTGGACTGAGGTTTCGTGACCATCTCAAATAGGCTGTTAAAATGCTAATCCAGCCAGCCTGAGTGAAACTTTCGAACCAGGACAACATATTAGTTAAGAATTTATGAATTTCTATTTTGACTTTGAGCGAAAATTTTAAACGGCCATTAACACTATTTACAAGAGATTTGGACTTAGATTCCGTGAACACCTCAAATAGGCTGCTGCGTTTGCTCATCCAGCCAGCCTACTTGGAAATTTCTTAAAAGTACAGCAAATTTCCTACGAAATTTCTATTTCTATTTTGAATTTGCGAGGAAATGGTGAACGACTATTGACACTACTTCCCAGAGATTTAGACTCTGGTCTCATGAGCACTCTTTCGTACCAATGGGTAAGATTGCAATATAAATGCTCGAAGAAATTGGTACGAAAAATGATGATGCGATAAACTGGGTTTGGTGGTAAATTCCGTTTTAGTATCTTAATAAATAAAATGTTTGATAAGCGTAGTATTTTATTTATTTCATTTGTGAACAGCTTGATGGTCGGTGTAAAAGAGAAATTTTATTTTCATATAATTATGTTTCTTAAGCTGTACTATAATACATAAATGGCTTAAGTAGCTAGTTTTGACAATTCTTAATAGAGGTCCAAAATTCTACACAAAAATTTTATAGCAACATTTGTGAGGTTTCTAATTTACATTTATAATGTTTCTAAAGGTAAAGTAGATTAAATTTAACAGTGTGTTATGTATAGCTGTCAGTTACTCTAATGTAAACAAATGAAAAATAATTTGTAAGTGTTAACTAATATAAATAATAATGGTTATGATAGTTTTCTTGTTAATTTAAGGTTATGAAAAAAGTAAAAATATTGGTAAACTAAAATATTGGACCATCAAGATTTAAGCTAAGTATTTATATAATGTTAAAAAGTAACTAAATCTAATATTCATATTGTTTGATTCGCAGATGATTTGCTGGTAACTTGCTGTTCCAACAAGCACTCTTAATATGTTGCTAAATTGCTCATCCAGCCAGCATGATTGAAACTTTCGAACCAGGACAACAAATTTGTTAAGAATTTTTGAATTTCTATTTTAAGTTTGAGTGAAAATGGAAAATCGCCATTAACACTTCTTCCCAGAGATTTCGACAAATCTTGCGTGAGTACCGCAAATAGGTTGCTAAATTGCTCATTTAGCCAGCCTGACTAAAACTTTCTAACCAGGAGAGCAATTTCGTTAAGGTTCCTTGAATTTTATTTTTCAGTTTGAGTGGAAATAGTAAACGGTCAATAACGTGTATTTCCAGACATTTTGACTAAGGTTCCGTTACCACATGAAATAGGCTGTTAAATTACTCATTGAGCCAGCCTGATGAAAACGTCCAACCCAGGACAGCAAATTTGTTAATAATTTCTGAACTTCTATTTTCCCTTTGAGTGAAAATGGTAAACGGCCAATAACTTGCCTTTCCCGAGATTTAAACTCGGGTTCCGTTAGCAAATAAAATAGGATTTTAAATTCCTCATTCAGCCAGCCTGATAAAAACGTCCTAACCAGGACCGCAAACTTGTTAAGAATTTTTGAATTTCTATTTTCCCTTTGAGTGAAAATGATAAACGATGAATAATTTGCCTTTCGAAAGATTAAGACTCGGGTTGCGTTATCACTTGAAATAGGCTAGTAGATTGCTCACCCAGATGGCCTGATTCAAACGTCCTAACCAGTACAGCAAATTTTTTAAGAATTTTTGAAATTCTGTTCTGAGTTTGAGCGAAAATGGTAAACGGCCATTAAACTTGGCTTCTCAGAGATTTAGACTCAGGTCCCAACACTTCATAACAGCAAATTTCCTACGAATTTTTGAATTTCTATTTTGTGTTTGAGTGAAAACTGCAAAGGGTCATTAACATGCCTTCCCAGAAATCTGGACTCCGGTTCCATCAGTAGTAAAATTAGTCAACCAGCCAGCCTGATTAAAATCTAATAACTAGGACAACAAATTTATTACGAATTTTTGTATTTCAATTTTTAGAAACTTTCTAACCAGGACAGCAAATTTGTTAATGATTTATCCCTTTGAGTGAAAATGGTAAACGGCCAATATATTGCCTTCCCATTGATTTGGACTAGGGTTCCGTTGGCACATGGAATAAGATTTTGAATTGCTCAGCCTGATTGAAACTTCATAACCAGCACAGCAAATTTCCTACGAATTTTTGAATTACTATTTTGAGTGAAAAACTGTAAACGGCTATTAACATGCCTTCCCAGAGATTTGGACTCAGGTTCCATGCCCACTTTAAATAAATTGCTAAATTGCTCATCCAGCCAGCCTATGATTAAAATTTCTTAACCAGGACAGCAAATTTCCTACGAATTTTTGAATTTCTATATTTTGTGTTTGAGTGAAAAATGGTAAACGGCCATTAACATCTCAAATATTTTACTAAACTGCTCATTTAACTAGCCTAACTGAAATTTCCTAACAAGGACGGCATGTTGTTAAGATGATTCATGGTTGATTTTGAGTAAAAAAATTTAAACTAATGGACGTTTTCCATTATCGCTCAAAAGCACGCCTTTCCGGATATTTGGACTCAGGTTCCGTTAGCACCTCAAACAAGTTCCAGCCATCCTAATAAAAACTTCCAAACGAGAACAGCAAACTGGATGCGATTTTATGTATGTCAATACCGATAATGACCATCAAAATTTTAGTAAAAATGACATCAGTAAACGGCAAACGTAGAAGATCTGAATTCGAAGCAAATACTCCGAAGTCGTGCAATTGTTTGCACTAGGTGGTTTTAATTAGATGATTCAATGTCCAAATTCTAGTAATAAACCAGACCGCAATCACGATCTCCATAAAAAACCGATAATGGTCATTCAAATTGCGTCGGTCTCGTCCTTTTTATATACTTTGAGAGTGATCGACCCGAACCCGAAGTTGATAACTCCTTTTAATTTTGCAAGGGAAGCCAGGGATTCTTTATTGATCTGCATGATTGCTAATCTAAAGCCTCCCTTAGCTTCCTCTCGCTTTATAATCCTCCAGTCTTCCGTTGGAAGATCGGGATTGCTGGCCTGAATGATCTCGAGGATTTATTCTACTTTATCCGGCTCGGTTGGCAGCCAAACACGAGCCCTCGGCCTGCTCGGGATTTCCTCCCTGCAGACTGCCTCAAGCCTCGCGCCCGGCCACACCTCGCCTACTTCGGCCACTGCCCTTTTGTAAAGGTCGACCGATCTCTGATCCGAGCACGCAGTCAACTTCACGCGCCCCTGGTACTATCCTGCATCTCTGCACGGGGGGGATCCCGGATTTTCTCTCAGGATCCGCAGAAAACTAGCGTTTAGTGCATTAAACACTACTCTTCATTTCTCTGACGTGATGCTCCCATCTTCCTGACTTCTGTCAATGACGGCTAGCACCAACACGTACTCCTTTAGGATCTCACTGAATAGCTTCAGTTTTTGATCCCTAGGAGCACCCGACGTCTTTTCTACCTGAACCTTGGCTTGCTTACTCTCGCCCGTTTCCAGCTCTTCCTAGGACCTCTGTCTTTTACACACAAGGGCCCTTTCCGAGCTGTCACAGCCGACAGTTTTTTTAGCCCATGCCACAGATCCTCGTTGTTCTACTGTAAGCTGCCCCTCAGGGGTCGCAGCCAGTTTTTCTAAAATTCGGTACGCCGACCGTCTCTCCCTGTATCGACGCTTCGACTGAGGGATCTCTCTCAATCCCCCCTTATTTCCTTTAGCGGTTCCGCTTTCACCTGGCTTCGATGCCAAAGTGTCGCTTAAGATTGTCCCTGATGATGAAGCCCCACCTTCACGGTTAGGGTTGCTACCTTCTTCCGGTTTTTGAACGGTGCCGGCCCCTTAAATTTTGTTTTGTTGTTTCTCCATGTTTCTCCCACGAGTATCGGAGAAATATAGGTCAACCTGCGCAGAGATCCGTGTACGCAAGCAAGGCTAAATACAACTGGAGGTCACCAGGTATCCAGAGGGCTCCGTTCACGACTGGGCTTTTTTAAATGGGCCCCAGTCTAGCCGATCATCAGTACGGGTCGTGTAACACCTTAATCCAGCCCATTGGCTTACCGAGCACCCCACCCCCCGCGCCCTCGCCCTCCTCCCATATTTTATAGGGTTCTCCACTCACTACCTGAAGGCCCGGGAGCACAGGGAGACGTGATGCTCAGTTCACCGTGGTTGTGGTTGATGGTTGTATGGCGCCATCAGTTCGCCTTTCCCTACTGGGTATCCTAGGCATTCAGAATTTGGTGAACAGAGGTTAACACTCCCCCGTTTTCCAAGACTCTCCTCCCAGCAGAGCTGCGGTTGGGGATGGCTTATTTAATTCACCGCTAACCTACCTATCGATGGGCCGTTCACTGTCCACCACCTGTGACCCCCCCGATAGCTGCATCTCGCCACGAGCATGTATTTGTAAATACGCTGAAAAAATGAAGATTTTTTTTTTCATGTATTTGTAAATACACTGAAAAAAAATCTTATAAGAATTTTGAGTGAAAGCTAGAAAATAAATTCAAACAAATTATTTTATATTCTTCATAATATTCAGGAAAATGATTTCCATTTTTCCTCATTTGAAGGTAGTTTTACAGAAGATAATATTTCGATATATCTAACTAAATGCCGGGTTTACAAAATTTGTGTACAAAGCCGATAAGAGGACATCGATACAGAAGAGACAATTAAGTGCTTATTAAATTTTATATTATTTGAAGTTTACTTCTCGTGTGTATGAAAACTAGCCCGGAAAATCCATTTTATTTTTGGTAAGCTAAATACACTGCGTTTGAATCCAATTAAAATATAAAATATTTTGAATACTTGACATGTGCTTGTAAGGATAACAAAAAAATCATAACCGATAGATAGTGTATATAACCGCAAAGACGAAACGAAAGCAAATTGAATTGAATCAATTTGTCCGTCCGTTTTCGTTTCGTTTCTTCTATATAAATATTTTAGTATGTTTTCATGTATTCAATTCGTTCGTTTCGTTTCGGCCCGTTTCGTTTTCGTCTATATAACTAGTCCATTAGGCTGCGTACCAATAGTCGAGTAAATCGTTTAGTACGGTAAAAATCGATTTTAGGACATATTTTTCGATCAGTTTACCATAGAGTTTTTCAAAAGGTCTGAAATTCCAACTTTCAGCTGTTTAATCGCGCCCAAACGAACTGGTTAATTGTAACAGCCATCGAGTACCTCACTCGCCCTAAGACGGTTATATTATTCCATTTCTGGTCACTTGTAACGTTCGTTCCATTTTGCATTTATTTAAGCCGCCTTATGCGCCTAAACGTAGTACAAATTATTTATTCTTCATGTACAATAACTTTCGCCTGAGGGGTAGGCAATTTGATAACATTATTGCGATGGATGTTTTTCGGTGTGTGCACGTCGTTTTGTTTCAGTATGTATCACATGATAATTTTTTTATGCAAAGTGTATTCTCTATGCTCCATTCCACACGAGGGTTTTTTGTATTTTGGCATGTTTTTCAAACCAAACTAGTTTTATTGTGTTTTGTTCTGCTCTCTCTTAAATAAAATTTTAACTAAAATGAGTGAACAATGTCCTTGAAATATTTTTTAATTCATTTATGTTTGAGTTGTGTGATTGCACAGAAAATTTGTTTAGTCGCAATTAAAACTTGTATCATAGGTAAACGGGGAAAGGAACGAAGAAAAATCCGGTATTTTTTTTCTCGTGTGCTCATTGGTTGAGGATCAAAGATTTTTTTTTTTGAAATGAATAACATGATTTTTTTTTAAAACTGATTTGATCACTTTTTATCAGATATTCAAGAGTGCAAGACTCATCTTAAACAAAATATTAAAAAAATATTTTCTGATTGCGAATTTGTTTTTTTGTGTGTTGTAACCCGAGTTGGAGTTTATCCCACATAAAAAAATATATTTATAAAATTAAAAGTAAAAGTAAAATTCCCAGTGTGATAAAAGGGGAATAATATAGATTTTTTTATGCGGGGAAAATAAAACAAAAAATCCAAATTGCTTGAATGGTATAGTGCAAGAAGGTGCGATATTTTGGCGCTTTCTTAATCAGCTTTTTTTTGTTAATACGTTACTAGAAAAAAGGAGCACATACATTTTGAATTGCGTGTGGATGAATTTAATATATGATATGGTGATCAGTACAATCACGGTGCAATCACGAAGTATTTGGTTTTATGTTTAGTGTGTTGTACGTTCGGCTAATGGAGTAATCTACGGCTTTGAAAAGATAAAACGGCGGCACATAACCCGCTATAACTACATATCAACGGTACATCAAGCGTAATTTGGTGCTGTCGTCAAAAAATCTTGCAGAACCGGGCTGTACAGCAAGCAGAACAACATTTCTTGACCACCCTTATTTGGAGTAATTATCTTTGTTGAGGCGATGTTGATTGTTGAACTGATTATAAACTTAGCAAGGACGAGAGATGCGGTTAAAGTTAACATAAACACATGGTGGCAGCAGGATTGATCACCGGGAAAAATATTTACGGCTAAGTTTTGTCATTTTTATTGTTAAAATTATTAAATTTTTTTTAATGGTTTGCGATATAATTTAAAGTAAATTACTAATTTTATTTCTTATTATCTACAATTAAATTAATATGATTCTTTTTCTCTCGTCATTTTGCAGGCATTAATTGCATAAGTTACAGAGCCACAGATGTAGGAAGCGCTTCTGCGTCTGCGGACTTCTCCTTTCAGGTATAACCTTCAGTATCTGAAGGGATTCATGTCTTTCGTTTGTTGTTATTGATTGCTCATGCGATGGAATGTTAAAATTCAAATCAAATTAAAGTAGTAGCTAATTTTTTTGTTGATAATGAAGTAGAATGTATTATTGATCATTATGGGTCAAGACTGATTGACCGGGAGTGTACTGAACTGAGGTAAGTGTTGGTGGTGATGAGTGAGAGTGTCTTTACATGATTCCACTATTGTGTCTATTAAATACTAGTGTACACCAATATCCACGACCAAGATTACCTCCACCGACTGAGCAGCGGCATATTGACATATTATACTCTGGAAACACCCTTCGATTTCTTGTTCTTTCCAAATTACATTAATAATTTTTTTTTTAATGTCAGTGATAGATAAGCTTTAAAGTGTGTAGCTTATCTATCGCTGACGTTAACCATATAAACCTTTCAGATCAATCAAAAACAACAAACACTTATTTTGAATATAGTTGCCAAAATCGTATTTTTTAAAATATTCAACCAACACCAGTGGCAGAACCGTCTGAAGCCAATTCTTCAACCTGAATAAGGTTAAATTGCTCTCCACAAGGCCGTTGGAGTAAAATTTTACCCAATACCTGATGACCGTCTTTAAATTTCCTATATGTGGAGCCTATTTCAACTGAACTATATTTTGTCTAACCTGATACAAAAATAAATTTTTAACATTTTTCCGGCCAAAAATAATTTATTACACATATACCTGGATCAGATTGACCTGCCTTCTAAAAAGCTCATGTAGTAACATGTGACTCAATATCTGGTGGAGGTCTGGTGTAATCAAAAATAGGGCATCATGATATCCCACTCTACTCGGCGACTAATGTCTTCAATTTTGATGAGATATTAAACTTACTTGGCAAAAACACAAATGGCAAATAACTGGAAATGTATACATACTGGTTGCAGGTCGGGGATCATTGTGTTTGTTGCCTTAGCATGGTGACCTAGAATTGAAACTGAGACTGGTAGGAAACCACTGGCTCAGTTATAGACAATGGTTTGAGTGAAAGTTGTGGGGACTATGCATATACTACACCGACTGTTGCACTTCTGAATTAGGAAGTGTGCAGTATTAATACTCGCCAACGGCATTTAAGCAACTTTGGTATAAACAATGCTATTGGTCACCATTGAGTTTCGAGCGAAATATGCAAAGTTGCCAACTGTTTGTGTACGTATGTGAAGATAGCCCAAAAACCATCCCGAAAAATGACTTTTCAAAAATTGGTTTGAGTCCACGCTAAATACTGTTACGATTGTCACTCAAGGTTCGAATCACTGGATTGTGAATAAATACAACCGCTTCAAATTTGAACTCACACAATTTATTTACACAACACAATTTATTATACAACACAAAATTAACAATTAATTATTACAATAATAACACACTTTAATAATCACTTTAATAATCTTTCTATTTAACCTTCACTGTATCACGTTTAAAATAAAACTCAGCATTCCATGTCAACGCGCGCCTTTATATACCAAAATATTTGTTTCTAGAATAATCCTAAATGCGCATCGAGCAAATATGTTAGCATAGAAATGACGCCTAAATGTTGAGTATAAATCATAAATGCAATTGAACAATTAATGAAATTAAGTTAATCTATTCTAATCCAGGTGTCACCGTAACACTACCCCCTACCTAAGCCTGTTCGTCCCGAACAGGATCCAGATCACCTCCTCTGTAGAGCGCCAAACGTTCTAAATGCACCACCTTTGGTTTACCTTTCCGTCCTTTCTGTATGCGATAAACCACGTCGTTCAACTTTTTAATGACAGTGTAAGGTCCTTCCCATGTGGGTTGCAACTTCGGTGATAATCCTTTCTGCCGTTGCGGGTTGTGAAGCCATACCAATTGCCCTTCCTCGAAGCCTTGATTATTTGGTCGTATGTCATATCGAGCTTTCATTCGATCACTTGATATTCGAATTTTCTCCCATACAAATTGATGTATTTCATTAAGTTCCTCTTTCATCCGGTCGACGTAATCCTGTCCGCATAGAGCTGCTGATGGAACAGCCCCAAACTTTAAATCTCCTGGTAATCGCAGATTGTTCTCAAATATGGTTTTAGCTGGTGTCATTCCTGTTGTGTCATGTACCGCTGATCGGTAGGCCATCAGGAACTTCGGTATATGTCGATCCCAGTTGCGTTGGTTCCTTTCAACAACCTTTGCTAGATATTCCTCCAATGTGCCATTGAATCTTTCCACCATACCGTCCGACTGTGGATGTAAAGGCGTCGTTCTTGTTTTATTGATTCCAAGCATCTGACATATCTCCTGAAATACCACCGATTCAAAATTCCTTCCTTGATCCGTGTGAATTTCCATCGGTACACCAAATCTGCTAATCCAGTTGTTGACCACGGCATCAGCTATTGTTGTTGTCTCCTGATTGGGTATCGGGTACACTTCCGGCCATTTGCTGAAATAATCCATTATTACTAGCACATATTTATTTCCGCTCTCGGTAGTCGGAAATGGCCCCGCCACATCCATTGCAATTCTCTCAAATGATGCCCCGACATTATATTGTTTCATGGTTCCACGGCTTTTTCGTGCTGGTCCCTTTACTACCGCACATTGGTCACATCTTCGACACCATTCTACTACTGACTGTCTACATCCGGACCAGTAGAAACGTTGGCGAATTTTGGCTAATGTTTTATTAATCCCTAGGTGACCTCCACTTGCTCCTCCATGATACTCCTTGAGGATTTCCGCTATCCGATCTTTTGGCACCACTACCAACAATTGTTTTACTTTGCCATCCGTGCTTTCCCACTTTCGTTTTAAACATCCATTTTCTACGTGGAGGCTATCCCATTGAGCCCAATATGCTTTTACAATGGGAGTTTTGTCAGCTATCTCACTCCATGTGGGACGGTGTTCCTTTTCCTTATGTTTCATGATGAATGATAGGTCAGCATCCCGTAATTGCTCCTTCTTGATCACTTCATCAGTCCATTGCTCCTCAGGTAGCGCTTGCATGAGCCGAATATCGACGATGTTTTCCTTGACATCCACATGCCCACAATTCTTGCATTCTGCGGGACATGGTCTTCTTAATAAAGCGTTGGCATTATCATGTGCGCTTTCCTTTCGATGTTCAATATTGGCTTCATCTGTCAAGCTGTCATCGCCTCTTTCTACTCTCGAAACTTGGATGGACCTTATGGGGCAATCGGTTGTGGGAGTCAGCTTTTGCTCCTTCAAGCTGTCTCTTTTTAACGACTCCAATGTCGTCCGACCCTCCTTTCTGGCCTCTCTCTGCTGTTCGTTTGGTCTACGCTTCATAGGAGATGGCGATCTTCCTCGTTTCTTCTTAATCTCCCAGCAGTCCCGTGAGATGTGACCCATTCCATTACATACCCAGCATTTAATCCTGCTACTTCCATATCTGAACCTTGGCATAGCCCGCTCAGTGTCCATTCTGGAATCAATCTCTACTCGGCGAATTTCCATTGCTGGTTTGACGATGGCCTGAACAGTTTCGTTTCGTTAACGCATACGTGATGGTTTCTCGAATACCGTCAATGAATGCATCTATTTTAATTCGCTCCATGTAATCGGCCGACATATTTGAATGTGCTAAATGCGCGAGCCGCTCAATTGCCGATGAAAATTCCTGTAGCGATTCTCCTCCTCTTTGGTATCGACCCTTCAATTCCATGCGATAGATTTCTCGCTTGTGGTCACTTCCGTATTTTCGATCTAACGCCTTCATAATTCCCATGTAAACGTTCCTTTCCTGCTCAGGAATGATTTGTAGTGTTTCTGCCGTTTCGCCTTTAAGAGCCACAATTAACGCTGCAACACATTGTTCTTCAGTCCACTGATTTTGCTTAATCGCCGTTTCGAATTGGATCTTAAAAATGCTGAAGGATGTTGTTCCATCAAATGTTGGTGGTTTTATCTTAACTGCATTAACCGTCTGGATCTTTTGATGTGTCGTTCCATTCGCCTTGACATCTTCAAGCTCTTTCTCGAGACGTTGCACTTCGGTTTGTAGATCTTGTTTAACCGTTTGTATATTTTGGTTAACAGTTTCAAATTTTTGTTGAACGTTCCCTTTAACATTTCGAATTTCTGTGTGTAACTCGGTTTGCAGCTTTTCCACTTCGCCGTGTAATGTATAACATAACTCCAGAAACTTCTCGTCTATTTTCTTTTAACCGTCTTCTATTTGATGTTTAATATCCGCGTTCGATTGTTTAATGTCCGCCCCTTGTTGCTCCATCTGCTGTTTCATTTGATGTTTAATGTCCGCCCCTTGTTGCGTCAGCTGTTGTCCCATCATATTCATAGCAGCCATCAACTGCGATAAATCAAAACTTCCGGATGGGTTATGTGTTGTTCCGACCACCATTTGTACGTCGCCTTCTTTCTTGTCCACACCGGTCTCATCCGTTTTTTCCTCCTCGAAATCATATACGTCTCCATTTAAACCGTCCTTCTCCATGGCCTTACGTAGTCGCTCCACCAAACTAGCTTTTGTGCCTTCACTGGCCAAACCTCGCTGTTTCAGCTGCTCATTTAATTGCGCAAGCTTTAATTCGTAGAGTATCATTTTCTTTATTATTCACAATCCCACCGCTGTCACCAATTGTTACGATTTTGCCTTGTCACTCAAAGTTCGAATCACTGGATTGTGAATAAATACAACTGCTTCAAATTTGAACTCACACAATTTATTTACACAACACAATTTATTATACAACACAAAATTCACAATTAATTATTATAATTCTAACACACCTTTTAATTATCACTTTAATAGTCACTTTAATAATCTTTCTATTTAACCTTCACTGTATCACGTTTAAAATAAAACTCAGCATTCCACATCAACGCGCGCCTTTATATACCAAAATATTTATTTCCAGAATAATCCTAAATGCGCATCGAGCAAATATGTTAGTATAGAAATGACGCCTAAATGTTGAGTATAAATCACAAATGCATTGAACAATTAATGAAATTAAGTTATTCTATTCTAATCCAGGTGTCACCGTAACAATAAAAACCTTTTGGCCCGAAAAACAACATGAAACATCTCAAAATTACAATCGAAATCTGGGTTCAGAAATGTTCCTATTCCCTATCGTATGGCAACAAGGTTACCGAATATAAGTCAGAAATGTTGTAATCGAGTCAACCAAATCATCCAATGTACTCGGCAATCCTTGTGGACGGCGATATATGATTATTAGTGGGCGCCTTTTATATACAACAAATATTGGATAAATCTAGGTCCAGAAATATTCCTATTCCCTATCGTATGGCAACAAGGTTAACGGTTATAAATCAGAAATGATGTAATCGAGTCAATCCCATCAACCAATCTACTCGGCAATCCTTGTGGACGGCGATATATGAGTATTAGTGGGCGCCTTCACATACGTTGTCTTCACATACGCTATCTTCACATACGTTGTTTGTGTGGCTTCTAACTCGATGACCACACAGCACTCATTGAAAAAATCATTCTGTGTGACTATTACTGAATACAAGTTCACTTCAGGATTATATATACACGTTTTATCCTGAGGTGAATTTTTCATATTTTCTTGCACAACACGTCAATGTGTTGCGGATTGAAATTGTTGCGATCCCTAAGACCGGGCCCTATGGAATTGAAACCGAGTGTAGGGCCCACCAATATGCAATGCATCAGATAAGGGACATTGATAAGGTGTCATTCGTTTGTACTGTTGAATTGATATTTTTACTGATATTTTTAAACTTTGGACGAGATGTGAATTTTGTTCCAATAATGATATAGAAGCTGGTTTTTTGATGGGCAGCCGGAGTGCACGTTTACCTCCCTTAAAATTATGTACTATTTTAACTGTTGACTAAATTTTCGAAATTAGCACTACTTAGTAAAATTTGTATACCAATGCGGTGCTAAAGAGATCACAAATTACACTAAATCCAATCCAACTTAAATAAAGTTGACTGTTGTAAGGTTTTAACCAATATAAAAGTGGTCAGAATCTCAGATAAACAAATTATGGATTTGTAAGGCTTTAGTACGACATTATACCGATATGGCATTTGGCAGGTTATCGTATTTACTATCTAAGGTTCAAACCAAATAATTTTTCATGTACTAAAATAAACCTTACAATTTCGAATTCTGATTTTCCTGATGAAGCAATTGGCTAAATTAATGCAATATTGAACAATTTATTCAATCTTACGGTACAGTTATTGTACAGTTTCTGCATAGTGTAAAAAATTAAAATATTTTATCCATTTGATGGCCGAATATAATCGAAGAGATGAATAAGCAAATCTGACTAAAACCCCATCATAAAGGACAGGGTGCCAAACAAATAAGTAACCAAGTAATAAATATTCAAGTTTGAGAAGCACACTACTGTCGTTAGAAGAATGTGAGCGTCTGTAGTCAGAAGTATAGACGAGTAGCCTGCTACGCTAGGCGTGGAGGAAGACACATTTTGGTTGCGATCTTTGTTGTAACACAACCTTGTGAAGTTCAATGAAAATACGTACACAGATTAAAATTTCAAAACAATTTCAAGGTGGCATGATTTTATACAAATTTGATTGATAATATGTTTTTACGATACACTTATGAATCAAATGAGTCATAACTTTGTTAAGCCCCCGATCATACATACATTCTTAAAGTAATGTGAATAAAAAATATAATAATTCTCGAAATTCTTAAAATAGATTTTGCGCGCCCGTAGCGAATTTAATACATTTTACAATCGATGTGTAACGTTTAATAATTAATGGAGTAATGCATAAATTAAAACCGCTAAATAAAAATGAAAATGAGGCGGGAGATGAGGTAAATCACTGACAAATGAACAAACATTTATTATTAAAAGTTGCCATGGAAATGGTAATATCCATCTATGGTTAAGGTATTCTGTGAGTAGTAAATTTTATAATCAAACCCACACGATCACCAATATTAAAACTTATTGTAGCATCGAGCTCAAGGGGCAGTTTATAAATTACAGTCAACAGAAAGTTGATAGCACGGAGTAAAATTCTTGTTCCACTTCTTGTGGAGTAGTTTTTACCATTCGGCTGCCTCAAATTTTACATTCTTATGTAACTAAAAAATTCTAACAAAAACTAGAAGTTAAAAAGTCTTCATATTGACTTTCCTCAAGGAGAAATCAAAATGAGGTTAAAAACAAATCTGGACACTCGTTGCATTTGCCTTGTTCGATTGTTTTAGCCCCAACGCCTCAGAATCTGATCGTTGTTTGCTGTAGTGGTAGGCCTAATGAATAATCTGAGATATTTAATATAATGACGTTCGTACATTAAACGGCGTTTCGCAGATAGGGTTGATTTTTACAATGGCCGTTGCTAACAGTGTTGTTTGATTGCCATCCAACGTGCTGACAGATACCGTTTTTGTAGGTCGTGGATCTGGTTCATGCAACAACTGGCGATGTCAATTACTGCAGCATGTGCAACCGAGGTTTTCGCCGAACGATACCTTTAGACTATGTGCGGGACAGTTCGTGCAAATTTCGGGACGATTCACAAAATCAATTCTTCGTTTGATGGAAATGTTTTGAAAATGGATGCAATCTTTGAGAGAATGATGCCTTTCCTCAAAATACCTGCAGTGGTTCATATTGCGTTTCTCAGCTGCCGATTTGCTGAAGCGTTTAAGAATCTTTTCTTTGATAGGCTGGTCTAGTTTGATTAGCCGTGTGATGTTCGGTTTTTGTACTTTGGATGCTTCCAGTGCTGGAATCTTGTCGTTAAAAATTCCAGGCAATTTTTAAGTTTAGGAACCTCGCGTGGACGGACAAGGCGTGCACATTTTCTATCACGAGCAGAATGATGAGTGCTTCAAATGCGGATTCTCTAACTTCAGGATTCTGATGTTGTACAACATTTTCATTATAGTATCGAGTGGTGTTCTGATACTAGATGATTTTGCACGGGCGCTCGTTGTTATATCTGGCCTGATTGCTCATGCCCATAGTTGTCTCCAATGGCTGATAAACGGCTGATTAGTGTCGTCTACCTTATCTTGTATGGTCCCATAGTAATCTTCAGTGAAGTATTTTTAGCAATATTCCTGCCTGCCCTGTTTAGCTGCACTATCACAATTTGTTGTTCGTCGTCCTCCTTCAGTGTGATGGTTGATGATGATGTTACCTTTAGCGTGTTGCAGGGCAGCTGTGTAACGTAATTGTTGATGTTCGCAATTGCCTTTTTGTACTCGCGTTTAATTTTCTTCCTCTCTTTGAGACACTAATGCGGCGGCTTGTTGTTGTCATCTGCGATTAAAATTTGGTCGCCTTTACAATATTTCTGGTATTCGGATATGATGCCCTTCCGACTTTAATCGTAGTAAGACTTCGTCTTAGGTCTATCATCATCCCGTCGCATGCTAAACTTTTAAATTTTGCTATGTTGTCGGTATTGGACTCTGCCTTATGGTTTGGCCTACACAGGCGCCTTATAATCGTATGCTGATTCCGTTACGAATGGCTCGAAAGACCATGTAAATCTGGTAGAATTAATTGTAAGTTGTAAAGCTACTTTCTACTTAGATTTTTATTGATTGGTGGAAGGTTAACAAACTCACGACTGGTGCAGGAATGTTATGAAAATCCCGGAAACCAAAAACCCAAAAATATCATAATCCCGCATTTCAAAATCCCGAAAATCAGAATCTTTGGAAATATGATTGTTCAATATGAACAGGGTCATTTAACTGCAACAATATGCAGTTTTACAGAATGTTAATTTTAATTTAGCTATAAATAAAATAATCAATTTTTTACATGCAATTCTGCACTTTTGGAGTTTATAAAATATTAAAATATTGTAATTGATATATGATCATATGTAATGTAAAAAACAACAACAAGAAACTATCAAAATTGTATATAAACGACAAAAAATAAATGAACTACTCAGTTCTAATCAAACTCTACTATACGCTTTTATTACAATATTCCGGTATTAGCCCTCACCCGTGGAAAGCTCGGAATTAAAAGTGTATTAAAAGTGTTAAATTAGTTCAAGCTGAGGCTGAATTAAACAGTGGTCCTTCGAGCCATTAAGAACAGGCAAAAACAAACGCGTATTCTACATTAGAACAAGTAACACGCGATAATTAATCAACTGGCGAACGAGAACTGCCTAAATTCAAAAATGGAAACCCTTGCATTCAATCAAGAACAGCTTGCGACTCAGATTGATAAAATATGTATTAATTATAAGAAGGATGGCCCAGAGAGGAAAACAAAAACTTACCTCACCAACCGAATCCAACAATTAAAGGAGCTTTATACAAAGTTTCTAGAAACAGATGAGCAAATAAGGAAGCTGAAAGATGTCAACTTAGAGCACCCGTACTTTAAAACGGTAACAAGTGTAGTGGGAAAATATAATGAATTTATTACTATAATGCGTGCAAAACTAAACAACGGCCCACCACTTACACCGGTCCCAGAGCATCGCAGTAGAAGCCAATCAGAGTCGAACACCAGTAACAACAAAGATGCAGGTTTGGAAACAATGAATCCAGAGTTGCAGCAATTAATAAAACGACAGACGATTCGGATGAGGAGTCTCTACAGGAAGATTGATGAGGCCGAAGACCTTGTCGTGACTGGGCCAAAACCGGCAATGAAACTGTCACTTGGAGTGATGCAAAAACTCATGGAACAAATAGCTGAACTCCATGAGGAAATTTGCATGCTCGTTACTGATGAGGAAGAACAACGTATAAAGTACTTCACAGAACAGTACTTTGAGAACATTGATAGCAAGTGTCAATCAGTAATCCTTCAAATAACAACGAGGATAGATGAAACCGATAAAATTATACCAACAAACCAAACAACGGACATTCGGCTACCACGAATTCAAATCCCAATATTTGCTGGAGATTACCAGAAGTGGACTGGATTTCGTGACACATTCACCAAACTCATCCATGAGAATAGACAGATCAGTGATACCCATAAAATTAACTATCTAAAGGGTCAGTTAGAGGGTGCTGCGGCCAAATTAATCAACCACCTACAACCAACAGAAGAAAATTACCAAGCCGCCTGGGAAATTTTGAATAGCAGATATAACAACAGGAGACTACTGATTTCAACATATTTAAATACGTTACTCAGTCAAGTAAATATAAACATCGAGTCTGCAGCGGCACTGAGAAATCTTCACGATACAACAATTGAATGTTTGTACGGAATACGTAACGCAGGGGTAAGCATTGAATCGTGGAACTCAATAATAATCTTCATATTAACTAAAAAACTAGACAATGAGTCAAGGCGACTCTATGAGATCTCCTTAGAAGATCCAAGGGAATTCCAAACAACAACGGAATTTTTAAAATTTTTGGAAGGAAGGTTCAAATCATTAGAGGCCAATGGCAACCAAAAGCCATTAATCCTACCAACAACCGCCTCACGTGAAAACAAAGCTCAAATAGTTAAAAGGACCTTCTTAACAACAACAAATATCTGTGTCTACTGCCGAGGGGGACATAAAATTAATGATTGTGGAGGATTTAGGAAATTAAATTCCAGTGAAAGATCGCAAATGGCAATGCTTCATAAATTATGCAGAAACTGTTTATCAGCAGAACATGAAACATATGTATGCAGGCAGAAAAACCAATGTAACATATGCAATGGAAAGCATAACACAGGACTGCACATCGATTCAAACGCAGACATGCAGCGAGTATCTAAAAGTTATTTAACAACACAATTAGGTCCTGCGATATTACCTACAGCTCTAATCGCATTAACAACAAGCGAGGGAAAATGCATGCTCTTTAGAGCATTAATTGACCCAGGCTCTCAGGCGTCATTCATATCCGCAAAGGCAGCAAATCTTCTTAAGGCTACGCAGAAACAAGTCAACACTAAAATCTCAGGAATGGGAGGAAAGGAAGCCGGAGTGTGCAGTCATAAGGTCGAACTAACTTTATCTTCAAGGCTTCAGAGTTCGTTTGAAATTAAGTTTGAAGCAATGGTGTTCAAAAAATTAACGGATAATATTCCAGACATCGACTTTGATACCAACAAATGGGCACATTTGCAGCATTTACAACTTGCAGATCCACAATACAACAAGTCCAATAGCATTGACGTAATAATCGGTGTTGACTACTATCCTCTAATTGTAAACAGTAACATCATTAGAGGACACCCACAAGATCCAATTGCCCAAGAAACTGAGCTTGGTTGGATCATAATGGGCAGCACAGGCAATAACCAAGAAGATAAAATGTTGTCAATGGTCACAACCAAAACAATTAAGCAACAACTAGACTTATTAATTGAAAATGATGCCATTCCGCAAGAAAAAACACATACCCAGGAGGAAGCAATCGCTGAAAAGCTATATGCAGAAAGCACAACGCGACTACCAGATGGGAAATACATGGTACACTTACCGTTCAAAGTAGAACCGTCTATGCTAGGAGAATCCAGAAAAAAAGCAGTAGCACGATTACTGCAAATCGAAAGAAAATTTCTAAAAGATAAACCATTCGCTAAATTATATCACGAATTTATGGAAGACTATCTAGCGCAGGGGCATATGCAATTGGCAAAAGATGATCCAGATGACAATCCAGTATACTATATACCACATCATGGAGTGATCAACCACGAAAGTACTACCACAAAGCTAAGAGTAGTATTCGATGCATCGAGCAAAACTACTTCGGGATTATCGTTAAATGACATAATGATGAACGGCCCCAAAATTCAAGGTGACCTAATTGACATCATCTTGAGGTGGCGAACACACAAATTCGTGCTAACAGCAGATGCGGAAAAGATGTTCCGGCAAATCTGGATGCATCATGGTCACCAGAACTTACAACGCATATTGTGGCGAAAAAATCCATCACAAACAATAGGAGAATACAAACTAAAAACGGTTACCTATGGAACAACGGCAGCGACGTTTCTTGCTGTAAGAACATTAATGCAATTGGCAGAAGATGAAAAGAACAACTATCCGACAGCTGCAAGGATCATGGAAAGAGATTTTTACGTGGATGATCTACTGACTGGGGGTGACAGCGTTGAGGAGGTCGTAACCATTCAACAACAGATGACAAGACTTGCACGGAGCGGAGGATTTCCATTGCACAAATGGGCGTCGAATTCAGCTGAAGTCATGACTAATGTTCCTGACCACCTACGAGCAAAAGGAATGATTAATTTAAAAATCAACCACATAATAAAAACACTAGGGATTCTCTATAGTCCTGAGGATGATACATTTGAATTTGACCTGACCAGGCTAAATCTTTCAACAGAAGAACCAACGAAACGTCTACTGTTGTCCGACTCTTCAAAATTATTTGATCCTGTCGGCTGGTTATCACCAATAACGATAACAGCAAAGCTGTTAATGCAAGACACTTGGAGAGCTGGTACACAGTGGGATGACAAGCTACCAGAAGCTATTGAAGCAAAATGGAAAAAGTATAAGAACGAATTAGATGAATTAAGCAAAATAAAGGTACCAAGATGGGTTAAAACAACGTCAACACAAAAATCAGAGTTACATGGATTTGCAGATGCTTCGCAACAAGCATATGCAGCGGTGGTCTATTTAAGAACCACAAATACGTTCGAGCAAGTTACAACCAGTTTGCTAGTAGCAAAAACCAGAGTTGCTCCAATCAAAACAAAACTGACAGTTCCGAAGCTGGAACTAAACGCAGCGCATCTGTTATCTAGGCTTCTAAGATACGCTAAAAATACCATGAACATGCAGGATGTAAAGATGTTCGCTTGGACGGATTCCACCATAGTTTTAAGCTGGATAAGAGCTGATATTCCGAAGTTAGAAACCTTTGTAGCCAATCGGGTATCTCAGATTAAAGATAATTTACCTCAGCTACAATGGAATTACGTACCAACAAATCTAAACCCAGCTGATTTAGCAACAAGAGGATTGGCAGCGGCTACCATCACCTCACAAGGCTCGATCTGGTGGACGGGACCAACATTTTTGCAGGAAAATTCTGATGCATGGCCATCATCACCTTCGCACAAGGGTCCACAAATACAAGGTGATCACAACCAGGACAGCGCAGCGGATATCACTTGTCTTACAATAACCGCTGAATCTAAAGCAAACGCGCTACATGAATTAATTGATAAAATTTCAAACATTCATAAGTTGAAGCGTATATTGGTGTACTGCCAAAGGTTCATAAACGTGCATGTTCATAAACAACGGCGACAGTCGAAAGAAGTGACAGTACCAGAACTGAAACTCGCGGAAGTCCAAATAATTAGGATTGAACAACACCGATACTTCCGTAAAGAACTTCAGGCATTGATGAGTGGGATTTTATTAAATAAAAAATCCAAACTATCTGCGTTAAATCCAGTCATGAGCAAGGATGGGATATTACGATTACACGGACGTTTACAAAATTCGCAACTACCAATGAATCAAAAGCAACCAATTATATTACCGAAGGAAAGCTCAATCAGCAAGCGAATAATTGAAGATGCTCATACTACTACAACACTTCATGGGGGCATACAACTTACATTGGCAAATGTTCGCAATAAATTTTGGATAATTAATGGTAGAAATCTGACACGTCATATTATACAGAAATGTGTTACATGTATAAGATTTAAACAAGTAACCCTCAACCAACTAATGGGTGATTTACCGTCCTGCAGAGTAACTCCATCACGGCCATTCAGCAAGGTGGGTATTGATTATGCCGGGCCGATTCAACTGAGGAACAAGATAGGAAGAGGTCAAACCACGTACAAAGGATACATTGCGGTATTTGTCTGCCTGACCACCAAGGCCTTACATGTAGAAGTAGTCAGCGGATTAACAACAGATGCATTTATAGCAGCTTACCGCAGGTTCACATCTCGCAGGGGGTTGTGTAGAGAAATCTATTCGGATAATGGTACCAACTTTGTTGGTGCAGAACGAGTACTGAAACAACAACGCACGAAGATTGCAGCTCTAGAACCAGAAATTGCAAGGGTATTTCAACAAGATGAAACTACCTGGCACTTCATACCACCTGCTGCACCACACTTTGGTGGCATATGGGAGGCAGGGGTAAAGTCAGTAAAGACTCACATGAAGAAAGTCATAGGTGAGACCGCATTGACATTTGAAGAAGCAACAACATTAATGACTCAAATAGAGGCATGCTTAAACTCTCGACCATTGACTACCTTGTATGACCATCCGGAAAATTTAGAATCTTTAACACCTGCGCATTTTCTAATAGGCGGACCAATAAAGGTAGTCCCAGAAAGTAATGATGTTACTTGCACGCTAAGAACACGTTGGCATTTAGTACAAAAGATTGTAGATGACTTTTGGAAAAGATGGTCTAGAGACTACCTGCACCAGTTACAACAACGTACTAAATGGAGGGAACGTCAGCCCAATCTAGTTGTAGGGGATGTCGTTCTACTGAAGGAAGAATCACTGCCGCCGTCACGTTGGAAAATGGGGAGAGTACAGGAGGTGCATACTGGCTCAGATGGCTTGGTTCGTATTGCGTCCATAAAATGCAGCCAGAATATCTATAAACGACCTATCACTAAGTTGTGCAAGCTACCAAGCGAAGAAGACAATTCATGGTCACAACAAATAATTAACGCAAATAAGACTCCAGATGCAAAACTAGCAACACCTAACACCAATGACCCAGTTAGACGCCAACCAGGAAGACAGGCGAAAGGGGGAATCAAGCTTCATCTGGCATTATTGGCCCTGATGAGCATTTGTTTTTCTACCACCAGCGCCAAAGAACTGATGCAGATTGAGAACTTCAAACATTCTACTGGCATATATCTTGAGGAAATCAGTAAGATGGAGCTAGTTGCCATGAGATGGACTTTGGTTGTGCGGTATAATTTAAATACGTATTGGGAAGAAACAACTCAAGCATACCGCTTAATAGATGAACTTGCAACTATGTGTAAAACAGTACATTCGGTAATAGATATGGAGAGGTTTAACTGTCAACTAGTAATCCAGCAATTACGATCTCAAATGAGTAGAATAGATGAAGGCAATCAATTACTGATGTCATCCAATAAAGAAGTAACCAGAGCGAAACGGGGGATTGGTGACACTACAGGTTTAGTGTTAGGTGACATGTTTGGAATATTAACGCAGAGAGAAGCAGATCAATATGAAGAACATTTTCAAACTATAGAAACCAATGAAGATCATTTATTACTGCTAATAAAGAATCAAACCTCCATGATTGATAACTCTGTAAAACTATTCAAGCACAGCCAAAATGCCACAGTACAGGCTATTAATAACATTCAGAGGAGGTTGCAGCACTTAGAAAAAAACATAAATAACACACGTGTAACGGAACAACAAGTATTAACTATTTTAATGACATCCCTTGAACTAGTCGTTGCCACGGGAAGTTTACGGGATGTGCAGGAGGCGATACTAGAGGTTATTCACAATGCACATCTAAACATTTTACACCCACTTTTATTGAGCCCATCACAACTTGAAGAACAAATAGCATCTATAAGAAAACAAATACCAGTCTCCATTACAATTCCGGGTCACGGATTGCGCAAGTTAGACCACTTATTTAAAAGTATGACAACCAGGACTAGAGTGACAAAAGCATATGTGATAATCGAAATTTCAATTCCCTTATCATATGTTTGGTCCTATAACATTTATTCAGTAGTAGCTGTACCTAATATATTAGTAACTGAAAGGCGTGCACATATAGTGCCAACAACTGAATTTATCGCCGTTGATATTCAAAATGAACATTTTACGCAACTATCAGCCAGAGATATATCTAAATGCAACATTATCAATGATGATCATCTATTATGCGAGATACCAACAATACTGTCAGGTGTCTGGGAAGGAACCAACTGTGAAATCGCAATATTGCAACACAGGTCCAATTTACAAGACATATGTGAGATAAAATACCAAAATGTTACTTCAAACCTTTGGATAAAACTATACGCACCAAATCAATGGGTATTCGTAATGACAAAGGAAACAACTGTGACGGTTGTATGTGGATCAGTTACAAACCAAAAGCAATTATCAGGGTCGGGAATAATAAAGCTAGAATCGGGATGCGCCCTTAGAGACAATCACTTAAGCATACTGGCCTCTGATAGATTTGAAACTACCATCGAGAATTTCGGAATTGCACCATACTTAAAGGGGATGCACTTAAAAGATTTAACAATAGAGATATCTAAACAAAACTATGAGGAAAATGAGCTATTAACCACTCCAGATACAAGGGGTTTAGAAGAACAAATCTCCCTTATGAAAGAGGTAGAAGAGAATACAACCAACGAGCACTTTCATCATATTCATCATTATACAGCAATACATCTTATCCTATGGATAGCACTTGCGGTTGGGATAACTGTCATAATTCGCCACATACGAAGAAACCGCCGTAACCAATCATCCGTTCTTCCAAGTCCCGTCCAAACCCGCGCCGCAAGATGTTCAATATGAACAGGGTCATTTAACTGCAACAATATGCAGTTTTACAGAATGTTAATTTTAATTTAGCTATAAATAAAATAATCAATTTTTTACATGCAATTCTGCACTTTTGGAGTTTATAAAATATTAAAATATTGTAATTGATATATGATCATATGTAATGTAAAAAACAACAACAAGAAACTATCAAAATTGTATATAAACGACAAAAAATAAATGAACTACTCAGTTCTAATCAAACTCTACTATACGCTTTTATTACAATATTCCGGTATTAGCCCTCACCCGTGGAAAGCTCGGAATTAAAAGTGTATTAAAAGTGTTAAATTAGTTCAAGCTGAGGCTGAATTAAACAATGATTCTATAGCGATTTTTGGAAAAGTTCTGGGATATGGCCGCCTGTGACGGTATTTGGCCATTTCTTAATCAATTATGTTGGTATGTTGGATGGATATGGGATTTTTAACTGATTTTTGAAAGAAGTTGTGGAATATGGCCAACTCGGCCATTTCTTAACGGCGGTTATGGGATTAAGTATATTTGATGGAAATGAAATTTTAAAAAGATTTTTGCAATTTCTTAACCGACTAAGATGGATTTGGAACTTTTGAATGAAAATTGGATTCTAAAAATATTTATGGAAGAAGCTTTGGGATGTGACGTGGGCCAGATCTTGGCTATTTCTTAATCGATTAAAATGGGATGTAATGTCTATATAAAACAAAGTCGGAAGAGTGTGATTAACTATTTATAACTCAAGAACGGCTGGAAAAGCATTGGAAAAGTATGAAAAAGACCAACATATATTATTTGTCTATATTCTTCTCTCTCCAACTGTCCACGCTTGAGAAAAAAGATTTTATATGAGAATTTGTTGTTGTTTTCATTTGTTTATGTTCTAAGTGTTTCATGTCTCTGTTGCATACCATTGAGCACGTGCGCCGCAATTTCTCTGCATTTTTTAGAGTTTTCACCAATTTTTATTCAAATTTTGGGTTATTCTGGATAATAGCCAGATAGTGTTTTTAATCAAGGTGAGGTTACCAAGACTTTGGGGAGGTTTGGTTTCCAACTAATGAAACATTGAATTTTTTGTATTTAAAAAATTCGGTCGTCTCATCAGACGGCAACTGCAGTGACCAAACTACAAAAGTTTTGAAAATACTTTGACTAATCAAAGTATAATCACAATGCCTTAGCGAATTTTAATGATTCGCTACGCAATTCCCAACCCCTTCATTAAAATTCGCTAAGGCATTGTGATTATACTTTGATTAGTCAAAGTATTTTCAAAACTTTTGTAGTTTGGTCACTGCAGTTGCCGTCTGATGAGACGACCGAATTTTTTAAATACAAAAAATTCAATGTTTCATTAGTTCGAAACCAAACCTCCCCAAAGTCTTGGTAACCTCACCTTGATTAAATTTTTATTCAGTTTTCAACCGTTATTACATTTGAATTTGATTCAATTAATTCTCTTCAATTGATTTTTTTCTGAAAAACGTCATGAGGGAAAAGTGATTTCAAGGAGGTGAGTACAGTTTGATGAATTGCACATTGTGAAAGTTTGTCATTGGTAGTTTGTAACTTTGCACTGCATGTTTCATTTTCCAGGTGGAGTCGTTCGTAATTCTGTGAAATTCTTCTGTGAAACTCTTCTTCAAAGATGTTCACTTTGTAAAGTTATCTCATTTATGATTGTGTATGCACATCAATAATTGCTTCGTTATGTAATTTTGAATTGTGTGGATTAATTTTTCAATGTTACTTCCAATGCCATGCGCCATAATGCAATTATACTTCAAAATATTGCGAATCAATCCACTGCAGATGAATAAGAAACCGCACGAGAAAAGCGTCGCGTTACTATGTGCGCAAGAATAAATGCTTCGAGTGTATACACATTTCGGATTTGAATCGAGTAACGTTTCAATACGATTGCGCAACTGACTACAGTTCGCAACTTTTCTTTCGGATTGGCCCAATGGAGGTTGTGTACAACCATTGCGATGCATTGAAATTCACAAGGTGCTTCAATGAAGGGAATCGACCAGAGTGGAACCGATCCAGCAAACAGTTTAACAAAAAGTAGTGCAACCATGCTACGCGAATCATTTCGATTCACTTCAATAAAAGAAATGCCAAACAACAGTTTAATTCAGCTAATAAGTTAACTCAACATTTATTGATTCTGAGGTGGTACAAAATTTGCCGGGTCATCTATAGTATCGGATACAAATAAGATTCTAAAACATTTTTTTTATAAAAGTTCTGGAATACAAATTCGTGGGAAGTATCTGTTTCTCCTTTAATTTAAATAGCACTAAAAACTGGTTTTTGAGAGAAGTTCTAGAAAATAGGTCCCGGCATGGAGGTCAGTCATTCCTTAACGGATTGTAATGGAATTGTGTATATTCGATGGAAATGAGATTCTAAAATTATTGTAGTAAGATGTTCTGGAATATGGCTACTTGAGACGGAACTCAGCCATTTTATTTTTAAAAAATTAATTAATTAATTATTAAGAATCTTCAAGTCAAAGAAGATACTCCAGCACTTTTTAAAATCCTAACGCCATTTTATTTTCATCACAATTAAAAAAAATGATATGCGTGTGTATATTGTGCGCAAAACTTGACTAAGGTGAGTAACACAAACTACGAAATTGTATGGTCCACAAGAAGCTCACTTGTCACAATTCAACACTACAACGATTTCATGTTAACTTTTTTGTCATTTGTACTTATTTCGTTTGTGAAATGGTAAAAAGCAGCAAATCTTTCGGTTAGTCAATATTGGTTTGGAAGTGAATCGCGGCAAAACTCAATTCTTATCAACATCGTCAAATGATATGATATTTAAATATCTAACACAGTCGTGCGAGAGCAGGACCTAGATCGGGGAACTGTAGAATGCTATCTACGTGTGAAAGGAAGGTCATTCGCTCCCCGAGATAAAGCAACTTCTCGGTGGAAGCTATATCATCGGATTCATCATACTCAATTGACTTAGATGGCTGGGCCACGAGGTCCCTACAATAACGCATGATAAATGTTTCAACAACAGCTAGCTGGTGTACGGCGCACGGGAAGACCCCACCTGTGCTGGCTCAATGACTTCGAACAAGACCTACGCATGATAGGATGTCGAAAGTAGCAGACAATAATCGCCATAATCCAGAATATCTTCCAAAAATTATTTTAAAATTCAAGTTTCACCCAATATTTCAAATCCCACCATAACCGGTTAAGAATTCATGATGGGTTAATCATCGATGAGTTCTGTCCTAGGTGGCCATATTGTAGATCTTCTTCTAATATCAATTTTTAGTTCCAATTTCGTCCATCATAATCGGTTAAGAAATGAGCGAGTTCCGTGCGAGGTGCTCACATTCTAGATCCCATTCTCATCCAACGTATATCCAATCCCATCACATTTGGTTAAGAAATTGCCGAGTTCCATCCCCGGTAAGCATATATTTCAGAACTTCTTACTAAAATCATTAAACAAAAAACCAAATTTCCATCCAACATACAAAATCCCATCATAATCGGTTAAGAAATAGCTGAGTTCCGTCCAAAGTGGCCATATTCCAGAACTTCTTCCAAAATTAATTTTTGTATCAGGACGCGAAATTAGAGAATTGCTTTCAACATTTTTTTAAGAATCTCATCTCCATCAAACGAGTTCTGGTTGAGGTGGCCATTTTCAGAACCCCAAAAAAATTAATTGATAATCCCATTTCAAAAATTTCGAAATCCGGAATATTCTCATGATCCGGGAATTCTATTTCCGGAATTTTGATGTCACGGATTTTGATTTCGAGAATTTGGATTTCCGGGATTTTGCTTTTCAGATTTTTGAAATCCAGGTTTTCACCAAATTTTACTGTGGGAGTGTATTATATACATACTTCCTAATTCCAACTTGCTGAAGGTTTTGATCGTCCATGTTTTCGGAGCGTGATGTCATATGGTTTATAAATTTGGTAAAATAATAATTTATTCATTTCGCATTCAACTGAAGATGGTACATAAGTTTATGCGAGATGCGATATTTTTATCTAAATTGCTGAAAATCGCAGTGTACCCACTGTTGCAAAATTGTTTTTGTAAAGAGTGCGGCATTTGGTCCGTTTTTGAACTAGCGGTTATTTCGCCGCTCATAACTCTAATGTCATTTGTCAAGTGACAGAAATCCAGTAGGAATTAATTCGATATACAATTGATCACCATTGGGAGATAATGAAATATTATTTCCTAAGTCAGTTGTCAAAAATTGCGTACAAAATTCGTGTGAGGAAATTTGTAAATAAAATTCGTTCGACGTGCATGTCAATAGACAATACACATATTCCGCATCGCCGTCCAGCTCATTCGATGAAAATTATTGCAGCTGTAGCTGAAAGTGTGCGTCAACCTCAACACAAAAATTGAACATCAGCGATAGAACTTTGCAAAGAATTTTAGACAAAGACCTGGGCCTATTCTCGGTTGGAAGAAGATGAGCAGTTTTAACAAAAAATCATCTTATGCGAAGAAGCTCATTTGTACCTTGGCGGTTATGTGAAAACCAAAATTGCCATATTTGAGACACGTGATAATTGAAAAGCCAATACACCCAAAACGACTAGCTGTTTAGTGTGGAATATGGTCCAAAGGCAACGTATAAGGCCATTTTTCTTCGAATACGAGCAAGGAGCCACATTAACAGTCAATCGCGACCGACTTTTCAACCCCTACGATTGAAGAGGACGACCTGATCGATATTTGGTCTCAACAGGATATTCGTTGCATTTTTATATAAAATATACATTTTTAAAACGTCACATATAAGGTCATACAAGGAGTCACATATAAGGAATTTTATATTCTTGCTGCTTATTAAAGATATTAGTCTGCTTACTTCCAAGGTTTTGTTGTATGCAGATGACATGAAAATTTACGTTAAATAGACCCAGTTGCTCAGAATTTATTAGAAATTGCAGCTCAGAATTTATTAGAAATAATTTTTACAAAAATACAATGCGTTGGTTTTTGCAAATTTTGCCTTGCATTATCTACAGAACTCATATTTGAACTAAAACTACATTTAAAATTGGAACGTTAAAAGTAAAAATTAGTCCAACTAAGGGTATATGTGGTTTTGAGATGGCCACACTTATCCCTTACTTTAAGGAATATTAGAAACAAATCTGGGCTGGACTAATTTCATACAAGAGCAATTTGGGTTTTTATTGATTAATGTTTTTTTTACATATGGCATACACCAATCTGCAGACGGTCTTTTTAATAAAGTAATCAACAACTTGGTTTCAGGACAACTTAGCAACGAGTTTAAAGCTGAATACATAATTGAAAAAATAATGAGAATTGAGTAAATTATTCAACCACAACAAATTCAAATAGGGATTTGGGGATATTATCTCGGCCCACGAGTTTAGTTTTTCAATTTTTAATTTCGTTACCAACGAATAAAATATGCCTCTTACTGACGGCATTGCCATCTGTTCTCGAGCATTTGACACTAAGGTTTTTTGTGTGATTGTGAATTGGTCTTTATATTCTGTTTTACGTTTTGCTCACCTTTGCTGTATCGCGTAAACGTCGAGTAATTTTGAGAGCGAGACCAATGTGTACCTTGTGCGTGTGTGCGACCAGTAAAAATATAGAAAAATATTTTTGTCGTATGTTCTTCGTTTTATGCGAGATCAAATATATACCTACTTTAATCAAAAAATTATTTGTTGTGTGAAAATTTAGTGAAAAAATATTTTTTTTTTAATATACTTGTGGAGGTTTTTTAAATTGGATTGAAGAACGCTATCCAAGTTGATTCAATAATAAGAGTCTCATTCAACTGGTGCCCCAGTGCAACGAGTATTTCGGTTTACGGCGAGAAAACGCCCTACATTCTTCGGTTTACAGCACTCAACGTCATATTTATATAAACGGGATTATTTTTATTACCAAAGGCGGGAAGACGCCCAACGGAATTACGGTTACGAGTAGCCAACGCTTTAGTTAAAGACAAGAGGACGCCCAACACAACATGCAGATGGCCAACCGACCATTTATAAACTCATGTTGGTATCGGTGAAAGGCACCGCAACCCTTAAGGTAGACCTCCATGAGGTCCAAAGGTACGACTTTTTTGTTGCTGTTTTTAATTTAAACTTTTTGTTATGGTCAATATATTTTTTTAATTTTTTTTAATCTCTCGTGAAAATTATTTAAGTAAAAGATTGCACGGCGATTCCTTTTGGCATTCGGTTTATTTTTTTTTTCTCCTCATCGGCCTCAATTTACTTTTGTCCAGCTATTATTCTAGATATTTTACCTATATTTTTTTTGTTTTGCAATAAGATGAAGGTCTAAATTTTTTCGGGTTGGTGTGATGGGAAGGCAAATCTCATTTCGAGTCCAGCATATGTGTCGTCCATTCATTTGGAGCTTGACATTATACTGTCTTGTATGATATATCTCATGGATCTTGAACAACCTCATTACACAGGCCTTTTCATGTTTGGCACTTGCTGCATTTGATAGCGAGCGTCAGTTCAAATCGAAACCTCCAGAATTGAATCATTGTGTCGCTCGATGGCATTTACTGCACAATTTGACCATTACTTCGTTCCACCTCGTATAGCAAAGTGGAAGATCTGTACCACTCTTCTAGGGATTGCTAAGCCACAAGCCCTAGTCACACATTCTATAAATTGCCTTGCTTTAAATTCTATTAAGCCTTCAAAGTAAAACCCATCCAACATTGTGATAAATGCTTCTTCGTAAATTGTTTAGCCTTCCCTCCAACCAGTTCTATTTATCGTTTTGGCACAGGCCCGGGCCCCTATTATGAAATTTTTCCGACGTCGTAAAATGCGTCTCGCGTCGGATATTCATATTATGAAACTAAAAAAATCCGATCCGCGCGGATTTTATACTATTCCCAGCAAACAAACGTTGATAGCAGTATGAAACAGATTGAACCATTTGCACACGTCGAAGTGAGAAAACAAATAAACTTACTTCGGTTTCTTTTATAATACATACAGATACACATACACTGCATATTTACCCCCACTTATTTTCTTGTTTATCAATTTCATTTAGAAAAATTTCTATTTTATTGTTATCAGTCTATAGATTTCATTTGAGGTGTGAGTGAGTTGATGCAGAATCTACTTAAATATATATTTATGTAGATTCTGGTTGATGTGTAAAATATTCATTGTATATAGTATGATGTACATATATTTTACAATTGTTTTCAGATGGATAATACACGGACAACATATAAAATGAGTATACAAAATTAAAAATATGTAGTTGTATGTATCTGAGTGTGTAGACTTGGTATATACAACAAAACATAAAAATAAAAAATATTGTTTCTACTTAAACCGTTAAGTTAACGTAGGGGAAACAAAACCGATTTTTCGGTCGCCAAAAATACGAAAAGCATGGAATTAGGTGCATCAATTTGAAGTTAAAATTGAGCGCTCTAATTATATGCTGTTTATGCGCTCATTGTGCGCCGATTTGTATTACTGGGTTATGAAACAAAAATCCGAGTTAGCGGATATTACGACAAAATTCAATTGTCAAATCCGACAGCTAGTTAGGTGACGAATATTGTAGTATACGCACGAAAAATAGATCGTAGTTCATACTTTTTATATGTTATTTAATTATTTATAAATTTAGAAAATTTTTAAATGTAAGTACATATCTCTATTAAATTATTTTAATCAAATTTAAATGTGACAAGTGTATACTGAAAATTTCGAGTTTCACTGTAAAAATACATGTTTCATAATACGAATATTCGCCGCGGATTGGATTTTACGACAACGTATTTTCCGACGGTGTCGTATTTTTCGACCAATTTCATAATAGGCCCCCTGAGTCCCAGAATTCTGAAAAGTAATGATTGATAGTCTCAAGAACATGCCTCCGGCTATTGGTATTCATGCTGCCTCTGATTCCGATCATCATCACCCTAGAAAACCCAGCTCCGTAATTTATTGTACTCTCTTGGAAAAGTCGGTTGATGCATGACCAAATCCCGCATTTCTTCGTATACTTTCCACAACGACTTGATCAATACTCATTTAGAGAACAATCTCATCATCAAATTTTAGTACCATCGACTGGAAATCCGCCCCTTTTGTGATGATCTCACCTATATTTATATACTCCGGTATATTTGTATACTCCGCTTATATACGTAACGTTGCGTGTCTTAGTGATATTCAATAGATCCGGACGCAGGGCTTCTCCCGCTGCTTTCTAATTTTGAGTTTGATCGCGGCCCAATATTTTTCCAGACTTTTTTGGGGTTGAAGCTCCGCTTTATTCGTCCTCCCCTTCTTGGGGGAGGGGGTGTACTGTTCCTCTTACTTTTCGAAGTGTCTAGGTTCACTACACCTACCGGTGATCACTTTCGCTCATATATTAAATAAAAATCACGATTGCACTTCATTTGCCCGAGACCACTAACGAGTGGCCAAATTTCTTTGCTAGACAAGAAGTGCGGAATCATTACCAACAAAAACACCATGAGAACACAAGCGAGTACTCCGTTTCAGTATAGTTGTGACCATTAAATCCGTTTTGAACTCTAAATAAACATTTTATTCCGTGACATTGACAAAGTTCAAAGAAATTCTGTCATTTTCATCACAAAACGCGCATAATATGTGGATTAAGTTCGTCCCAAGGCGATGACATGCAAATTTAATTGATAAAATTTTATTTTGATGTACAACCGTATATAACGAGTGTGAATCATATAGCGAACGCTCTTTTCGTGCGCCGCACATCCATCCAACAACAAAAACTTATCTTAAAAATTCGTAAAATTTCTTAAAATATCCAACGATATGGGCGAACAATTTTTAGTACGGTGATCGACAATAAAATTTGTTGCCAGTTTCATTTTACGATTTTTATGATGTAGTTATTTTGTCTTCGCATTCAGTATTTTTATCAATTAGTAATGGCAGATAGTAAATTTGTTAATTAAATTTCTTCGAAATGAATGCCTACTACTTAATTAAATTTAAACAATAATTACTCGGCTATTTTTAACGTACATTTTTGTGAAAATTTCTATAAACACGATAAAAATAATTTTTTTTCTAACGAAATATTCATGAATAATTTTCCGCATTCGATCTCCAATATAAAACGTACGAGTGAACGGCATTTTATATTTAGAAAATCAATTTTACCTTAAAAATTTTTAGTTCATAGAATTTAATGTTTGTAATTATTGTTGAAATGCAATTTACGTTTATATAGAGAGTAGCAGTTCTTGTAGCTTAATCTCGTTGCCCTATTTCTACCAATATAATTTATAGTTCAGACACACTAATGTACGAAGATCTTGTCGATGTCAGCGCGCCAGTGTAGATGTAGACTAATCTTTCAACGTGGGCCTAACTCGGTTCAATATAATGAATCCGATAATACCGCCGTCTCCTAGGAGGCGCTCGTTGTTCGAAACCTAAATGGGACCAACAAAAGATCGAACGACATTTCTATTATAAATGGATAGTAATCAATCATTTGTGGTCAAGGCCCAACTTTCACACTCGAAAGTTATCATAGGTCTTAGTAGTGCTTTCTAAAGTGCGAGTTTACACGACTGCGAGACGACTCTTTTATATCTGTCTAGATATCGTTCATTGATGCTCCGTGGTATTGATGACAATATGGATTTGCTGTTAAGCGGTCATACGAAAATCAAGCAGCTCAGGCGCGGGCGTATCTCCCTATGGTACCGCAGATATTATTTCAAAGGGGTGAGACCCTTCCACCACAAATCTATATATTGAGCCAGATGTTGTTAGCTTGCACAGAGAAAAAAGCTTCTCTGGAATTTCTAGAGATACGGGCGTGGCCCAAATGTTTTCGCGATTGATAATATCTTATGCCTGTTGAAAGCCTACAATATATGTTGTACTCCCAACATTTCTCCAAGTGATATTGGTGGTTTTCTTCCAATATTGCCCTTTCTGCTGCTGTTGTTGTAGCTGACTGGATAGTTTACCAATGCTCCTGGATGTTAGTTTGGGGCTCGGATTTTGATTGTGCACCCCAAATTTTCAATGACAGCTGACGGATAGCTATGCACGGATTCCTCATTTTTTCATGATTCGATATTCCAGCGAACGGTCTGTTTTGCGTGTTTAGTAAATGTGGATGATAATTTGCACGATATTACAGATCAACAATCATTAATCTTTCACAAACCAAATATGTCTTCAGTTGGCGCATCTGCATTTACATTAGTGATATTAAATTTTTTGTATTTAAACAAATTCAGCGCAATGTTGAAACATAAAAACATGACATCTGACCAAAACGGATCGGTCAAAAAAATGTCAATTTTTGATATTTCAAATACATTTCCCTGAAACCCTATTGGTGATAATTTGCATTTGCAATCGCCGGGTGCAACTGATTGACAGCCTCCACGAAGTATTCTCCGATATAGGCGTACCCTGGACAATGTACTGCAACACGAACGGTTGTGGTAACCAATCGCTTCGTATTAGTGGATCAATATAGCGAATAGTCAATCCAAAACAATACAATGGACCAAAACACAAAAGGATTTACGCCAGGTGGTACACCATTTTTCAAATTGGCTAATCCACGCTCTTCGGAGGCCGCTTCCATAGATTCTGGGGGAAAACAAAAAGCAAATCCATTTCAACAGCGTTCAAATACAGCAAGAATGTACGCCAAAGTAGAAGCAAAAGCAGTTCTGCAACCGATATCTTCAACGTTGGTAGCTAATGTAGATGGACATACTAATCTAGAAAAATCAAATCAAGCACTAAAACAAAAAATTAAAGACATGGAGCTTATAATCTTCAAACTTCAACAAGAGTTAATCTATCTGAAAACTGATAAAACAACGAACCTAAAAGAGAATACTCAACAGACAAGGAAGAGCTAGATTGGGAATCTAACTGGATGTTGAAACAGGAAAAAGTTAAACAAGACAAGAGAAATAAATAAAGAAAAGTTGAGTCCCCAACAGAGGTATAGAACAATCACCCGGACGGCAACCAGCTCAACAAAATGAACAGCCAAAAAGAAAGCCCCACCGCCGATTTTTATAGTAGGAGTAACCAACTATTCAGAAATCCAAAGTTCTAAAGTTTAATATGTGTTACGGAACAAGAGTATAACACTTCCAATCCAAATGCATAAAAAAACTTGGCAATGAAGCGGCGAATGCAGAAAAATATCAGTGGTACACGTACGAAAATAAAAACGATCGTCCCACCCAGGTCATGGCAAGAGGCCTACAGCCAACCTGTGAAAGTAATCCAATAATGGATTACCTAGAATTTAAAATCCTTGATGCTGTGTGAACAAACATTATTAAAAAAGAGATGTAACATTATTAAAAAAGAGAGACGTAGCGGAGAGCACCGAGTAATTTGAAAAAATTTACAATATAACTTGCATACTCAACACTCGTGTAAAGATCAAAGCTGTTAAAAGAGGCAGTACAAGAATAGTACAATGTAAAAAATGCCGAACCAAGATGTGTCAAATGTGCTGGAAAGCACCCAACACAAACTAGCAAACTATCTAAAGAAGAACCAGCAAAATGTACTAAATTGTCAAATGAATTATAACGGGCAGCATCCAGTCAGCTGCCGAGGATGTGAGGTTGCCAAACAGCTACAGAACGTGAAGGGTCAGGCTCGCAACCCTCATATAAATGATACAAACAAGGATGAAGTAAGAAATGAAGTATACCTATGCGTAGGGAGAATTATACATATGCGCAGGCTTTTCCGAATTCGAAATAAAATGACACCAACGGTACCGAAGATTTCAAAAGCACTGTCCAAGCAATTTTAAATAGCCTTGAGGAACAGAATAAAATAATAAGTTATTTCTGGATCGACTTAATCTGCTGGGAATACGAAGTTCCAAAATAGTTAAAAATAAATAATGTCTGCAATACATAGTCCAATTCATAATTCTGGAGCAGGAACCACACATCACAACTACTCATTAAGAAAAGCCATATGGAATGCAAACGGATTAGCACAACCAACACCTAGCAGAATTAGAACTATTTTTAAATACTGAGAAATTTGATATACGCTTAGTATCAGAAACACATTTTACCAGCAGCTCCTATCTATCAATTCGGAGGTATCCTTGTTACCATACCACACATCAAGCAGAACGGGCAAGAGGAGGGTCAGCTATATTTATTAGGGATAATATAAATCATCACGAAGACTTAAAAATAGTAAAAGAATTTGATTATCACAACATCTGCAATTTTGGGAATATAACTTAGTTTATGGATTTAGAAAAACCCCGTTTATTTCTAAGAAATGGTAAATTTTAGTTTAATCAAAATATTTTCCATCGTTTTTATGACGTTCGACCATCTTTCTAGCAATTTATGGATTCCGTCTTGAAGATCGCTTTGCATTGTTCGGAACAAATAGTAATCTGATAGGGGACAATTTGGTGTATAAAGAGCATGCGGTGGTATTTCCCATTTAAGTACTTCCAGCGTATTTTTTAACTGTTTTGCGAGATGTGGTCGAGCATTGACGTGCAGCAAAATCACTTTACGCTGTTTGTTGGCTGGAATCGGACGATTTCGTTCAATCTATCAATTGTTGTTGGTAACGTTCACCAGTAATAGTTTCATTCGGTTTAGCAGCTCATAGTACACCACTTCTTACTGATCCCACCAAATGCACAACATAACCTTACTTCCATGATTGTTTCGTTTTGCTGTTGATGTGGGTGGTTTGCCCGAATGAACCCATGATTTTTGCGTTTAGAGTTATGGTAGTAAATCCACTTTTCATCGCCAGTCACAATTGGAGACAAAAAATGCCATCTTCGGTGTCTTTAAGCAAAGAATTGCAACCCATTAAACGATTTTCAATGTTGGCTTAGTCAGTTCATGTGGTACCCATTATCCTCCTTTTTAAATAATTTGTATGGCATGTAAACGTTTGCTTATGGGTGACATTTAACTGTTCTATAAGTTCTTTTTCCGTTTGAGCTGAAGTTTCCTTCAATAATGCTTCCAATTCTTGATCTTCGAATTTTTTTGGTTGACCAGAACGTTCTTTGTCACTGACATCAAAATCACCACTTTTGAATCGATTAAACCAGTTTTCGCAAGTTTGTTGAGTTGGTCCATGTTCACCACAAGTTTCTTGAAGCAAACGAAAAGTTTCAACAGCATTTTGCTTTTGATTAAAGCAAAAAAGTAATGGTTTCCGCCAATGCTGTTTTGTTGGTACGAAATTCGACATATTTAAACGGGATTAAAAAATATGTTGCTTACGCTTTCACGAATAATGACAAACTATATTTTAATGTGGAATATCAACACTTTAAAACGCCGTAGGTGTGATTGTAAAAGAATGTTTAGTATTAAAGTTACGCCATCTCTTAGAAAATCCAAAATACTAAACCCAACCCCCCCCACATTAACTTGTTCCAGAAAATAGGAAGTAATTTCATTATCGGAGGTGACATTAATGCAAAAAGTACCTTCTAGGGTTCAAGTTTCCAAAAGGCAAAGAATTAAAGGGAATCCAACGTACTGGCCAACTGATCCAAACAAATACCCAGACCTTATAGATGTCTACATTGTTACGACTCCTTGAGGGGTCATATGAAATTTTATTTTGAATTTTTAATCGAATGATTGTTGCATTTTGCTGATGCATCATATTACCATCTGATGTGGTATTAGCACTGGAATTTTTGTTTTTATGGAAATTAGCCTCCGTATCCACATCCAGTGTATCATGTGAATGTCTAATCAATTGTAGAAGCGAAACCAATGTATATAGCTTGTGCGTGTGTGCCGCGAGTGAAGATATACGAGTAGAAGAATATTTTTGTGGTACGTTTTTCGTTTTGGCGTGTAGATGGTTGTGCGGTGTAAAGGAGTAGGCGAGTGTCGCGCATGAAAACAAAATACAAAACACACAAAAAACGACAATATTCTTCTAGATTTTCTGGTGCGAGAAATTGTTGGCAGTCTAGCTAGTGTTGAATTTCATAAAATAAAGTCTAGTTTGGATTTTGATAAAATAATGTCGAGTTCCGTGTTCAAAATGAAAAGTCAAGTTTTTTTTAATTAAAACAAGTTTGATGTGGACTTTTACTTTTTTTAAAAAAATACAAATATGTATAATGAAAAATTTTGAAAGTTAAATTATTAAAATTTGTTTTTTGATAAAACAATAAACTTTATAACTAAAAATAAAGAAAATTTCGTTTACACAACACTGTTTTGAGTTTGGGACTCTGAACCAAAAAGTTTTTTTCTGATAATGGGAATTTAAGATTGCGTACGAGATTTGGTGTTATGCATTTTTAAGCATTTTTGTTAAAAAAAAATGCTATATGGTTTCGGTTTGCCGTCTGTCCGTCTGTTTATTTTAGATTTTTTGTTTATTTTCTATTCTATTTTTGTTTCATCGAGCATGTGAATATGGAATAAAAATATATCTTGTCTAGATGTGTAGGTGGTGTGGTTATGGGGGTAGTAGGAGTGGTGGTATGGGAGGTGGACGGGGTGGGATGAGGCGATGATGGGAATTTTGGTGTGGGAATTTTGATTTGGTGGATGAGGGTTTGTGTGGGTGGTGTGTGTGTGTGTGTTGAAGTGGGTAGGTTGGTTTTAAATGGTGACAATATGGGTGGTGAAGTAAAGGGTGGTGCGGGTGAGATGGGTTTTTGGGTTTGAATTGGATAGTGGGTGGGGGGAGGATGGTAATAATGTTTAGATGTGGTGGTTTGTGGTTGATTGGGGTAGTTGAGATATGGTGGATTGGGATCGGTTGGGGTGGGTGTAGATGGGGTTAGGTGGGAGTGGGTGGTTGTAGTATTTGAAATACGCAAATCACATTGCATAGAAGTTCTTTATAGGCAACAAAAATGCTTATAGAGTTCGGCTCCGAACCTTTCCCGTCTTTTTAATTATACAATTTGGATTGGTGGAACGGAACAAGTTCGTCAAGCATTAAGTGTTATTATCGTATATAACGGGATGCCGTAACATAAGATGTTTACTGTTGCCTGGTGACTCGCTAATATTGTTAACGTGTGGCCAACAACTACCACGTGACCACCCATTCACATTTTTGTTATTTTTACGGTGAAAACAATTTACACCGTAACGGGTGGCCACCCGAGGTCAAATTTATTAACGGCGGAAGACGCTCAACGATATCTACTGTTAAAGGCGGGAGGACACGAAATGATATTTACGTACGGTCAAAGGCGGGAAGACGCCGAACATTCACATTTTGGTTAACGACGGGAAGACACCCAACACAATTACGATTACGGCTGTGCAACCACGTATAGCTCTCTCTCTCTCTCTGGCTTTCACATCCCATGAAGGGATTTCGCCGCCCGCACAATGGCCCCCCATCCATCCCGATCCATTGCTCTCGTCCTCCAGTTTCGACATCCTAATGCTTGCAGATCTTGTTCAATGTCGTCACGCCAGCGTAGTCGGGGTCTTCCTCTACGACGTACTCCGGCTGGTTGTTGGTGAAACACTTTATATATCATCCGTTGTTGTGGGGACCTTGCAACGTGGCCGAGCCATCTCACTCGATTGGATTTAATGAATCCGATGATATCGCTGCCTCCGAGGAGTTGCTTTATTTCGTGATTCATACGAATCCGATATTCGTTGTTCGCAACTTTAATTGGACCAAAAATTGAACGTATGACCTTCCTTTCGAATGTAGATAACAATCTACAATCGTTAGAGGTCATGGTCCAGCTCTCGCTTCCGAAAGTCAGCACAGGTCTTATTAGTGCTTTATAAAGTGCGAGCTTGCACGACTGCGATAGATGTTTCGAACGCAATAATCTTGATTGGGCGTAGAAAACTCGTTGTCCGGCAGCGATTCGGGCTTTTATTTCTGCCTGGATTTCATTCAGTGATGTTATAACTGACCCGAGGTATTTAAAGTTTTCGACACCATCAAAATTGTGGTCGCCAATTCCGAGATTTGCACTAGAGATGTTCCTGGGTGTTGTTAGATATTTGGTTTTACTGCTGTTCACCTCCAAACCAAGTCTTCTTGCGCAGCGATCGAGCGGTATGAAACTGTCTTTGATATCGCTTGGTCTTCGGCCAAGAAGCACGATATCATCTGCATATCCAAGAATTTGGCCGGATTTATTAAATATACAGCGCGAAGTTTCGATGTTGCTTTTTCTCACTACGTGCTCAAGCGCCAAATTGAACAGCAAAGGCGCGAGTGCATCACCTTGTCGAACGCCAGATGTTATTTCAAAGGAGTCTGACACAGTTCCTTCAATTACGATTCTACATACAGACCCAGACGTTGTTAATTTACACAGCGAAACGAGTTTCTCTGGGATTCCTAGGCATATGAGCGCGGCCCATAGGTTGTCGCGGTTTATACTGTCATATGCCTGCCGGAAGTCTATATATAGTTGATGTATGGTTATGTTGTACTCCCAACATTTTTCCAAGATCATCCTCATGGTAAAACACTGGTCCGTGGTTGATCGGTTGGGTCGAAAACCACATTGATAGTCGCCAATGATGTTTTCGGCGAAAGGGATGAGTCTGGCAAGTACAACATTAGCCAACACTTTGTAAGCAGCGTTCAATAAAGCTATGCCACGATAGCTTTCACATTTGAGACGGTCGCCTTTTTTATGCAGCGGACATATGAGCGCGGTCTTCCAATTCTCAGGCAGCTCTTCTTGGTCCCAAATACAGACGACGAGGTCGTATAGACTTGTTGCAAGAGTAGCGCCTCCGAGTTTAATCAATTCTGCGGGGATTCCATCGAGACCGGGTGCCTTTCCGTTTTTCAATCGACTAATAGCTGCGTCTACTTCCTCCACTGTGGGATATTCGACAAAGACCTCGTCACCTGGAGGAGCTATTGCTCTAATGGGGGTCACGTCGTCATTCCGATTTAGCAGATTTTGAAAGTAGGTTTGCCATACTGAGAGAACATCAGCCACGTTTGTTCTCAACTCTCCATTCCCGTCTTTGATGGCTGTACTTCTTGGGTGGAAGTCTTTAGTGAGATTCCTGGCGTTGGCAAAACAGTCCCTTGAGTTTCCTAGTTCCGCTTGGAAGCTGATGTTTTCGATGCATAGTCTCATATGTTCGCGTTTTTTTTGTCGAAGGTATTTAGTCGTGGCTTTCCTAGCGCGGAGATATTCTGCTAGAGTGCTTCTAGTGTTGCGAGCCAACCATTTTTCACGAAGCGTTCGTTTATTTTCGACGACCCTACGGCATTGGTCATCGAACCAATCATTGCGGGCTCTCGGAGGTCTTCTTCCGATGGTATTTTGCGCCGTGGTGGTTATGGCTGACTGTATAGCGTGCCACTGCTCCTCGATGTTAGAGGGAGCTTCTTCGTTGTTGCTGGGCCGCTCTAAATAGTTAGTGACAGCTGATTGGTAACTCTGCAATGACGCTTGGTCTTTTAGAGCATTGATATTCCATCGAACGGTCTTTTGTGCTTGTCTGTTAAACGTAGATGACAGTTTGCACTTATATTTAAATATGACAAGCATATGATCGCTGTCCATGTCTGCACCTTTGTAAGATCTAACGTCAGATATGCTGGTGGAGTGCCTCTTAGACACCATGACGTGATCGATTTGATTTTCCGTTCTCCCATCATTCGATCTCCACGTTACTTTGTGGATTCTCTTATGTGGGAAAAACGTACTTAACTAAGTTGTACGTTATTGCCAGGTTGGTGACTCGTTGGCCGTTGTTATTACTAGTTAGGTGCAGGCTGTTAGGACCGATGTGCGATGTATTTTCTGCACTCCTACCGATTTTTGCATTAAAGTCGCCCACGATGATTTTAATGTCGTGGTCCGGTATGTTATTGATGACTTCCTCCAGTTCGACAAAGAAAAGATCTTTGATGTCATCTGATTTATCTTCGGTGGGTGCATGCACATTGACGATCGTGATGTTAAATTTCCTAGTGCGAAGTCTGACCGTGCATATCCGCATGTTGATAGGGCGGAAATCGATGATATGATGCTTCACGCGCCGATGGATGAGGAAGCCAACTCCAAATTCTCCTCCGTTCTGATGGCCGCTGTAATGAAAAGTGTAACCATTGGTGGTGTCATGGATCCCACTCCCAGACCATCTAAGCTCTTGTAGTGCAAGTACGTCTAATGTGTAACTCTTTGCTTGGTTCGATAGGTTCTGGAGATCTCCAGGTCTTAAGAGGCTAAGCACGTTCCATGTTCCCATTTTTAAAGCGTTGTCCGTGTACAATTTCCGAGGTCGAGTTTGTAATGAATCCGATATGGTTATCCGAGGCCTTTGTTTAGGGTTCATAACTTGGTGAGTTTTTATGAGGGGAGGTTGTTGGCCTTCCGCTCAACCCGCTTGTTACGTGTGTGGGTCACGTACTGGTGAGAATCTTGAGGCATCCAGTCCTACCTTGAACACATTTATATAGCGAGCCGCTTGATACAAGACAGACGCCCGCTTCAGCCGCTCCTAACCTGGAAAACAGACGCTGGTTTGGCATTGGTTTTGAGGCGCCAATGGCTCGCCCTGACATGTAGTGTCCATGACTATAAACAGGATTTAGCTGCTCGTCTCCACTACACCGCCTGATTCATTTAGCGTTACCCAGAGAGCACCGCGAGGAGGTATGAATCTCGGACTTCGCCCCCCAACCACGTATAGCCATATACTGTTAAAGTTAGCCGAAAGTTTCCAGCCGAAAGATAATGCAGATAGTGTCTTGAATACAGCAAAAATCAGTCATGAACTCGAATTTAGGAGAATTTAGGATCGGTTTATATCATTCGGGTGAAGGAGAAATTATTTCAGTTTATAGGAATTTAAAAACCGATAGAAGCGAGAGTATAAAGAGATTTTAAAAATAGTCAAGACACTATCTGCATTATCTTTCGGCTGGCAAATTTCGGCTAACTTTAACAATGTTATAGCCATTCGTATTTTTTTTGGTAACGGTAGAAGGCAACGCAACCCATTTCGGCGGAAAGAGATGCTGCACCTCTACAGGGTAATTTAATAATTAATTTTTTTTTAATTTAATTTTATTCTATTTTTATATTTTATTTCCATTTTTCCTAATTTGGCAAGCTTAAATAGTACATTTGTGTTATCGAGCGCCAAATAACGGTTGCTTGGCGCGCACTTGATGCACATTGGTTTCGCTTCAACATCATTCGAGTTCAGCGACCATTATTTTATTTTTGTTCCATTTTTTAAAAATTTGTTCTGATCATTCTCTGATTTCTTTGTTGGAAAAAAAATTATTTAAATAAAAACAGTACTGCGTATATGATTCCTGGTATTCGGTTTTTCTTTTTTTAAGCATTTTTGTTTAAAAAAATGCTATATGGTTTCGGTTTGCCGTCTGTCCGTCTGTGTCCACGATAACGGATGGAGAGATGGAGATATCAACTTAATTTCTTCACTGAAAGTTCAAGCAATTCATGGGAATGATCCCTATTGATTTGGACATTTCTGTGTTTAGAGCGTTTCGAAATTTGTAGGGTTTTGTTAACTCCCCTCCTTAAAATTGATAGAAATTTTTTTTATTTTCTATTAACTCCCCTCCTTAAAATTGATAGAAATTTTTTTTATTTTCTATTCTATTTTGGTTTCATAGAGCATGTGAATGTGGAATAAAAATATATCTCGTGTGAATGTGGGTGTGTGGGTGGTGTAGTTATGGGGGTGGTAGGAGTGGTGGTTTGCGAGGAGGAGGGGGTGGGATGAGGTGTTTTAGGTTGGGGGTGGGAATTTAGGATTTGGTGGATGAGGGTTTGTGTGGGTTGTGTGTGTGAGAGAGTGCGTATGGAGGTGGTAAAGGGTGATGATGTGGGTGGTGCGGTATAGGGTGGTGCGGATGAAATGGGTTTTGGGGGTTTGAATTGGATAGTGGGTGGAGGTGGTAATACCGTTTAGGTGTGGTGGTTTGTGTTTATTTATGTGGAAATGCTATTTTCTTATATTTTATAGGCAACAAAAATGCTTATAGATTCCGGCTCCGCACCTTTTCCTTCATTTTTCTCATTTATCGGCCTCGAGTTATTTTCTTCTGTCATGTTTTGTACTAGTCCTTGTTTTATTTTTTCTCATTAAATGAATTACTAAATTTTATTATAATGGGAAGGGAAATCTCCTTTCGTGTCGGTTCCATATTTGCAAGCTGGGCTTGTCACACACCTTCATCCTTTTGGCAGGACATCCACAGAGTTGGAGGGGCGAGTGCAGCATATGTGTCGTCCATTTGGCGGCGACCATAAAATCTAACGGTCTCCCCGCTGCACTGCGGCAATCTCAAGCTGTTGGAGTGTGAATTGTGGGAGATTCTCTAGAGGTCTCTCCGGGTGAGGCTTTGCCTGAGGCTTTGCCTGTTTGAGAAATGCCCCTACCCTCTGATGTTGCTTAGTTGTGGCTAGGCATCGGCCTCGAAGGGTCGATTCGACATTCGGGGGTTTCTTCCGCAGACTTGTACTTGTTATTCGGGGAGATCCAGTCGTTCCGGGGTGGACACACCCGGTTCGGTGTAATTTAATAATTTAGTTTCAGTTCATTAGTTTGCTTTTGTTTTTATTTTGTTACACGGTGTAGGCCAGGAGCATGCAAGCCTCAACTTCCTCGCGACCCAAAACCCTGAGACTTAATCGACAAAATCAACGTGAGAGAGGCTTTTGTATGCTTAGAGGAATGTGCGGAACGGTTCTTGAAGATGGAAAAATGTTGCGTGTCGGATTCAATGAATGTGAATTTTATTAATCTAAAAGTCAGCTACAAACCTATAATCATTAACGGTCAACAGATTCCGTATGCAAATAAGACTAAATATCTAGGGATGACCTTAGATATCAGGCTCAGATGGAAAGAGAACGTTAAAAAGAAAAAAAAAATGAACTTAATATCAAATTTCATCAACCGAAAATAAAATGCTATTATATCAACAGGTGCTAAAACCTGTATAGATTTAACGAAATACAGCTCTGCTGGGGCTATACAAAGAAAACCAACACCAAAATAACACAAACTTTTCAAAACATAGTGCTACGTGGTATAGTTAACGCTCCGTGGTACATTAAGAATGACGACCTTCAGGCACCTAGACATCCCGACGGTTCAACGAGAAATAAAAAAAACATGCAGTAATTCATGAACAACGTATTGGACATGTTGGACACTTCACATGCAGTAAGACGATTGCAGAGAACGAAACCAATTGATTTAATGGATTAAGGACACCAGTGAAAAAACTACTGTAGTAAATAACCTATAAATGGAGCTGGTAATGGGCCTCGTTCATTCACAAGTGACTAAATTAAGAAAGAAAAATTACTAGATGAATTATATTCAGTTGTAATAATTTAAACCAAATTTGAGATGATGTCATCAAAATATATATAGTTTGAATTTTTATTACCATTTTTATTGAGATAGCACTGTGAATTTTTAATTATGGTTTTAGAATAAACATGTGCTTGTCTAAATTTCCAACCAACAAAATTGATAGTTAATTTACTCCAGTTATTCATAGATGGCATAATGGAAATTTTGTCTACGAATGATTAAAAACTGGTATATGAATTAAAAATTTTCTGAATAAATCTGAACTGGAGTTTCTAGTTACGTTTAAGTTCGTCGAGCACACTTTGGTATATCGACATTAGCGACATCTATCAATAACTGGTATAAGCTAACCATTAATTTAGTTAATCGGAAATTTATAAAAAAAAAAATGGTGTCAGGCACACAGATATATGCAAATTTAATTTGAGGTTTATCAACTGTCGAAACGCTTATTATTATTATTGACTTCCATTAACTAAAATCTCCGGAAAAAGAAGTTCAAAATATGTGGATCATAAAATCACAAGTGGCGTGGATTACACAAGACGTTTTATACGAGTTGTCGACACGATCACGTAAAAACTAGTAGATGACGCGTAAAACCCCAACTCTCATGGCGCGATAGGATGCAACATCTTGCAACATGATTTAAAACGACGCAACATTATTTCGCAACATAAAAGCAAAGCAGCCATAACGATTCAGTTTGAGCCAGGCCTCTAGTGTATACATAAACTCTCATGATTATCAGCTAAACAGAATTGTTGTACTGAAATTAGTAATTCAAATTGCCTGTAATTCTAACATTTACTTTAATTGTAATTAACGATTATTTAATTTGTTACAACATTTTATTGATTACAGTGATACGAATCAGTGGTCAATTTACTAGAATTTATTGTGTTACTATACATACATATACGAGTTAGCTGAACATACTGATCCTAATCGCACAATAACCTAGTTAAAAATATAATGAGGTTTAATAACAGACCGAATACTTTAAAGGATTCATCAACGACGTAAACTACACATACAAAAATCTAGTCCATTTTTCTGTTCCTATAAAATTAGTTTATACGAGTACTATGTCGCACGGATTCGATCAATATTTTGCCTAAATGACATGCGCTACCATAAAAGAAGCAAAGTGTAATATGAAAATTTATTTTCCTTTTTCATCATTCCAGTCCATAAAGCAGAATCGAATGAAAAACTTTACACAAAAATCGAAAAATTAGATAGAGTGAAGTAGAGGATTGAATCGTGTAACCATTCTGTAAACCGTCGATGAGAAAAAAAAATTAATTTTTTTTAAAATTTATTTCTGATCAAAACGATTAATTAATTGTAACGGGATTTTGTACGCGGGCCGTGTAATTCGTGCGTGTGATAAAAAAAGTGTTATATACATTTTATAGTGCGTCATTTGTGTTGAAAACATTTTTTGGATTTTTTTTTTTTTGGTTCAAGTGTAAAATTAAAAAAATCTCAGTGATTAGTGATTTAAAAATCGGGCACAAAAATTGGTAAGTTCGAGTATAATTAATCGATAGCAGAAATATTATAAAAAAAGTTCGATGAACTTCGAACAAATAAAATTTTTTCATCTTCAAAGTGTTTTTTTATTGTGGTTGTAGTTCTAAATCCTCGGCTGCTCCTTGTCGTCGCCCTCATCGTCGTTATCGTGGTTCTGTACCACCATTTAGGAAATTCGATTATTTTGGAAAATTTATATAAAAGAAAAACGGAAAAATTACATAATCCGATTCTACGTCGTGAACAAAAAAAAAATATGGAAAAAATCAAAAACAATTCATATACGGCACACACCAAAATACGCGCAGGCGTATTCCGAACATATACGGAAAACGAGAATGGAAAAAGTGAATTTTTTTTACGTATAACACGTAGGAAATGGTTAAATTTCTATCGACACTCACATAATTGGTGCGTTACGATATATAAATAAAAAATTTAAAATTTATAAGTTGTACCCGAACTCAATGTCATCATGTATAAATCTGCAATGTATTGCGGATTAACCAAATTCAAAATTCCTCCTCCCCATATCACCGTACACATGTGTGGTGTGTGGGCGAAAAAAGATTTTTGGGTTTCGTTCTTTTTTTTTTGTTTGTTACACAAGATAGTTAAAGTGTTAAATTGTCATTTGATTTGTGTGTGGTGAATTTTAAAAAATTTCGTCGTAAATTTTTAAAATCGGTCGATTTTTTGAGACAACAGCAGTCAAAAATATATGAAAATGCTCCGGTCCAATCAAATTCGAGTAACTCGGTTTGGATTAAAATCAATATAGTATGGAAAACCAACAAAAGTTATGGAATTTCCTTTCGTTTTAGGATTTATTGTTTTTGTTATTTTTTTTTTTTGGATTGGGAAAATTTTTATTTGGACAAAGTGGTAAACACGATGGTTCTTCAATGGAATGGAAAACAAAATTCTCAGATTAATGATTGCTATGAATTTTTTATTAATTGGTTGTAGTATTTATTTTATTTGTCTTCTGAATTATTCTCATTAGATATGATACTGCGTCCAAATCATGCAACGTATTTAATTATTAGAGTTATCTTTGCTTGCCAAAATGGATGCTAAAATAATCATAAATAATCGAAAGATTTTCAATTAATAGGTTATTTTGAACACGATATTGAGCGAGTGTAAAATTCTAAATAGAGTGACCATGATTTCAATTTTTGCTTAAAGTCGTCCGCACGAACGTGTATGCTTGCACGAGGTCACTTTAAGTTCAAACTTGCTTTTATTATGCTTCGACCTGATCTTAGGATTTAAATATATATATAAGACTTCCAAAACCATACCAGCACCACTCGTAAGTCGAGCCGCACAATACTCATTATTGGTCAGGAAAATAACTTTTCACAAACAGTTTAATTCTAACAACTGTCATTCAGGAAAGTCACAAGCTCTTTCTGATGATGTACGTGTTTTGAAGAAACCAAGAGTTCTAAGAATTAATTCCCAATAAATGTTTGGATTCTTCACATTACAAGTTTAGACTGATTAAAAGATGTTGGTCTCAATTGAATTGTTGAACAGGTAGTTAAATACGCGATTCGGAATATAGTACAAAGTACAGTATAGTAGAAGCACGGTTGTGCCAGGAAGAAGTAGAACGGTTTGCTAAAAACGAATTCAAAGAAAAAAAACAGACGTCAGGTCTGCAACAAGTGTTCGATCTGATCAACGAATGCATAGGAAAATCAGCGAAACAAAGCAATGAACGACCAGACGGAGCACTCTCGGTCAACTCTGAGCAAAAAATTTGTCTACTGACTTTTCCCGTATCAATTTAGGACAAGTGAACCCTGGCGTTATTCCCATTAGTATATGAAACAATTTCATGTAGCACCAGAAGAGCAGAATCAAACGTAGAGATTCACCTTAATATACATATGTACGTACATTTCACTCCAGATTCCGCTGAATGAATCTCCTTAGAATGTGTGGCGGCAGTATGTCAAATAAAAAAAATTACGTCATTTTGTGGAGAGCCATTGATTCACTTTACTCTGACAATGCCAGGCTCAAATAAAGGATGAATGTAAAAGGCTTGGGCAGTAGGTAGATCTTGTTCGTGCAAATATTCGAATTTAACTTAGAGCACATTAAAGGTAGCGATAATTTAGTAGCAGATACCCTGTCTCGAACATACCATGATACCTGGCCGAACTTTCCGATGATCAAAATGAGGATACACATAACTATAACAAGCGAGGACAAAAAACCATACGGCTCCCTGAATTAAAAAAGACTGACTTAAAAATGGTGTTTTTCGGACTTAAAACCAGCGTTTTTATTTCATTTTAAAATTGACTTAAAACCGGTAGTGAAAATGAAATAAAAAAAGCTGACTTTATTAGTGCATAGTCATTTAGAAAATGATTCAAGACGTGTGTTTATAAATGACATAAAATGTGTATTTCTTAATTCATTTTGAAAATGAAATAAAATGTGTATTTAAGATCGAAATGAAACGTAAAAATGTATGAAACGTAATGCAGTAAAAGCCCGATTATCCTGCATCCAATTAACCGGAACACTCAGTTAACCGGAATTTTAATTTTTAGGATTTCTTCCCCATTTTTCATTTTCTTTTCTCTTTCATATGCATTTTTAATTCATTTTGAAAATTGCATTTGTTTTCTGCACATTTTCATTAATGAAAGCTTAGTTGAAAATTTTGAATGGCTTTAATTTTCATATTACAGTAAAAGCCCATTTATCCTGCATCCAATTAACCGAAACACTCAGTTAACCGGAATTTTAATTTTTAGGATTTTTTCCCATTTTCTCTTTATTTTCTCTTTCATATGCATTTTTAATTCATTTTGAAAATTTCAATTGTTTTTTGTACATATTCATTATTGAAAGCATTAGTTGAAAATTTTAAATAGCTTTAATTTTCATATTACAGTGAAAGTCCAGTTATCCGACACCCAATAACCGGAACACTCAGTTAACCGGAATTTTAGTTTTTAGGATTTTTTTGCATTTTTCTCTTTATTTTCTCTTACATATGCATTTTTTAATTCATTTTGAAATTTGGAATTGTTTTTTGCACATTTGCTTTCATTAATAAGCATTAGTTGATAAAAATTTGGAATGGCTTTTATTTTCTTATTACAGTAAAGCCCCGATTATCCTGCATCCAATTAACCAGAACACTCGATTAACCGGAACTTTGATTTTTTAGATGATGACTTAAAAAAGGTCCATTTTTTCATATAAAAACACATTTCTTAAGTCCTCTTTTTAATTACAGCTTTTTTTAATCCAGGGAGCCAAAACCATACCATACAAACCGGAAGATATTGTTGCGATTTGGAGGTGGTTCCAAAATTCAAATGAAATATTTAGGGTCATCGAAGATATTAAGTCGAATGGCAAAGATGTAAAATATCCGTAAAAGTGGAGGTTCAGGTCCTGTCTATTTCATGAGAATTCCAGCAATATTAAATTTTCTCGATTTTCGAGAAACATATTATTTATTTCTCGAGAATTTCGAGAATCCAATAATTTTGGAATTTTTAGCTCAAAAACTTCTAAAACATTGAAAACTGATTTTTTGACCTCCCACTTCTGGATGGTCTCTCTTGTGGTAACAATTTTAGTTGGATGGAGCCAAAGGAATTTGGTAAAACTATCAATCGCACAAAGGATGTATTTGAAATTTTTCTTGTATGTTGTGAGAATGATGAACGTGGTATGTACTCAGTGAGACGTCTTCTTTTGGGATAGGATTTAACAATCCGTCTCGTTGCACAAGATGCACAATTTATAGTTGAGACTAAATACTTCTATCTTTTGGCATCGAAACGTCTTTGATCATAACAGACGTTTTGCATAGTTTTTAAGCAAAGTGCCATTTTCACCAATTTTGAAACGCACCTATTTCAAGCAGACGAAAAATCAAACGTAAACCCTCATCTCTCTATTGAGAAGGTAAATTCAAAAAATTTTGAGTCCGCATACGGGGGCCTACAGTTGTTGTTGTACAACGCTCTAAAACGAAATAACTATCATTGGTGAAATCTGATAGTGAGAAATATCAGTTTATAGGATCGAAACTGATTGCTTTTTTGATCCAGATTTTCGATCTTATAGTAGAGTCAAATTGTAAAATTTTTCTAAATTTTCTGTAATTTTAAAATTCTTAGATCATTCGCATTAATTCCGTAGGACTAAGTAATTGAAATACTGACAAATAATGGCTTAGATCCAAAACCTTGGAAAAAAGAAAAAAGATTTCTTTGAGTGAAACTTGTCGATTTTTGCGTATTTAACGTGAATTTAAAAACTTCTTTGATGTAAAATTCGCAAATTTTGCTAAAATATTTATCAGATCAGCATTGTTTTCGAGATGATTTGCAATTAATTTTTATAGTGAAAATTTTGATTTCCCATAATTTTTCGGGTAGTTAGTTTTTGGTCCAGAATTCTGATTACCATGTGAGGTGTCAGACCCTAATACTTTTTCTTGGGGCTAGTTAAGTCGTGAAGTGAACCTCGAGTAGTTTTATAACATCTTCGAACCAATTATTGATTATTGAAGTTTATCAAGACTTCGGATTATACAAAGAATGATACGTATGAACAACTACGGTTTAGTTTTTCTGAATCTACTTGCTGCCTCAATTTTGTAATTTTACTGTATTTAACGTATTAAAAGTAAGTAATACCGACCAAATGGCACAGTGGTTAAAGCTTTGGCGTTTTGATTGAGAGGTGTCGGGTTTGAATCCCAATAGGGGCAGGGGCAGGGCGCAAATGGAATTTTCATCAACAGATTACGATCTGTGGTGAAATGGAACACATCTATCGCCCCATGTCGGAGTGCAAAACTCATGGGCCGATCCATCTTCCATGCAATATAGGCTGGCATGGAGCTATGCAATGTGCAGATGATGATAAAATCGAGCCTATAGCCGTACGTCCTCGATTTTGCAAACAATGCGTCCAGTAGGACGTGAAAAGCGAACCGCGAAAGTGTTGGGAGTGCTTCGGCCCCAGAACACATTGTATAGATTAAAACATATAAAAAAAAGTAAGTACTTAATCATGAAAAATGCTGATCTCGACATTTTTGTAGATTTACCATTCGCTATATCACCGAAGACAAAAAAGCTCTTTTGTCCTTCCTTCATCATGTACCTTTTGTCCTGTGTGACAGCCTCCATAGGAGCGTTTCGTTTGTTGCAACTATTTTGAAAAGTATACTTTTCAAAATAATTAAATTTTAAGCAAAACGACCATAAAGCACCATAAACAATTCTAAATTAAATTTGCAACAATACCACTGAAGATCAGATTTCCAAAATTTTTGCGAAAATGTCGATTTTTGCCAAATTACTGAGTTTGAACAAAAATTCGACATTAAGATATTTCCACAAATTGGGAGATCTAAGTGATTCCAGCCGAAGTGACAGCCTCAAAAAGCCTAAAATTTGCAAAAATACCGTTCTAGATCAGTTTCAGAATTCAGAAATTAGTTCAGATTTTAAATTTTACCGGAAATGACGGGTTTTGATAAAACAAAAAATTTATTTTTCCAAAATTCGGCTTCGCAATAGACCAGGCGGATTAACTATTTGGAATGAAACTCCACAATAAAGCTTCTTCTATAAATTGGGAAATCCATGCGAAATCTGTGTTACAAGAAGTGGCAGAGCTTTTTCAATTTTTGCAGTGAAGATTAAAATTTTTGCAAGGGTTGACTTTGTTGGTTTTCTGAAATTTAAGCAGCAAAAATGATTCTTGATTATGCGTGCAAGACAATTTTGATTACAAATCAAATCCGGCAGGTTCAGTTTTTCGCTTTTGAAATTACGTGTTGAAAAAATGGTCAAAATAATTACACCCCTCCATTTTTTATATATGTTAGTAATCAATCATGAATATGTTTGACCTCGAGTTTTTTGAATGAAAGTCTGCGTTCTCTCTATAGCTCTGACGGAGTGGTTGATCGGAGTGAAACTTCATACCTAAGACTTTTCCATAAATAAACTGGGTCTTGTGGATGAGGGTCATTAACACTTAATTCTAGAGATGGCTCCACAAATCTAAGTGTAAGAGCATTTTGGGGATACATTCGAGAATTTTTAGTGATAAGCGGCATAGCGCTGCGACCTTCGGGGATTTTTTTATTTTTATTTTGTGTAAATGGAAATAATACTGTAAAAAGTGTAAACCGGGTCTTGTGATCTTCTATGGACACTCAACTTATTAGCAACCAAGTTTGATGATCGCTTAATTTCGTGAAATTCTAATGTCAATTGGCCACCAAGATTATGAAATTTGACACCGTTAGATTATTTTTTTTTTGGGGGTTTCTTGAAAAGTACAGTGTATCGCAATGCTCCATAAAGAATTCAAGATCTTAAAAACAACATTCGAGCTGAATTTGAGGCTATTGCACTGGTTTTATTGGGAAAAGTCATCGAAAATTTTAATGTTCGGTCCAGTAACAGGAACCTCCATTTTCAATAAAAAAAAAATTCCCAACATGCGTTATGTGTTTATTTTTAATATAAAAAAAACTAACTGATGAGACACCGTATGCAAGACGGTTTTACCAAAATTACGGTAAGTTTATTTTTCACATTAGAAATCAAGAGTGGCGTCGAATGTAAGTCGTATGTAAGTCTTTATATACTCTGGATGTTTGTGAAAATATTAGTTTCGTGAGCTTTAAAGCTCTTAAGCAATTGGTAAACTGTTAGATCGATTTACATGTAGGTGGCCCTTATTCCACATCTTTTGCACACAACAGACGGATATGGCTGAACTATTAGCCAGTACCAGTTCTTCGCTATTCGGTTCTGGTATCTCAGAAACCGCAAATCCTTTTATCACAGCAGTTATGCTTATTGAATTGCTCAATCTGTACGGTGTAAAAGGATTTATTACCATAGTGTTAAAAACGATAAAAATTTTGATAGGTTTCGAAGCTGATGAATAGAATCCACAGATATTTAACCTTGTTTGATTGAAGCGATAAAAAATTCGTCAGTTGAATCATTGTTAAGCGTTGAGAAATAAAATTGAAAATTCTAAATGTAAAGTGTAATGTATTTGAATCTTATCATAGTCGAATCAACCATATGTCGGTGAATTCAAATTGCTGAGTGTTTTATCCCAACTCTATTACAAAGAACGAAAGTACTTTCTTGCAACAAACGAGTATGTGCTTAACATGTTGGCATATCAACTTTTAATTGAAATAACAATAACCTCTCCTTCTATTTGATGATATTTGATCTAGAAATATTCTCATTCCTCTAGTTCGTGATACTTTTATATTCAAAAATATTTTCTATATTAGAAAATATACTAAATCAATCTAGGATGAAATTGGATATGTCGCATGACTAAAAATTTTGTACTTTTCAACGAAAATTCTTATCTCAAAGAGAAGCACCCACACACCGACCTCCCCTTTGTTCTACAACTTCCCCGACCATTTTATGATTTCCGGAATTCGTGCATCTGTAAACTGATATTTTTTTGAATTTATATTCACTTTGAATAAAAATAGAAACCGATCTTCTATCGCTCAAATACATATGTGATAACAGAATTGGTGAATATTTTTATGACTGATTGTTTTATTTAAAGTTACGCAAATCAAAAGTAATAGAAAGCTTAGATTGCGACAAGCTAAAATTAGGTACAATATTCTGTACACTCGCAACATACTAGGAAATTTCAAGCCTTTAAAAAATTAGTATACAACTGAAGAGGGATCCGACATTAAATTGATTTTCATACAAAACCTATTCGTAAATAAAATTATATTACATATATACCCTGGAAGTTCTTCAAAGACTTTTAATTATTATTGATAAAATGGTTGAAAGTCACGCAATTTACGTAAACATAATATATTTTATGCTCGTATGCATACAGCATAATATTTTAATATTGTGTACTAATCAAAAAGACACATGCGACAAATCTACAAAATAAACGGGGCAGATTTCTACAATTTGATAAAACGGCTAATTTGTAAAAATTCACTTGCGTGGAAGTGTGACATCGTTTATAAATCAAAAAAGCTTTCTAAATTTAAAAAATCAGTGATATGAATTATGTGAGCTGGGACTATTGGAATAACAAGTATATGGCATTAACTGCAATCCGATTGCGTATAATGGGGGAATTTTTCAATTCTTTATTTTTAGATTTCTGTGTATGTACTAAAAAAATCTTACTCTCTTAACAAAAGCGCCTACACACGATCTGACTTGACGTGCCGACCGTCGGTCCGTCCAAATCAGGTGTTGCATCCACACGATCCAATAAACTAACTGATATTCATTTTTCCTTTTGCTTGCATGCAAATGATAAAATCTTGACGTTTGTTATTTTTCTGTTTTAGTTGTTGGACATGAAAGTTTGTACAGCGAAATACAAAATGAATAAAAAATTGAAAAAATAAAAAAATTGCTATCGATGCTAGTGAAGTTTGTCCAAACTAATCCAAAAAATACAACAACAACAATCTTATTGTAATAGGATTGGTGTAAGTAAACATTCAGGCGAATTTATATTGTGTAATTTAGACAAGATGTGATTTTTTAATTGGGCTTAGATACATTCCAGTCATTCTAAGTATTTTCTGTGAAGGAATTTTTGAGCGTATTGTCCCAATCCGAATCGTTATCGAGCAACTGTAAGAGTTAACACACCTCATGGTAAGTCGCAGACAGATGCTCATTATCGGTTGGACATGGAAGATGAGTCGGCCCATGAGTTGAAACGACGTCAGACCACGAACATTCACCAACAACAATCGAAGATAGCAACATAAATCGTTATTTAGAATACAGGGTGAGTCGTTGTTGAAAACTATGTAAGATCCATGGATCATATTCTTAGACATTACTACACCCAATTTCGGATCAACAGCTTCATCCGGGATTTCGGTTGCAATGATGGAATGAATTTGATTCACCCGATCTGATTTTTTTGAGGAACTAAACCAAAATATGCGCATGAAGCATACCAAAATTCTGCCATTCAACGTAGTACATTTAAAAATGATCTTGCCCAAACAAACGCTGCTTTATGACCAAATTCATCCAATAATTTTTAACTTCATCTATGATGCTACATAAGATTGCTACATTTATTTCTCTATGATGCTACATAAGATATGGCTTGTTTATTGGCACGGGTGTTCACTGTTAGTGCAACAACTCAAATTCATAGTCCCCTAACACGACAAAATATAAATATTTTATCCAGCAGTTTACGAATTAGTCTAACTTCACCCAGTCTATATTACCTTTAAACATTCGAATTATGTGATATTGATTTATGAAAATTTTTTCGGCGAAAAATTACTGCTATAACTTCAATTACATGTAATTTTCGGCTCATAACAACTGAATTTTTTACTACCACCTGATATAAAATATGTCGATAATGCAGGTTTTTTCGGCTGAAATTTTCGGCAAACTTCAGTAGCATATTTTTTTATACTTTTATCGGTTGGTATAAAAATTTAGTAAAATCAAACGAAGCATGCGATTTACTTTTATGTCATAACAAATATTTATGAAAATATAAATGCATTTTCGACGTAAATTTGTCTTATTTTTTATTTTAATTTAGCGACTTCATTTTTAGTATCGTTGATTTAAATTAATAAGGTTTTAAAGTAAGAATATTAAATAAGGTTTAAAAGTAAGAATAAAAAATCTATTACGATTTTCAAAGAAGCACAGTGTGGCCAATCAAATTTCGTGTTATCATTTATACCCCGCCTACTAGTTCCATACTCGAATTAAAATATTTTTAACGTTGTTTTTATTTTATTACATTTTGTGTGATAACTGATACCATGGTATTTTTTCCGAACTAACTCCCGATGTCATGTACGAAGTCTAAAGCTAGCGACCTTATTATGAAAAAAAAACAATTAGAACTGCTACAAAAACCAATATTCAACATTTTCAACGAATTGTCTACATATTCTGCCAGTTATTGACATTTTTTACGCAAAAACCAATAAACTATACTAGTTTCAACATCAATATGTAGATAATTCCGAAATACACGTAAACGCACAACACTGTTTGTGACTACTTTAGATATATTCAGTTACTAGTCTGGGCCCTATCAAAATCGAAGATATTTTGGAAAATATACTTAAGTAGGTATTTCAATCGTGGGGTGTCGATGAGATATACAAATTCTCTCCCACTCAAATGACACTCCACAAATAACGTCTTAGGATTTAACAATATAGAATAGAATTCTTGAGCACGTTTAATAAATTCTAAATTATTTTCAAGAAAATTACCCAAATATTTTATGTTTGGTTCGGTTCGGTAATTCAGTATATCGATTTTCCATTTTTCTCTTGTATATATACATAAATAATGATATATAGGGTTCACTGATTTTCACCGATACGACGAGTACATAGATACATCTTATTTCATCTAAATTGCTCAAATTTCGCTTTTGTTGGCGTTTCACTAATTTCAACAAAACAATCAACCTTCTCTTTTACTGATATCGGAGACGAACAACGATATTACATTTTAATGTTAGTCGTGTATAATCATAAAGTAATAAACTTATTTAGGCACGCATGGTTGAAATTGATAAGATGCTACATATAAATGTGGTACGTATGTATCTAAATCGAAAAAGAAACACAATCGTTATATTTATATTGCTTGATGAAATCGGCCAATGGGTACAAAAAAATATCCAGTGTCTGTAAAACATTCTTTATCTCTATATATGGATGTAAAAGGCTTCCAGATTTTGTATTATGTTAATCCCTTGAATATTATATAACAGTTGGTGAATTTTGTGGAAACATCAAGCGTATAACATTTGCATTACATTAAAATATAGATTTGCCACTGGCACAATCCCATTTTTCTTATAAATTCGATTAGGATTCTAAAAATTAGTCCTTATTTCGGCAAAGGTTGTATCTATGTATTACGAAATGCGTGATATAAATATTGATGGGCTTAATGAATTTTCAATTTATAATAATCAATCAACTGAATATTTATTAATTTCGTCTTTATTATTTATCATGAAAACCAATATTTTATATTTGATGGGCGGTAATATAATCGAGTTGCAAAGTTCTCTAGTCAGGCTATACCTCAACACATCGATTTAATATTCTCAAATAAAAATTAAGAAAATTTTTGGATGTGTACCGTTGTTATAGCCAAAGATAAGACTGTTCTACAAAAACTCTCTAAAATCGTTATTTTACGATAATTGTCTTTGGAAATGATTAAATTCCCACCAGACTCATCATTTAGTTAATACACGTTCCAAACTTTGTTCAATATTTATTTGGGTATATAATTTAATGGATATAATATTGCTAAGGCTTAGTCATTATGGCCCTCAAGTGTAAAGGGCATGCCGTAAATATTATATACTTGACAATTAAACAGCGTACATTACCAATGCACAGGACTATTAACGAGTAGTGTTATAGACTAGCCAAGAAAACTAATGTCCATTTATGTTGTTCAATATTATCTGTTTAATTTGCAAAAACTCTACTTTTAGGTAGCCCATAAAAAGAAATCGGAAGCAGTTAAATCGGATTAGCGTGGAGGACAATCCACATTGCCAGATTTCGAAATTAACTGTTGTGGAAACATTTCTCGTAACAATTACATTGTTTCTCTAGCAGTATGGATTTGACACAATCCTGTTGGACTGTAACAATTGTAACGGTTCGTTTACGGTTTGTTTTGAAATTGTAAACTGTTCTGATATACCGTGAACCGTTAACAGACCTCTTAATGATTTTGTGGTGGAGCAGCAGATCGCCGGCTAGGTGGCAGTCGTTTGGGTGGGATCTTTCCACCAATCATTAAGAGCTTGAAAATATGCTGCTTTTTTACTCATTATAATGAACATACACACACACGCAATAAACAATTTAAATGAGGAATGACCATTCACAAAAACAAAGATTAAAATATCACAGTTCGATTACTATTTTCCGGTGTCTTTTAGACAACGCGGTATTATCACAGATGTTCATATCACTTTACAAAACAACAAAGCAATATGACCTTGGATCGTACGGTCATGATCGTCTTTACCCACACCTCCATTTATATGTGACCTCAATTCGTACTGATTGTATATATATATATATATATATATATATATATATATATATATATATATATATATATATATATATATATATATATATATATATATATATATATATATATATATAAGAAAATGTAATTTAAATAATATAATATAATATATTTAATAAATAAATGAATAACCGAACATTAACATATTGTTTCGGAACACAATAATTTATGCCTATACTGTAATTTGAACCATGGCTCGCGAATCATTAATTTGTTTTCTAGAATCTAATATATTTTAAATTTAACTATAGGTATAAATAAATAATGAAATTTAAACAAATTGTAAATAAATAATATAAGTATAGGTTAACAAGATTTGTATAAATATATAATTATTCGTAACAGACATAGACATATAAATTAAATTTGTATTTTACGATATTGTGCGATCATCTGCACACAAATCATCTGTTGTACACTCAAGGTACAAACAACGGCATCCAACATCATATACAGATTTTAATGGATGATCAAGTTATATAAACTTCTATCGTTCGAATTTGTATTTATGTACTTTTGTGTACTTAGGATAAATAATTTAAGTAAATAAAATGCGCTTACCAAGCAAACCGGGACTATGAGTACTTGCCACAAAATTTTGATTTGGCCCGTAAACTAGAATTTTATAGATAAAACAAACAATTCTATGAATAACAATTTTTCACTACACAATAATAATTTAGTAACATTTAATCCCCATCATATGTAATCCCCACAGCTATACACGCACTTGCAAGCAACAATTTTAATTATAATTTAATTTTACTTATGGTTTGCTTGCGTAAACACAGTTTAATAAATTAGACGAACAAACTCGAACTGTGACACGGTACTAATGATCAACAAAATTTTTTTTTTTATTTCATCCAATTCTTATAGGGAGGAGAATACATAACAAAATTAAACTTGTTTTCCCCACCTATACTCGACTTTAAATTATTGCAAATCAGCTGTGTATTGATTATGGCACAATTATACGTATACAGTGCAGAGCAAAATCATTGAAACGCGCGCGACTGAATTATCCTGCGCAGTGATACAATTTCAAAACAAACGTATTTATGTGTAACAGTGCAACGGTTACACAATTGAACATTCGGATTTTTGTAAAAATATGGTCCCACACAATACCGTCACTACCCGCATGTATATACCGTCAATTTTATACGGGAATAAATCCAAGTGTTTATGGAAAATATTGGTTAGTGTTGATCTTCGAAGTCCTAGTTCTTGCGCACGGTGGCTGATTGATAACGTTGAATTATCTCGTACACTTTCACGTACAACAGCAATATTTTCTGGTGTTCTGACTATAAATCTGACTATAGATTACAAAAACTATTGTCAATCAATTTCAAATCAATGGACCGAAGACCACTCACTCAAATATAGATAGCGAAAATTCTCACGATCAGCGGGTCGTCGTATTCGCACAGTAGGTAACTATAGGAGCCCAGAACTTCTAACAGCTAATTTGCTTTAGCGTTTTTGGTACAAAAACACAAGGAAAGAATAGAGATTCAGAAAGTATGCTAAATTCCTAATAAATAATAAATTCAATGTATTTAAATTTCTATATCTATAAATCCCTGTGAGCTGAGATCCAGTTGTAAACCCGTCCACGTTTTTAGTATTAAGGCATGTATGTGGAATAAGTCATATTGTTGTATAATTATTACACAGCAAAACACTAAACCTCGCCGGTGTGAAATTTCTGGACACTTTTATAATTTGAACAGAAATTTTTTGTGATATAATATGGTATATATAAGTGAGTGTGTATGTATATAGATGTATATTATATAATATACATATACAGATAATTAGTTGTATGTGTATGTATGTATGTATATATAATTGATTGTTTTTATTTATAATTATTTTAATAATTAGAGTTTAATAACTATATTATTATATTGATATTATTTTAATGTTTATATTTATGATTGAATGTTTTTATTTATAATACATATGTATAAATTCTATTTATCATTTATGATCATTTATGCGCGTGGTATGGAGGGGTGACACAACTGAAAAAAATGATATTTTTGGGTTAATTCACTAGAAAGATGCGCAATTTTAGATTTCATATCCCACAATAAAAACTTTTTTTTCCTTCACCGAAAATGATAAGCGCAAAGTGTCGTTCTTCGTTTTATGATTTTGGAATTTAATAACGTGATTAGTATTTTTTGTTTTGGCTTCCCTGCAAAAATTTAATTTTTGGATGTGTCACTTTTTCATGTTATGTGCGTTATGTGTTACTGCATAGCAAAGGGAAAATGGTTTCTAATTTTTATGTTCGTTTGTAACGACAAGTAAATCTTTGATGTGCATCGTCCTGTTGATGTTGACTATTTTTTAAGATTGCTTACTGCTGGCGCTATTTTTTATGATAGAATTTATCTGGCTCCACAACATTTCTCGAAAAATATTTGCAATTACATGGAAACATCAGACACGAATATCGATTGATTTGAGTTGTAAATCCTATTCAACGGCTTGCCCATGCACCAATTGTGTAAGAAGCTTCCGCGTGGTTTTATCTTCCGTTCGTGCCATCACCTCACCTTTCTTTTGATTGGCTAATCAGTTTCTAGAAAGTATACCGCGGAAGATGAATAAACTAATTTTTGGGTATGAATTGTGCTGGATTGGAATTCTAGTAAACTTTAGTTTTGGGAAACTGGATTTGACTCGGATTAAGGTCAAGTTTGTTTCGACTATGGTGAATGGAGAAACTGGATATTTCCTTGGCTGATTGTTTTTGGATTTGTTTTGTAGAAAAATCCAGAACTTCATCCAGGGTTTATGTTGGAGTCTCGATTTAGCTTGGCATACCAGATTCGAAGATGATTGGTTAAGAAAGTGGCTAGCACAGCCGAGCTCCAGAATTTCTGTAAAGTCCTTTTTTAGATCGCCACCCAATTCTTAATACCTGATTTGACATTATATATTTTTGGGATATGGTTCCCAAGTTCTATTCAGAATGGTCGAATTGTAGAACTTCATCAAAAAGATACGTTAAAACCCAATATAAGCTCAGTTTTCTTATTAGAATCCTAGCCCAGCTCTGCAAACTGAATTCTAAAGTTGTCAGTTGGGAGACGACCTGGTTTCATTCATTATATCCGAATCCCAAAATTTCGTCAAATTCAGCTTTGCACACTGAGTTTGACCATCATTTGTTGAGAGATGGCCTAGTTCCATTGAGCATAATGTTAGAGTGCCAATCCAATTCTGCATACCATATTTGACAGTGATTGGTTCTATTGTTCAAATAGTTTATTTGAAATATCCAATCCGATACTTAATCTGGCATTGAATAATTTTGATACTTTTTCGGGAACCATTGCCTTTGGGATGCCTCAAATATTTTTTGTTAAATACTAATGGATTTTAGAAAATTTTTTAACACAATTTAAATAATTATGATTTCAGGAAATTCTACTGTAAGTTGTGGAATTGTAGTAGGATTAAATTAATAAATATTTATATTATTTAGGAAGCCAGAAAATATTAACTCAGAATTAATTTTCAGGAAATCTACAGATGTATATGAAATAATATTTTGTTTGAAATATTAATTGGATGGTTCACAAGCCAAACCGATTAACTCTATTTTTTGGATTTTTTTTTCTCTTCAAATTTTAATATCAACGCACTTGATTGGCTCCTAACTGTATATATTCAAAACCAATTTCTGTAACAAAAAGTGTTAACACCACTAGATGACAAAATTAAAAGGAACTAAAGTTGTAATTTACAACTAATCTTTAAAAAAACATTTTTGTACTCTCTCAATTTTCTCATCTTCTGGTTTTATGGAGTTAATCATTTTGGCAAATTAAGCATCCAATTTTTTTATTGTGTAGATTAGAATTGTGTTGTCATTGTTACTAACTATCGACTTTATTTTGGTGTCTGTAACCGGGCTGATTAAATTAAGCAATTTTGTTTTGGAAGCCGGAAAGCATTAATTTAGAATTAAATTTCAGGCCCAGATGTACGTGAAATAATAAAATTTTATCCTCAGGTTGCTGATTTAAAGAAGCAATTGTTTAAGACTAATACCATCGTTATCCATTAAACCTATTAAGCCTTAATCCTTCCTCTAGTAGATTAGAAGTAGATTAGAATTGTGCTGTGCCGTACGATCGCTAGGTGTCTGAAACCGGATCGTTCAGTCCCAAAAAAAAAAATATCTTTTCTATCCTTCCTATTGTTATGTGTAAACAGGCTGTAGGAATAGGCCCGGCGTTAACCGGGACACTTGTCAAGTACTTGGTCTTACAGTCCAATCAATCAATCAATCAATCAATCAATCAATCAACTTTTATAATTTGAACAGAAATTTACGCGAGTGTCCAAAAATAACTTTTTCGACTTAATTTCGATTTAGACAGATATTTCAGCACAAACACATTTCTAAAAAATTTAAATACAACAAAAATTGTGTATATAAAAAATATCAATTTTTTGTACTTCATATATATGTTAAACTTTTGAGAAATTAATTTAATCATCAGGAACATGCGGAATATGCAATTTTTATATGAAAGGGTGTTGTTGTAGGTTATGGTAAATTACACAAATTTCAAAGATTGGCTCCCCTAGTGACTATATAGGTTTGAAAGGGGATCCTTTATGGAATTAAAATCACCTTTTTTTTTTTTTATCAAATTAAAGCACGCAGGCTTATCATTTATTTTCAAAACGATTTTTTTACATATACTTAATAATAATAATATACAAAATGAAAATAAATGAGTAGGATAATCATCACCGATTTAACGGCAGTATTGATCTACCCTTTAACAAGAAAAATTTGAAAAAAAAAAGTTATGAATATTACAATAAAAATTTAACAAAAAAATATAAAAAATATAAACAATTGAAACTAAAATTAAAATTAAACTGCATCAGACTAAAACTCTAAACAAGAAATCGATATTAGGGTGCTCAAAAAGCCAAACTTTAAGTAATTTGAGAAATGATTTTGAATTTATTTGTTGCCGTATGCTAAGTGGAAGTTGGTTAAATAAGGAAGGAGTAGTTACCAAAAAATATTTTCTAAAATGTTCACTAAAAAAATGTGGAACAACAAATAAGAACTGATCATTGTTCCTAATGTTGTATCGCACATTTGATCTCAAAAATCGGTGCCCACTTCGCAAATAAAATAAACATAAAACCTTATAAACATATAGATGCTGTAATGGTAAAACTTTAAAACTCAAAAATAATGGCCATGCAGAAACCCGCGAAGACTTAAAACACATGATACGAATAGCATATTTCTGAACAATAATGAGAATTTTTAAAGTTGAGTGATAGCAACCACCCCAACACGATAAAGCATATTCGAGCCTAGAGTTAATGCAGGCATAGTAGAATTTTAGCAATACCGATTTAGGAGCTACAGGTCTTAATAGATATAAGGTTCGTAATGCATTGTTGAGAGACTTTTTTAATTTATCGACATGATGCTTCCAACTCAGATTACAATCAACAATAATTCCAAGATACTTGAAACTCTCAACAGCTTCAATGGAAATGCACGAGCTGGAGCAATTAACGGCATTACAAAAACTGGAATGATACGTTAACGGTGAATGTAAAATACTGCCACTCAAACTAAAATGCATAATCTTAGTTTTGTCACTTAAAATTAAGAAATGCTGGTCAAACCATTTCCTTAAAACTAAAAGGTCCGCTGCAATTTTACGGCAAACATCAGTTTGTGAGGACCCACGATAACATAAGCTCATATCATCCGCAAAGGCAACAATCGTGCCTGCCAAATTTGTACTAAAAATTGAGTTTATGTAAATCAGAAATAAAAGGGGTCCCAAGACGGAACCTTGAGGAACACCAATGTTTAAAACATAAGAACAGCTCATAGTTCCATTCACCTTAACAACATGATTACGATTTGCAAGATATGATTTAAACCAATTGTTAATGTTTCCTCTGAAACCGATTTTAGAAAGCTTATGCAATAGAAGATTATGATCAACCATGTCAAAGGTTTTTTTTATGTCTAAAAAAGCCCAGCGCAAGAGTCGGAATTATTTAGCGATGCATGCACGCCATTTAAAAATTCAATTAAAGCAGACTCAATGGAAAACCCATTACGAAAACCGTGCTGATAACAACTTATAATACCATGCTTCTCTAAAAATACCACCATTCTAAATTTAATAATTTTCTCCATTATTTTTAACAAAACTGGTTGTAGTGCGATCGGCCGGTAATTATTTAAATCGCATCTGGAACCATTTTTATGAAGAGGTAGTACAATTGCTGACTTCAAAATTTCAGGAACAATACCGGTTTCAAAACAACAATTAAAAATATGACATAAAGGCGGACATATAAGACTAATGGAATTTTTAATTAAGGTATTGCTAAAACCGAACATATCGTAAGAGTTGCTTGATTTTAAAGAAGTAATTGCTTTAGAAACTTCAAGATCGTCAATAGGGTGGAAAAAAAAATGATTGCTCAACGTAATCGCCGTCACGCTCCATAGAACTCCTATAAATAAAAGGAAGACTAGACCTCAGATTTGAAGCAATACTTCCGAAATAATTGCTGAACTCATTGGCAATATCAGAGGCATCAGTTAATAAATCATTATTAGAAGAATTAATAGAATTTGTGGGTGTATCATTTTCTCGTTGTCGCATATCTATGTAAATATTAATATAAAAATAAATTTATTAAACTTTGTAATTATTTCCATTAAGTTTTATTTTTTATAATTAAATTATTTACCTTGTTGTTTGAGTTGTTGTTGTTGTTTGTTTTGACATATTATCGGGTAAGAAATGTCTAATTTGTGACAATTCGAAATGGTGTAATGGATGCGTTTTGTGGAGAAGTTTAAATGGTATAATTGTTATAACTGGTATACAATCTGGCCTTAGTTGAACTGCTGAAACATAGAGTCCTTAGCCAGGTTGTATACCAGAAAAATTAGTATATAAGTTTTGTTTTAAATTTTCAACTCAAGAGTTTATTATAAATTTTCATAGCATATGGTAATAGATTCCATATAATAAAAACAGGAGAAATAGTTAAGACACAAATTGTATAAAGTTATATTTCTGCTAACTCTTAAATATTTAATTTGTTAAAATGAAAAATTTATTAATTGATAAAAATAAAAAGCATGTATAATTAATTAAATAAAATGTGTAAATTTATTAATCAAAAATACATAAGTGATTAGTAATAAAAAGTGCTGTCCCGCATTATACATCAGCATAGAAGAGCTGATGCCGAACGGTTAAAATAAGTTATAATTATATAACTTCAACATAGAACAACTAAATCTTCTAAATTGGTGACCCCGACGTGATCTTATAGTTCCACCGGGGGCAGCAGCTAATACTTATTAGCCAACGCAAAATACTACAAGTCATCCGTAAAATTTTTGGATAACTAAAATTTTAAAAAATATTATATGTTCCGAGGAAGCAGTTTGCCGTCTATGTATTCACCAGATAAACGAGCAACTAATAAATCAACCGCAAATTAGAAGGGAGCATTGGTTTGGCGAAGCAGCAACAGGCATTCACCGGATCACCCGTTAAACATAGCTGTATTAAATAAAAATCCGCTTCAAAGAGGAAACATTGTTTGTAAGCAGCCGGGAGTTTTTCCAATCATCCCGTATAATAAGACGATAAATTTAAAATTGTAAGTACCATTTATTTATTCTTTATAAAACGTACTCCATTTTTGCACCATTTTTTGCGTCGTCTAAAAATTACAAAAATAAAAATTATTTTTAAAAAAAAAAAATTAAATTAAAAAATATTTAAAAATTATTTAAAAAATAAATAAAAAATTAAAATTATTCAAATAATCACAATGTTCAGTATTTCTTGCGTTTTTTTTGTTTGTTCATCCTTTTTTCTACTTTTAAGTTTCTTTTTTCGTTTCGTTGTGCGTGGTATCAATACCGACGACGAGGAAACGAATTCCACCTATGTACACTCCTCTGATAGGCAAAATCTTTTATTTTCTAGTAACGAAATGATCACGTTGACTCGTGAACAATTGTGTTCACTAGTGCAAGATCAGGTTCGAATCGTTCTAAATGCACAGTTGAAAGATTCCCATGCTTCGGAAGCATCTTCTAGTGGCAACTCTGGTAGTGAAAATATTGTAGATAACGAAAGTAAAACGGCAAAAAATATTTCGCAAAAAGAGATTGCACATGTAGCTTTTAAGCCACCCCAACCTTTATATGCACAGAATCCCGAGGTCTGGTTTGCTATTTTGGAACAGCAGTTCCAGGTAGCAAACATCGTTACAGAGACTACGAGGTATTCACATGCGGTTGGTGCATTAGATGCTAGGTTGCATAATAAATTTGCCAATCTTATTATAAAAAATAAGGGAAAACAACCTTATACGTTTTTTAAGCAGGAAGTAATTAAAGTTTTAGGAGAATCAGAACGATCAAAATTAAATAATTTGTTGCACGGACTAAGGTTAGAAGACCAGAAACCATCACAATTGCTGGAGCAAATGCATATGAATGCAGGAGAGCATTTTGAAGAAGGCACGGTTAAGCGATTATGGTTGCAAAGGTTACCGCAGCAGGTACAGTTGGTATTAGTCCCGTTTGAAAATGACGTTTCATTAGAAAAGTTGGCAGAACGAGCGGACGCATTAATTGAAACCATGTCACAGCAGCACGTAATGGAAATAAGTGACAAATCATACACAAGCCAGCAAAAAGAATCATCGTCGACAAAAGAAGAGTTGCATGAGATGTTGTGTAAGTTCCGTAAGGATATTATAATGGAAGTATCCGCCTTACGTAGCACAACACGAAGAACTCGTAGTCCGCATAACACAGCTAGAAATTCGTCAAAATCTAGAGAACGAACGTATGATGAAACCGAATGTTTCTATCATCGACGTTTTAAAGATAAGGCAACGAAGTGTGTTTCAGGTTGTCGTTTTCACGATAAGTTTATTGTTGTAAATTCTCAAAAGTCAAAAAACTAAATTCTAGTCAGCATTTTGAGACGTGTGTTGATGAAATTTGTGCAAATCGTCTACTTATTTTGGATCAAAATTCTAAAAGAAAATTTTTGGTAGACACTGGCGCAGACGTTTCCGTTTTGCCAGCAAATTTCAGTAACAAAAAGGTTAATGAACCCGATTTTCACTTATATGCAGCCAATGGTACCAAAATTAAGGCCTACGGAACGAAGACAATTTCACTAAATATCGGTTTACGTAGGGTGTTCAAATGGTCCTTCATAGTTGCTGATGTGTCTATGCCAATAATCGGGGCAGATTTTTTAAAAGCAACAGGTTTAGTAGTTGATATTAGAAAGGGTAAATTAATTGATCCGGTTACAAATTTATATTCAGTTGGATCCATTACAAGTAATTCAAGTCCTTCGTTAGCCCTGTTAGATAAAAGCAAAATTAATCCAGAAATCAACGAATTGTTAAAAAAATATGAAATAATTACTCGGGAAACAGGCAATATGAATACACCTAAGCATAATGTTACACACTGTTTGGAAACAAACGGGCAACCAGTTATGTGCAAAACAAGGCGTTTGGCTCCCGATAAGTTACAAATAGCGAGGGAACACTTCGAAAGTATGATGGAGCAAGGAATTTGTCGACCTAGCAAAAGTGAGTGGGCCAGTCCTCTGCATTTGGTACCTAAGAAAAACGGTGAGTGGAGACCCTGTGGGGATTACAGGGCGTTGAATAATGTGACCATTCCCGATAATTATCCAGTACCGCATCTTCAGGACTTCTCGTTTCAACTTGCTGGTTGTACGGTATTTTCAACTATTGATTTGGTACGTGCTTACCACCAAATCCCAATTGAACCACGAGATGTACACAAAACAGCTATAGCAACACCATTCGGTCTTTACGAATTCAATAGAATGACATTCGGTCTTCGGAATGCAGCACAATCGTTCCAACGATTAATGCATTCGGTTTTAAGGGGACTGTCATTCTGTTTCGTGTATCTAGACGACATTTTAATTGCATCCGCTTCATTGGATGAGCATTTATGTCATGTTGAACAAGTTTTCCAACGTTTAGCCGAAAATGGGCTAGTTATTAAAATGGATAAATGTGTATTCGCGCAAGAAGAAATTGCTTTTTTGGGACATTTCGTAAATAGGAAAGGAATTTTACCATCTCCAGATAGAGTAGAAATAATTCGTAATTTTCCGCAGCCAGTCATTGTCCAGCAATTAAAACGTTTTCTAGGAATGATTAATTTCTACAGAAGATTTATTCCTTCTGCAGCACATGACCAGGCCATTTTAAATGACTTTTTAAAAGGTTACAAAAAGAATAGTAAAATACCAATCGTTTGGACAGAAGAGTCGAAATTAGCGTTTGAAAAATGTAAATTCAAGTTAAGTGATGCCACCCTTCTAGCTCATCCAGACATGTCAGCAAAGTTATCAATTATGGTAGATGCTTCCGACACAGCAGTAGGGGCAGTTATGCAACAATTAATTGATGAAGTTTGGCAACCACTGGGTTTTTATTCTGTCAGGTTAACCGAAACACAAAAAAAATACAGTACCTACGATCGGGAGTTGTTAGCGGCCTATTTAGGTGTAAAATACTTCCGATTCTTTCTCGAGGGACGAAATTTCATCCTCATTACGGACCACAAACCCCTCATTTACGCATTTAAACAAAATTTAGACAAAGCATCACCAAGACAAAGACGTCAACTAGACTTTATTGGACAATTTACAACGGACCTGAGACATATAACGGGTACAGACAACGTTGTAGCTGATGCATTATCTAGAGTTGAGCTAATTGACATTCACGAGACTATTGACTATAACAAACTAGCTACAGATCAATTACAAGACTCGGAACTGAATGACATACTACAAGACGAGAACTCTGGACTAAATTTAGTAAGACGACCGTTAGCTTTCAATACAGAACATTTCATTTACTGTGACATATCGACGGGACAAGCAAGACCTTTCATACCAAGAGAATGGAGGAGGAAGGTATTTGAGTCGCTACACAATCTGTCGCACCCGGGAATAAAAGCTTCGGTCAAATTAGTGTCTAAACATGTAGTGTGGCCGTCATTAAAAAAGGATATTAAGGAATTGGCACAAGCATGTTTGGCGTGTCAAATATCCAAAGTATCAAGACACACACAAGCACCAATAGGTAATTTCGAAGTGACAAAGGAAAGGTTTTCAGAAGTGCATATTGATCTAGTTGGACCATTACCCATATCCAATAATCATAAATACTGCTTAACCATGATTGATAGGTATACTCGCTGGGCGGAGGCAATTCCAATACCAGATATCATGGCAAATACGGTGGCAAATGCTTTTTATTCAAATTGGATAGCTAGGTTTGGTGTTCCAAATTTTGTCGTAACAGATCAAGGTTCGCAGTTCGAAGCGAATCTGTTTACAGAATTGTCACATTTATTAGGATTTGAAAGAAGACGTACTACAGCGTATAATCCTAAGTGCAACGGTATGATTGAGCGTTGGCATAGGACATTAAAAGCAGCGATTATGTGTCATAACAGAATGGATTGGACGGACATTTTACCACTCGTTTTATTAGGTTTACGTACCTCGTTTAATGAAGAGTTACAATCTACTCCTGTAGAGTTGGTGTATGGAAGTGCGGTTAGAGTTCCTGGGCAGTTCATGGAACCTCCAAATACTTCGATTCCACAGTCCGAATTCGTGAGTAATCTAAAAAAACATTTTGAAGAATTAAAACCGGTAAACGCATCTCGACATTCAAAGGAGAAATTTTTCATTAACAAAAAATTGGAGGATTGCTCTCATGTGTTTATACGTACCGATGCAGTCAAAAGAGCACTTCAGCCTCCATATACCGGTCCTTTTAAAATTTCAAACAGGGATACAAAATTTTTTGAGCTAGAAATTAAAGGTAAAAAAGTTAATATTTCGATAGATAGACTCAAACCTTGTTATTCCGAAAATAATGATGAGTTGTTCAGCAATCAGCCATTAGCGACTAATCTGTCATGGGATGTTGATGGGAAAGCTGATGAGGTGGTTAATTCAGAAACTCCAAAAGCTAAAAAGAAAGTAGTTTTCGATCAGCATGTGCAAGTTAGTAGTGAACCAAGAGAGGTGTTATCAAGGCATGGTCGTGTAATTAAACTACCAGTTCGATTTAAAAATTAAGAAACCACAGACTTCGTATCGTGAAATTTAATACTTACCAATTTTCTTAAATTCCACTGGAAGGGGAGTGTATGTGGGTGTATCATTTTCTCGTTGTCGCATATCTATGTAAATATTAATATAAAAATAAATTTATTAAACTTTGTAATTATTTCCATTAAGTTTTATTTTTTATAATTAAATTATTTACCTTGTTGTTTGAGTTGTTGTTGTTGTTTGTTTTGACATATTATCGGGTAAGAAATGTCTAATTTGTGACAATTCGAAATGGTGTAATGGATGCGTTTTGTGGAGAAGTTTAAATGGTATAATTGTTATAACTGGTATACAATCTGGCCTTAGTTGAACTGCTGAAACATAGAGTCCTTAGCCAGGTTGTATACCAGAAAAATTAGTATATAAGTTTTGTTTTAAATTTTCAACTCAAGAGTTTATTATAAATTTTCATAGCATATGGTAATAGATTCCATATAATAAAAACAGGAGAAATAGTTAAGACACAAATTGTATAAAGTTATATTTCTGCTAACTCTTAAATATTTAATTTGTTAAAATGAAAAATTTATTAATTGATAAAAATAAAAAGCATGTATAATTAATTAAATAAAATGTGTAAATTTATTAATCAAAAATACATAAGTGATTAGTAATAAAAAGTGCTGTCCCGCATTATACATCAGCATAGAAGAGCTGATGCCGAACGGTTAAAATAAGTTATAATTATATAACTTCAACATAGAACAACTAAATCTTCTAAAAATTAATGAGCTTAATATTTGACGAATTTTTACTTAATATGTCATTGATAGTACGCCACATCAGTTTGGAATCTCCGGAACAGCTATCAAATCTCTTTTTATAATAAGCAACACGAGCAGCAATAGTTTTCTTTTTAACCTTAAGACAATAGGCTGTAACATATTGCTGGAAACGTTGATTGTTTCTAGCATATTTTGCTTTCCTCAATAACCATTTTTTTCGTTTAATCATGTTTAATAATGCCTCAGAGATCCAAGGTTTAATAGGACGATTACTACGTGACTTTAGTGAATCTAGGCTAGCTGAGAAAACATCATTCCAAAGCGTTAGAAATACATCAACAGCTGCACACGGATCATCAATAGCATAAATAGGAGAAAAATTAACATTACTTAACAGTTCCAAGAATTTAGATATAATGATTTTTGGCTTAACAGGTAAACCATCATTACTTTTCACCTGATTAATCTCGATCACAACATGCATCAAATGATGGTCAGTAATCATATAATTAAATAATTCAACCTTGACGCGAGATAAATTATGTCACGTAATCTGCAAAAAAAGTGATCAATACAGGTAGAAGTAGTATCGGTTACTCTAGTTGGATCATTAATAAGCGATGCTAGACCTACGGAAGACATCATGCAAATATAATTATCGGACACGGAAGAGCAAGATAAAATATCAATATTAATATCACCCAGAACAAAAAGGTTTTTACCGTTTATATGTCGTAAATATTCAGAAAACTCATCGAGAAAGACAAATTCCGTAACGCCCTGAAGCCGATAAACGCAAATCAAAATAAACGTTTCGTTGCCAATTACAAGCTTTACCTTCACAACATCCGCAGAAACAAGGTTAATAGGTTCAACAAAACAATTTAAGTTACTTTTATAGAATACCAAAATACCTAATGCAATTTCGAAATTAGCCGTAGGGCTCTCGTATATAATTTTTGAACATTCACTCTATCCCCGATTTTTATATGAAAGGATCTCGTTGTATCGTGTGTATTTATGGTAAATTACACAAATCTCGGAGATTGGCTCCCCTAGTGGCTATATAGGTTTGAAAGAGGATACATTATGGAATTAAAATCACATAATGCCATTTCGAAATGAGCCGTTGGGCTTTCTTATATTAAATCATATTCCGATATCTGTCGACATTTTTAATTCATTTCAAATATATTAGTTTCATAATATATAGCGTTATTAGCTTTCGTTGTCACTACAATTTTGATCGCGAGATTTTCCTTTTTTAATGGTCTTGTCCAAGATCAGCCAAATAATCTGTATTTTAAGAATAAACGCTTCAAATGATATATTACTAAATACATATATAATAGATAATAGATAGATATATAATACATATTATATTAATAGATAATACATATGTAATGGATATTATATAATAGACATATATAATAGATAGGTATAATAAATATTTAGTAGATGCATATATACATATTTTGGCATAATAGGCAGAGTACAACTGAAACTCCTACTAAAATGTAACGGATGTCATAAATACAAATCATTATCAGAGTTATTTTGTAGCTATAAATTAGATCATAAAACGGGTGGGTGTTCCCAACTCCATTCTTGGCATGCGCATCCCAAAATTATACCGACCATTACGTCTCCACCTAACAATTTTAAACCTTTAAACATCTCATCGGTAATTTTTTTGTAGACGTACCATTGTTGATATTTTTTTAAACAGAGAACAACCAAATACTTTTCGAGTACAAAAAATATAATACACGACTGCAAACGAAAAATAACGAAGAATGGAAATTTAACTTCGATATGTTAAGAGAGATTTATAAAACTGTTTATGGCAGGTAATTTTGGGATGCGGCATCAATAACAATTAATTATAAGTTTGAAACGCAGTAAATATTAATTTTCGTTGTTGCTGCAATATTCGATACATTACATCCCCTTTCAAACCTATATAGGCACTAGAGGAGCAAATCTCTGAGATTTGTGTAATTTACCATAACCTACAACGACACCCTTTCATATAAAAATTGCATATTCCGCATGTTCCTGATGATTAAATTAAGTTCTCAAAAGTTTAATATATATATGAAGTACAAAAAATTGATATTTTTTATAAACACAATTTTTGTTGTATTTAAATATTTTAGAAATGTGTTTGTGCTGAAATATCTGTCTAAAATCGAAATTATGTCGAAAAAAGTTATTTTTGGACACTCGCGTAAATTTCTGTCCAAATTATAAAAGTGTCTAAAAATTTAAAAGTGTCCAAAAATTTCACACCGGTCTAAACCTCATAGTAAAATAGCAATAATTTTTGTGTATTTAAAATATTCCAGCTCAAAAAAAAACCTAGAATGTTATTTTGAGTTATTTCTTAATATTTCTCGAGCTGAGATGCTTTTTCTTTTAGAAGAGATTTTTTTTCGTGCTGGTTTTCACTCAACAGAGGCAACAAAAAAGTAAAAAAGATAATTTTTTCCCGATAGATGCCTCAACAGTTTTCTTGATACAGTCAAGAGGGTAGCGAAAAACTAAATCCCACAGCTATATAAAGACGATTAGGTCAAACTAGTTCTCTTTCTTCTCATATTTTTTGAACCGAGAAAGTAACACACCAAATCTGGCCATATTGAAAAGGCAAAAACACGTCAAATAGAATAAACAATAATAAATAAAAACTATAATAAATAAAACGAGGACATTGACAAGGAACAAAAGAAAAAGGAAATAACCATAAACCAAAACTAAAACTAAGACAAGAAAAATTGAGTGGCGTGCGTGCTCCATATACTAAAAAACGCAGTAAACGTTGTTGACACGCTTAGGGCAGAGGCTTTTCGTTTTTGTTTGTTTCCTGTATAATTAAATTTGTGGTGTAATGTGTTAAGGAGTGGGAACACGCGGGATACAAAAAGATGACACGCTCATACGGAAATCCATACGAATACAAAACAACAGTTTTTTATGTTTGGTAAAACATTAAGGGGACTAATTTTGGGTACATGTTACACGCTGCGTTAAATACTGTTATGTTAAAAGTTGCGTTAAATTGTAAGAAAAGCGTCGATTTAACGGACTAATTGGAGGGAGTCCGTTAGATCCGACTGTCCGTTAAATCCAAATGGTTTTAAATTTACTCTATTCGATCGAATTTAATCTGGTCGGAACTTAGGCATTTCATAGCCGATTATGTTGGGATTGGGTATCTTGGATGGAAGTGGGATTTTTAAATGAGTTTTGGTAGTAGTTCTGGAATACGGCCACCTATAGGACGGAACTCGATCAATCCTTAACCGATTATGATGGGTTTGGGTAGGCTGGATGGAAAAGAGATTCTTGGGATTTTGGGAAGACATTCTGAAATATGGCCACCTGGGACAGAACTCGGTCAATTCTTAACCGATTATGGGCTGATTGTGTATACGGGATGGAAATGAGATTCCTAAATGATTTTGGGAAGAAATTCTGGAATATGTCTAACAATTACGGAACTCGACCAATTTTTAACCGATTATGGTGGAATTTGGTATTCTGGATGGAAATGGTATTCTTAAATGATTTTGGAATATGGTCACGATGGAAATGAGATTCCTAAATGATTTTGGGAAGAAATTCTGGAATATGGCCACCTATTACGGAACTCGACCAATGGGATTTGGTATGTTGGATGGAAATGGGATTCTTAATTGATTTTTGGAAAAATTCTAGAATATCGCCACCTAGAATGGAATTCGATAATTTCTTAGCCGATTATGCTGAAATTGAAAATGGTGGATGGAAATAAGATTCTTCAATACCTTGGAAGAAGTTGTGGAATATTGCCACCTGGGATGGAACTCAGTAATTTTAACTAGAACGGAACTCGGTAATAAGCAGACGTCCTTCTTAAAGCAAGCGGCCCGTGATGTTAACATGTTTCTGATAAGGCTGTAAGCCTTAACATCTATCACCAGTACTCTCACACAAAAATTACGCTATGAACCCTACACAAAGGGTCCGGATAAGTTTATAGTATTCTTATCAACAAGGACCTCGAAAACTGTTTGCGGGAACATAGAATATGATGTTTTCTAAGACCTTAAGATTTCCAGAACTTTTCGAATCAAGCGCAAATTTATACTTTTTAGGTACTTGCAATACAAGAGCATAAATAGACTGGAAGTTATTTCCATAAAATAACCAATAGTTACACTCTCCACTACAGCAATAATCAGGAAAAAGGAAAATTATGAGTCGGTTTCTCATCATCTGGCTAGTACAGCTATTTATCATTTAAGAATACCATATATATCCAACGTGCCGAATTCCATCATTATCGGTTAAGAAATAGCCGTGTCCGGTTCCATATGGCCATATTAAAAAGCTTCTTCTAGAAATCATTAATGAATCTCATTTCCATTAAACAAATCCAATCCCTTCGTAATCGGTTAAAAACTGCCTAAGTTCCGTCCAAGGTGGCCATATTTCAGAATTCTTTCCCAAAATCATTTAAGAATCCCATTTAACAATCCCATCATAATCGGTTAAGAATTGATCGAGTTCCGTACCAGGTGGCCCTCCAGAATTTCTTTCAAAAATCATTTAAGAATACCTGAATCCATCCATCATAATCGGTAACCGAAAAACGGAAAATAGAAATTGTCCGTTAAATCGAGGGTCCGTTAAATCGTGCGTCCGTTACATCAAGCGTCCGTTAAATCGGGGTCCGTTAAATCGATGGTTTACTGTATATCGCTAAAAACAATTTCAACTTTTTCCATCGCCTCCAAAACCACACTCCCAAAATGCACAAGCTTCGCAAGGAACTGCAGTTTTTGGATAATCATCGACTTCTTGTAATTAGCGATGACATACGTGATTTTTAATTTTTGACAGAGTGAATTGTTCTGAAGGCTGAGCCGGGAATATTTAAAGCGTGTGTTCAATGTCATGGCTCCCAACCAGAATTAAAATGATTCTATTTACATCCAATTGCGAGCAAGGAGAAATATATAAATATATTCCTTTGTAAAGATAGTCCAAATTTAGAACAATATTATACAACTTTAGAAACACTATCAAGAAAGCATTCCGTTTTAATTCGAGCATTTGAGTACAATTTAATAACAAAAGAAAAAACATAAAGTAAAAAAAAAATTAAAATGATTTATGTATTTAATAATATCAATAAAAAAAAATTATTTTGAAATTCGCACTATATTTATTTTATATCACGATATATTATTGAATATTTTACTACCACACCGATAAAATCGTTCTTATCATGACTTTGTTTACTCTCAACCCTCGCCATATTTTTACTGTGAACAAGGAAAATATATTCTATCACGATAGTTAAAAAATGTCACGACAGTCGAAATTTTCGGAGCTGATAGGAAATATAACACTTATAAAAACATGTATACCATAATTTTACTCTCAGCCCCAAAAATTCTTACTACCCACGAAAGTTAAAACTGTTATGAAATTCGAAATTTTCGGGGCTGCGAGTAGAAATAATCCTTATAAAAATGATATCAAACGGATATGTGCCGCTAGTTGAGCCAACGACTAGTTTCTGACTTCTGAGGACTAAATCTCGGCTCCTGTGGGTACAAAATTTTTAGAAAAAATCGACCACGGGTTTTAAACATTCAACTATCAAACGATGTACTCCGCTAGTTCTAGACTACCCAACGAATAATTACTAAGTTCTGTGAACTATCTCTCAGCTCATTTTAAATCCATCTAGGCATTGACTAGGACCTATACATACTATTATGATAGTTGACAGTAAATTTTTTGTTCCGGAAATTTGTTTATTAGTTGTGTGTGAACTTTGTATATGTTTCGAATGAATATTTTGTTTAGAGAATTACGTAAATATACTTTTATCACAATTTTTGATTTTTTGGAAAGGGTTCTTAAATTTTTTTTTTTATTGTTCTTTACCAGATTCATACAATAATATATATAGGGAGAGAGCTGTAATTATTATAAAATGACATAACTGTATAAATGAAATTATATAGTATTACCATATGCGAATGTTTTTTTTTCGGGACTGGAATTTTGGGTCATCTTGACGATGAAATCGATTCACCAACCTTACTTGAGTCTATTGGAATAAAACCACCGAGCAGAAACTTAAGAAATTTTGAGTTTCTTCTGGTAAATAATCACAGTAAAAATTATGGTTAAAACGAACCATTGAACATGATGTGTACGAGTTATAACAACATTGACCGTCTTTTGAAGTTTTGTCAAAGCAAAGATACTTCTAAACGCAAACTGAAACAATTTTATAAGTCGATTAGTTAATTAACTTTTACAAAATATATTCTCTCTCTTTGAAATCCAACTGTAGACTTTTCTAATAAATATTTTCTAATAAATATCATCGGCGGCTACCAATGTGGTTTTCGTCCCAACCGATTAACCACTGACCAGTATTTAACTTTGAGGAAGCTGCTGCAACAAAACTGGGGTATAACGTAACTATTCGCCAGCGCTATATAGATTTTCAAAATGCATATGACGGAATCAATCACAAAAACATTTGTCTCGGAATTCCAGAGAAGCTTGGAGAAGTGGAAAGGGATTATGTCTGATTCCTTCGAGATAATATCAAGTGTGTGACAGGAGATGAACTGGCACCCACGCTATTTAATTTAGCGCTCGAGAGCGTGCTAAAAATAAGCTGTATTGAGTCTTTGCACTGCGTATTCAATAAGTCAGGCTAAATTCTTGGATTTGCAGGTGATATCGAGCTTCTTGACCAGAGACTTAATGTTATCAAGGATAATTTAACTCCACTTATCCTCCACGCGAAACAACTGTAACTTCGTCCTTTGCAAAACACTTATAAGGCCTGTGCTAACTTTTGGAAGCGAAAGTGGACTTTGACCCTAAACGATAAGCATGTAAAGTTAGACCAGTTTTTCATCCCAGAAAAAAAAAGTTTCCTTAAACAATACTATTTTATCTCATCCCAGTTTTTTCTGTTTTAAACTTGTATAAGACGGAATAAATTTTTAATTTTTCGCTCAAAAACAAAATATGCATCCTAGAGTTTTTAATTTTTTTATTGTTTTTGTACTCTGCGTATGAATAAATGGTGTTCCACGCAATCAGCCAGCTTCCATATGGCCCAACATAAAAATTGATAATTGCAATTTTCATAGCAAAATGATTTGCCGGAAATGATTAGAACTGTATGTTCCGAGTGGTTTATTAATATTAGATTTACTAAGTGAGCCTTACTGACTATACTATAGATGTATGGTAAGAATGCCAAGTTTTATGTGGCCTTAAAAGACTTAAGAATATGATACTCTTAGGAACATGATTTGCTGTTAGTTATTGTTAAGAACTGAGTTGGTAAAGATTAATCCTTTACAATCAGAGAAATTTTGCTGTTGGGAATCACAATCATTAATTTTCTTTTAACTATTTATGTTTTATATACTTTTCTTAGAGGAAAAGCCGTATGGACGCGTAAGAAATTCAAATCGATATATTTTAGTTTCCAAACAAGTTCAGTTTCATTGAAAAATAAATAAATTCAAAACAGTGCTCTTGATGTGTTTGATACCAATACTACCATACGACTGGTACTGCCCTCTTGGCCATTGTAAGCCCTTACTCTTACCACCTCAAAACTGTATCAATTATTTCCGGTAAATCAAGTTGCTAGGAGAATGGCAATAATTAATTTTTATATTGGGCTACATGTAAGCTCGTCAATTGAGCGAATCATATCATACGGCTGGCACTGTCTCTTAGTCATTGTAAGATCTTACTATTACCAACTTGAAACAATATGGTGACTGATATTGTTCTCATATTTAATACAAACAATTATTACCTATAAATCATTTTACTTAGAAAAATTATTTTAATCATTTATTCATACGCATAGTACGAAAACAACAATTAAATGAAAAAATCTAGGACGCGTATTTTGTTGTTGAGAAAAAAAAATTTAAAAACATTTTCCGTCTTATACAAGTTTAAAGAGAAAAACCTGGGATGAGATGAAATAGTATTATTCAAGGAATTTTTTTTCTGGGATGAAAAGTGGGCTAGCATCACATGCTTCTAACGATTATAGAATATTATTTACATTTGAAATGAAGACCCTTGTAAGACCTTGGAAAATCCATTTATGGGCTAATTAACATTGTTTACAACGAATATCGGATTCGATTGAATTTCAATTCCTTGACATATTATGGGATTCATTATGTAAATCCAAAAGAGTTAGATAGCTGAGTCACGTTGAGCACCCATCAGATAGTGAAAGTCAACAACCAGTTGCCGTACGCTGCAGCGGAAGGCCTAGAAGACTATAAACACGAGGATGTCGAACAAAACTTGCAAACTTGCAAAGGGCCGAAAATAAGCTGAAAGAATTCGGAGCACCTCCAAACAAATTTTCAAAAATCCTAGTCCATTGAAGTCGTTTCCGACACTCGGAAATATCCTCTCTAAGTTTTTTTTTTAAACCTTTCGGGCTGTTTTTTAAACAAGAACCCGGATCCTATCTGAGAGCCTACTAAACAAATTTTCATGAATTGGAACTCATCTCAATCGGTTCTAAGCACTCAAAACCCCTTTTTATAAAAAATCGTTCAACCCAAAAATGAATTTCCCAAAATTATGAAGTATCGCAATCCATTCATGGCACTGGAAAACCCTTATCACCTCAATTTTTAACCAAATCCTTCAAGTCAAAAAAAATGTAAAAAGGGACCCACCAAAGAAGCTCTTAAACGAATTAATTAAAAAAGCCCGGGCCCCACCAAACATCAAAATCATTTGAGGTGGAAGAAAAGTGGTCTAAGTTAAAATCGTTAATTAGAGAGCAAATGCTACAAATCAATATAGTTACTAACAAGCAAAATTTTCAAAAGCACCCGAGTAGTGTAACCATACAATGTCACCTTAGTAAAATACATAACGCACAACATGGCGAATCATCACGAAATGTAGTGCAACTTGCAACATCCTGTAATATGACGAAAGAAAGTGGAACACAATATCCCTCAATAATATGCAACATCAAGAAACGGTGTAATTTTACGGAACTTGGTGCAATATGACGGAACATTATACAATGCCCCAAAACATAGTGCAACATCTCACAAAATAGGTTCAACTTAACGCAACATTATCAGCGTAAATTAGAACTCCTTGTAACCGTTTCCAGTAAATTTTATCAAATTCGTTCGTTAGTCAAATAAAATGTTGAAAGAAACCGAAAGCCCAAATGGCATAGTGCAACACCACACAACATTGTGCAACATACTGCTACATAGTGAAGCAACATGGTGCAAAATCATGCAACATGCCGGCCCATCCGGAGGACTCCTAAATTAATACAAATTACCATACAAATCAGAACTCCTTGTCCTTGCATTCGAAATGTGACCGTGTCCCGCCAAATATCATCAATATCGTTCCAGCCTAAGAAATGTTAAAAGAGAACCCTAAGCTCAAGAATCACCAAAAATATGGACCCTTCGGAATCGATTTATGGAACCCGAAAATCCCCACCAATTTTTAAAAACCCTAGAAAATTAGGACTCATTGCAATTTTTATCAAAATCGATCGAGCTGAGAAAAAATTAAAGAATTTACCCGGGCTTCACTGTAGATCTTCGTAAACGAACTTTCCCGAAAAAATAATGGAATCTGGACCATACTAAAGGACCCCGTAAATAAATTTTTCTGAAATCCAGACCGTTAACAATCGTTTTTTGCTATTCGAAGACGCTTCCCCAAAAATTTTTATGGGGGGAAAAGAAAATAGAATAATCAGTTTAGATAAATTCTGAATATCGTAGAGTTTGTCGGAAAATTACACTAGGTGGAAATGTTAGCTTTCGGTTGACACAATCACATGAGTCAAGAGCCATTTCCAAAAGAAGGGGAGTGGTATCCTTTTTAGTTATCGTAAATGAAATGGATATTATTGGTTTGAGTAGTTCTAGTTTAGATAAATTCTCAAAAAAGGGTACGTGTCCTTTTCTAGGGGGAATGGCTCTTGACTCATTTGCTTGTGTCGACCTTATGCCAGCATTTGCAGATACATAGTTGAATTTTCCGAAAAACTATACGATATCCAGAATACATCGAAACTAAATAGCTATTCAAACCAATAAAATCGATTTGGTTTACGAGACGAAAAATGATTCCCCATGTTTCCGTTTGGAAAGGGCACTTGACTGTTCTCATAAGACTATCATTTTGACGTAATGGAATTTTCAAACAACGTCTACGATTTTCAATATTATTTAAATCATTAGATCCACTACTATTCTTATAAGAATTTACCAATGGGGTTTAATTGGAATTTTTTTTACTTTGGCGTGCTTTCAATTTTGTTTACGTTTTTACAAAAAATTAAAATATCTTTATAGTAAAAAATGTTTAAATTCTCTATAGTTTTAAAATAATATCATAGAACTGTAGGTATAATATATTCAACTTAATTAAATGTCCCGTTTATGTCTCTTTCTATTATAATATAGTTATTTCCTCAAATTTTGGTTTAACAGTGTAATTATTAATAGATGTTCTGAAGCCCTATTCCTGAATACGACCCGAAACCGAAAGTACACGATTCCAATTCATTTTTAAATAAGAATCGTACGAATCTGATTCAAATCAAATATGAATCTTGTACTTTCGGCTTCGTATCGTATTCAGAAATAGAGCCCTAAAAGTTTCGTATTGGATTTGTATATGTATACACGGAATTTTTTATCGAACAAATTTCACAACCGGCAGTTGGCATTATTATTCAGTAGGGAGATGTTTTTTTTATTGTTTAGATTAAATAATTAGTAAAAAATTTAAAAATTTGACCCCATCTTCTTCAAAAGTAGGAAACTACAAAATAGTATACATTGTGGGTATTTGCAAATTTATTACATTATTTACATTAATTACATTATTTAATTTTTTGGACCATATTTAACCATTAGTTACGTAAAAAATGTAAAAATTATTTTTTACATAAATCTTCACAATCTGTCGGTCACAGAAATGTGTATATAGTGACTTTCTGCTGTACTTCCGATCTCGAAAACATAATACAGCATCTGTTATAAATTTTTATATTATTTTGTTATATCTTGACATTATGTATTCCCGATGGCCATCAAAAATAATTTCAATTTGTTTGTTAACTTGAATATTTATTTTAAAAACAAATGTTATATCCCAGAGCTTTCCTTGGTTATCCGCAACTTTGAGATGTTTTGATTAAACCACCCCGTGTTTGTAAAACTTTTTTATTTATACGATTATTGATTGAATTGTTTTTGTGCTTATTTTTATTGAACAAATATTTTATTTTTAAATTAAATTATTAGTTTTTTTTGCAATCAAACTTTGTAAAGCTTTCTACTTTAATGGACATACTACGTTGATGGGGATTTAATGTTGCTGATTAAAAACAGTGATAGTTTTATCACAATGTACATTATATCATATATGTACACATAAACGCTTTAGTGTCATTTTTTTTTTAATTTTGTTCAATTTAATTAATATTATGAAATGTCATGAAAAATGGATAAAAACTGTGAATAATATAATTGGTGTACAACGAAACGTTTCGAAATTATTTCATGATGTATATAAGCTTAACAATATGATTGTGAGTGTTTGATAATTTTTGGAGGCACTTAGCTATGTATATTTTTTTATTCGATGTTTATAAATTTCGTATAATAAGATTGCCCAAATTCTTATCAAATCGTTAAAAATCTATATTCTACCAACCCCAAATTTAAAATTATCCTTTTTCGCCCCAAAATTAGAATATTTAGAGAGAGCCCCTTTTTGGATTATTTTGTTCACATAAATGAAGGATTATGCAAATATTTTAGTATTTTTAAATATCATTTAGTTAGTTTTTTTAAATACCCCAAAATATCCTTATACTCGTACTGTGTTGATTTATATAATAAAATGTATATTTTGGTTTATATATTAAATATTATATTAACCCATTGTTGAAAACTTACGAGTACTCTCTGATTGCTCTAATGCATTAAATTTATTGAAATTAAAGACTTCTGGTATTTTATTGCTGAGCTATTTATCTTATTTGTTTAATTGGATCAAACTATTAAATTTGAAAGCTTTAAATATCTCAAGAAAACAATTTTTTATTATAATCGAGCTTTATATCATAATGGAGAGCTTTTAAAATTTCATTTTAATCATGATTGAAAACATTTCCAAGAAGTTTGGAATTACTTAAACTTTTATATAACTTTAAGGACGAGATTATTTCATATTCTGCTAATTTTCACAAAATATACTGTTTCTAAATACCTAAAGCTTTTATAATTTTACTGGTTTAAAAAACATTTCGTTAACTTTGTTGGCCATCAAGTTTTATAACAATATGAATTCTAAGAAAAATGTATATATTTATCTTCTCTATCTATAAAAGGTCTTATTCGATTTTGTCCTGAGAGTTGCTTTTTAGTCAGCTAGGAGGCTATTTGCTTAACAATATTAAGTGCTTAAATTGATTTTTATTAGATTACCACGGATGGCGTTTAACACGTTGTTATATTCACTGCTTATTTTATCCTACCTTAATATTACATTTTATACACAGGGTGTCCCATAATTGGACGATTAAACGAAGCATTGTGATAGGGCGGCTCATTTCCAGCAAAAACAGCCTACTAGAGTTTTTTCCGAATTGTTGATGGTGTAAAAGTTATTCCACTTTTGGTGTTCTTAATGAAATCGCATCCGCACTCACCAAAAAACTAATTTAAAAAAACTAAGAGTTCTTTTGTTTGACTCTCTTTTTTAATACGGTCTTCAAAAGTGCCTTTCGCCTTTTCAATAAAATCATTTTTATAAGCTTTTTTTATCTTCTATCAAATATGAACAATGGTTTTGTAAAGTCTTTTCGTTTCCCAAAAATTTTTGTTCAAGTTTAAGTGAAGCCAGCGGGAAAACAATGTACTACAGAAAGTTGACCCAGGGATATTTACCACAGAATGTTTTTTACAATTTTTTCCACGATTCCAGTTCGAGTTCTAAAATTGATTCTTTGTCAGAAATACAACAAAATTAGGAACACAGTGGTAAACTAAAGTGTACCAAATTTTTAATAAATAGTAGTATGATTATGGGTATTATCCATTTTTGCACTACTTTTATCACTGATTTTAAATATAAATAAATAAAAACAAAAACATTTACTTTCTTAAAGTGATAATTAAAACTTTATTTTAAAGTACTATATAGTTTCGAGCGCCTAGGCTCTTTGTCAACTTATAAAAATATTTTTATAAGTTGACAAAGAGCCTAGGCGCTCGAAACTATATAGTACTTTAAAATAAAGTTTTAATTATCACTTTAAGAAAGTAAATGTTTTTGTTTTTATTTATTTATATTTAATAGTAGTAGCCCGAATTAAACAAAATTTGTGATATAAAAGTAAAAACCTTTTGTAATTCACATTAGTAGTTCCCACTTATTTATAACTCATGGATACGGCATACATAAAAAACTGTGGTATAATGGTACTAGAAAAAAATATTACCAGCAAATCTCTCAGCAAAACTAAAACCATCCGGCGCATCCGATTATAGAATTATAGCTTGCTAAGCATTTGTTGAGCAAATTGTTGTTGTGTTGCCATAATTTTTCATAAAAAATATAAAGTTTAGTATTTATTAAAGCAAGCAAAACGAAAAAACTATCCCCATTCCTTTTTAATTTTATTTCTAAAATATTTTTATGGCAAAAACATTGCGCTCATGTATATCATCGTCTCGTATGTTATATACGTATAAAAAATTGATTCAAGTCAGAAAAAATTATTTTAGATAAACAAATTTGTTAAATTCTTGTGAATGAGAAGAAAATATTTTTTATTAAAAATAATTTAATGTGCGATTGCACGTGTTATTTTGTAGTTTATGTATTTTATAGCAGAGCACTTTTTATTTATTTTCGAGAATTGAAAATAGGAATGAAATAACATGATTCTGCCTGTGCCGAAAATATTATTTAATTTATTAGTAATTTTAAGTATATTATTTATTGTGAAACATTAAAAATTAAGATTTTTCATTTTTTTAAAATAATTTATAGGTTAAATTTTATCGATGCTAAAATTGTCCGCTTACATTTATGGTAGAGCATTTTTTTATATATTTTCAAAAATTATAAAAATATTAAAATTACATGATTCTGTTCGTCTCAAAAATAATATTATATTTTTTAGTAAATTTTGAGATATAAAATTCCTTGTTACACATTCAAAATGAAAATTTTTTATGTTTTTAAATAATTTATAGGTTACATTTTGTTGATGTCAAAATTTCTCCAATTTTTTCTACCATAAAATAAAAATGTTGTGTTCCAGTCGCTCTAATGTAAATTTTAGTTCTTGTCTTTGTCAGATATTCAGCAAAAATGTTCTGTTTTCTTCATGGAATAGTACCATAAAAAACAAAACTAAAAATCATACTTACTGTGCAATAGAGAAAGCAAAAATGTATCTTCCTTGTCTAGAATTTCGAATTTTCGGAAATCAAATTCAAATTAGTGCCAATCCCAGTAGACTACAAAAAACAGTTGACATACACTTGATAAAATGGATGAAATGCGAGATTTATGTATTATTTATTAAATCACTGTGCTAGTTGAAAAATGTGACAAGCTGGGCACCCAGGGGGTAAACCTAATTCGAGTACGCTGAATTCAACGGTGCTAGTCCCATTTCAAAGTTAGTCTCCATTTTTGAGATATCGCTTTCGATATGTTTTGGCTCTGAGTCAAAATATACCCTCATTTTAACAAGACCCTGCGTTTTTGGGGACTTGCGCAACAACTTTGCTGAAGAAAGCAAAACGTAAATCCCGATAAAATCCACTGAATCGATCTATTTTTCTTTTAAATTGTTTCTATTGAATCTATATTTGTCGATGCGATGTTTTATTCGATCGATTTTAATGATAAAAAGTGATAAAAAAAGTGTTTTTCGTCGAAATGAAAATCAAAAAAATGTAGATGTGGTTTTTCGGTCTCGATACGTTCGGCAAAGTTGTTTGTCTTGGCTTGCGCAACAACTTTGCTGAAGAAAGCATAACAAAAATCTTAATGGTTCAAGAGCTATCAACGTGAAAATGAGTGTATATTTTGACTCAGAGCCAAAACATATCGAAAGCGATATCTCAAGAATTGGGACTAACTTTGAAATGGGACTAGCACCATTGAATCCAGCGTACTCGAATTAGGTTTACTCCCTGGGTGCCCAATTTGTCACAAAAAAAACAAGTTTGCGATTCAAGCCCAGGATTATTATTAACAAAAATAAATAAAATAAAAATTAATTTCTTAATTCAAAATTTCAATTTAAATTTATTCAAAATCGAATTTATCGTCAATTTGTTCTTCATCTTCTTTTCCATTTGTAAATTAAGGTTGTGGACCTCGTCAGGAGTTTCATGAAGATTGCCTGGATATAGAATGCTCGCATGTTTTATGTTTCATGAAAATTGAGTAAACATGATTTTAATAAAAAAAAAAAATGGAAAAGTAGAATTATCGAGGAAATTGATACATTTTCTCGAAAAATTTGGCTGGTACTTTCTAAAAAGTACGAGACATCTCACCTTATTTTGAAAAGTTTTAAACTTTCCGAAGTTAGAATTATTCACTTTTACCGGTAATTATATATAATTACCAAAAGGGTTTGGTAATTATATATAATTACAGGTAAGTGAGCCGCCGCCCCGGTGGCAAAGTGGTCAGCATGCTTGCTCCAGTGACCGGAGGTCCCGGGTACGATTCCCGGTGGTGATAAGGAAAAAATGTCTCGGCTGGTTTAGGATCAATGAATTAATCACTCATTATCCGAAAAGAAAATATGATTATGAAACCTCATTTGAGGCGGCCAAATTCCTTGATGGAATATAGTGCCAGAGAGAGAGAGGGTGCGATTTCATTACAAAACACGTATGTGAAGTTATCCCCGGATTCTATCCCCGAAACTAAAAAAAAATTAATCAGGCAACACTAACATAATTATATTCCTCTAACTCATGTGTCATGTGTGAAGTTAGCCCCGCCCCGTTTTATATTATATTTCATTACAAATAGACTTCATATGTGAAGTTATCCCCGAATTTTATTATATGAAAAAAAAAATTTATTAAAATTATTTTAATTAAGAAAACACAAATAATAAATCTTATAATTTAATAAAATGAAGTAAAATAATTTTTAAAATGTTCCAACTTTGAGAAATTAGGCTCCGAGCAAAATATTTCCATATAATTTATTTTAGACCAAAAGTGATATTTTAATTTGACATGTAAAAAGTATTAATTTGTCGGATCAGAGCTATATGGTTTTGATATGGTCAGACCCTAACGTCACTTTTTGCGAAATATGAATAAAATCGTACCGTTGCAACCTAGCGAAATCAGGCTGCAAGCAAAATATTTCTATATAATTTATTTTAGACCAAAAATGATGTTTTTTTTTAAATTTGACATGTAAAAAGTATTAATTTGTCGGATCAGAACTATATGGTTTTGAAATGGCCAGACCCTAACGTCACTTTTTGCGAAATATGAATAAAATCGTATATGAATAAAATCGTTAGGGTCTGACCATCTCAAAACCATATAGCTCTGATCCGACAAATTAATACTTTTTACATGTCAAATTTAAAAAAAAAACATCATTTTTGGTCTAAAATAAATTATATGGAAATATTTTGCTTGGAGCCTGATTTCGCTAGGTTGCAACAGTACGATTTTATTCATATTTGGCGAAAAGTGACGTTAAGGTCTGGCCATCTCAAAACCATATAGCTCTGATCCGACAAATTAATACTTTTTACATGTCAAATTTAAAAAAAAACATCATTTTTGGTCTAAAATAAATTATATGGAAATATTTTGCTTGGAGCCTAATTTCGCTAGGTTGCAACAGTACAATTTTGTTCATATTTCGCAAAAAGTGACGTAAGGGTCTGACCATCTCAAAACCATATAGCTCTGATCCGAAAAATTAATACTTTTTACATGTCAAATTAAAATATCACTTTTGGTCTAAAATAAATTATATGGAAATATTTTGCTTGGAGCCTAATTTCGCTAGGTTGCAACAGTAAGATTTTATTCATATTTCGCAAAAAGTGACGTTAGGGTCTGACCATCTCAAAACCATATAGTTCTGATCCGACAAATTAATACTTTTTACATGTCAAATTAAAATATCACTTTTGGTCTAAAATAATGGAAATATTTTGCTTGGAGCCTAATTTCGCTAGGTTGCAACAGTACGATTTTATTCATATTTCGCAAAAAGTGACGTTAAGGTCTGACCATCTCAAAACCATATAGCTCTGATCCGACAAATTAATACTTTTTACATGTCAAATTTAAAAAAAAACATCATTTTTGGTCTAAAATAAATTATATAGAAATATTTTGCTTGGAGCCTGATTTCGCTAGGTTGCAACAGTACGATTTTATTCATATTTGGCAAAAAGTGACGTTAGGGTCTGACCATCTCAAAACCATATAGGTCTGATCCGACAAATTAATACTTTTTACATGTCAAATTAAAATATCACTTGTTTCAGGCTGGCTACTGCCAACCTGCAGATTTCACTTAAGCCCCTGCAGAGGCCTCCACGGTGATTTTTGCCGGCTACGTTCTCAACGGAGAAGTGCTAAGGTCGTGGGGTTTGAGGCATGCAGGGCTCCTGGCTTACACCGTGATGATACAGATAATTTGAAAAAAAATAAAAAAACGCAAATAATAATAATAACCGATGTTCCGCCGAAACTCGTCGGCCGGATCCTGAGGAACGAACAACTCAAAAATTAAAATAAATTATAAAAATAATAATAATAACGATAGAGGTGCCTTGGTGCGCGCATCCATTCGAATTCAAACAGGGTTAAACCCTGGTTACGAAATTGGATGCGGGCACCAAGGGACCGCAAACACTACACCGACACAGAATGGGAATTCTCTCTCCCATCACACCTTAACCGAAAGAACTTTAGTAATTCATTTTATGTTGGAAAGTACACCAATAAAGTAAACCGTAATAACCAGAACACTGACGAACGGGAAACTGTAAACTAGAATTAAAATAATTCCGACACAAGGTTCATCCCCAAAATTTTTATATATTTATTCAAACTCTCTACCCACCGCTCTCAAGGTCCCGCTCCGTACTCAAATCAGAATCATAACAAGGTTTATAGAGAGAAGAAGAAGAAAAAAAAAATAAACACGAAGAATAACGTTCAACACTAATAACGGCCACCTAACCACCGTATTTACACTCCACGCGACCTGAACCACGCGAGACTCCGAAAGGAATCAAATTCGAATCTTATTGGTATAATCGTATTTTGGGAATTCGATTACAATGATAAAAAAAAAAAAAATATGAAATTAAAATTTTGAGAACGTAAATATAAAATAAAATTTAACTATAAGTAAAAAAAAAAAAAATATGTTGGTACCTTGACTGATGCGGCCTTGTAGCTGTACTGCCACGAGTGATGCCACACCCTGACCGTTGCGGCACTTCCGCCGGTATAAAATAATTCGGCTACCCGAACGTTGCGGGGCCTTTCCCCGATACCAAAATAAACTACAGCTGGCCTCAACTGGCCGCCAATATACCATAGATCGAACAGCCGGTTGGCTACCCGAACGTTGCGGGGCCTTTCCCCGACACCAGTATAACAAAAATTGAGTAGCCGCGGTGAAAATTTCTGTGCCACACCCGTGAAGAAAACACCGTAGAAATTCGGTAGCTGTTGAAAATGCGGTACTCCTCAAACAAAAAATGTGGTACCGAACAAATTGTGACGTTATCTTGTCGTAATGATTAAGCTAGCGGTTGATATCGCAGAATGCGTCCGATTGTAACGCCCCGAAAATGTGTCGCAACTCGTTTACACCAATATACGAACCGCACAAAAATGCTAAGATAACTTAATTTTTTCACAACGCAGAGAATTTACTGCACTTTACACATCAATCTTCACAACAAAAAAAGAAAAAATGTGGTAATGTTTATAATATGTATTTATATATCCAAAAAAACTTATTATCAGATTTCTTTATAAACAAAATGTTCTGCTATTATACCAACACTAATGGCCGACTCTTTTTTTTTTTTCAACCAAGAACTAGCCTGCACAAAATCCAAAACTCGACTTTTTTTTTCATTCTCATCAAAAAAACTTTTTTCGCATTCCCAATAACACGAATATCTTTTCTTGTTGTCTCCATTTTCCTTTTCATCCGTTTTTTATGAATTTTCATGGTGCGCGGCACTTTATTGGATATATATATATACATGAGAAAAGGAGACAACAAAAGAAAATAATGTATACCAATAGAACAAAAAAAACACAAGTTCCATAACGTTGGAAACAGACGGGATTATAGTATTATACCAATTCAAAGTGTACACGGTGGTGTGGTGAGTAATTACGAGGTAAAACCGGAAAAATTAGTTTTAGAATCTCTATTAAAATATAGATGGCAGGGCTATCAGTAAGATACATTAAGTATATGATTTTAACAAAACAATCGTATTTTATGCCCTGTTATGACCCCAATGAGTCGTAACACACTTTTGGTCTAAAATAAATTATATGGAAATATTTTGCTTGGAGCCTAATTTCGCTAGGTTGCAACAGTACGATTTTATTCATATTTCGCAAAAACTGACGTTAGGGTCTGGCCATCTCAAAACCATATAGTTCTGATCCGACAAATTAATACTTTTTACATGTCAAATTAAAATATCACTTTTGGTCTAAAATAAATTATATGGAAATATTTTGCTTGGAGCCTAATTTCGCTAGGTTGCAACAGTACGATTTTATTCATATTTCGCAAAAAGTGACGTTAGGGTCTGACCATCTCAAAACCATATAGCTCTGATCCGACAAATTAATACTTTTTACATGTCAAATTAAAATATCACTTTTGGTCTAAAATAATGGAAATATTTTGCTTGGAGCCTGATTTCGCTAGGTTGCAACAGTACGATTTTATTCATATTTGGCAAAAAGTGACGTTAGGGTCTGGCCATCTCAAAACCATATAGCTCTGATCCGACAAATTAATACTTTTTACATGTCAAATTAAAATATCACTTTTGGTCTAAAATAAATTATATGGAAATATTTTGCTTGGAGCCTAATTTCTCAAAGCTGGAACATTTTAAAAATTATTTTAATATTTAAATTTAAATTATTTAATTATTATTTTAAATTATAAGATTTATTATTTGTGTTTTCTGAATTAAAATAATTTTAATAAAAATTTTTTTTCATATAATAAAATTCGGGGATAACTTCACATATGAAGTCTATTTGTAATGAAATATAATATAAAACGGGGCGGGGTTAACTTCACACATGAGTTAGAGGGATATAATTATGTTAGTGTTGCCTAATTAATTTTTTTTTAATTTCGGGGATAGAATCCAGGGATAACTTCACATACGTTTACAAAACACTAAACGTGGAATAACTTATGCACCATGAACAATTCGAAACTACTGCTGTTTTTGTTAGAAATGAGGTCGTTTATCACCCTACTTCGGTTGATCGTCCAATTCTTTGATCATTCCGTCTTTTCCAGTAAAACTACACCAACTTTGTTTGTAATATGATCCAATTTTCACAGAATTTTTGTGGAAAAAATAGCCCGGGCCAATGAAAAATATTTTAATATTTTAAATCATTTACATATAGTAAAAGCTAACCTGGAACACTGCAAAATCCTCTTAGAGTCCGTACTTATTAGAAAGTTCTCTAGAACTATATTGAAATAGTTTGGCAGAATCGTTTTCATTATGTGTATTGGGGCAACATATACAAATTTGATAAAAATTTGTGCGATGTCCAAGAAGATAATAAAACAATATTTATTTCTTCTTTATTTGATTGGCAGTCCAACAGTACAAGGTTTGCGTCGATATTTTTGACCATTATGTCCTACTTTTTGGCTCGAACTTAATATAGACACTTGAAAGAGAGGGCTGAGTGGTTTTAACAGTAGGTCAACTAATGCATCACTATATTTGTACAGAAATGAAGTTTATCCTAACTTCTCTTATCACCAACAACAACGTTTATAATCAATTTTAACAGTGCATTTTGAAAATCTCATTAAAATTGCTTTGTCATAAGATATTTCTAAGATGTTACTACGACTGGAATGGTTGTTTAAATTCAATTAAGAATACATGAAGTTTTCGGCAAATCTAGGGGAACACTGGTTGTAATATTCAAAAGTTTTATGGTTCAAAATCAAATTAAAAGTGTTTTGTCCTAAGATATTTCTAAGAGATACAGAGGTCCAACCGAAACAATCTTTTAGAAGCATCTATTAACTATACAAATTTAAAAAGTTTTTTTGTTGAAATCGTCTGTGACATTAATTTATTTAAGATTTTGTTTCGTCTTTTCGGACAAAATATTATTTTTAATGGCATAAAACAACGTTTACGACTTTTCTAGTTGTAGAAAACAAAGAGGCCATTTACTCAGGGTACTTGTGTACACAAAGTTACACAAACCCTTACAAAAATGAGAACTTTATGCCTCTTCTTGGCAGCTTTGTTTTGTACTAATAAAAAGTTGGTCTACTCATCAGGTTGCAACGACCAAACTGCAAAAATTAAACTCTTGCTGTATACCGATAGTACAAAACAAGAACTTATCGAATTTACGAATTATATCACCAAATCAGAAACTTCTGGAAATTCTCACATACGGCTTATGTTTTACTGCTGTATTTTCCCTGCACTGAAAACATTGGTATCTTGCATATTAAGATCAAAAGCCGTATTTTTACATACCGATACGAGTATTATATTGCGACCTCCAGTAATTCTTATTTACCAGATAATTCTGCTTATTATATAACGTGGGAAAAAATTGCAAATAGAACTATGTTGCTGTGAGCTTATGTTTGTTGGTTATTGATGGTCAAAGAAAAATGTTAGCCCCCTTATCGATCACAAACGGATGGGGATCACAAACTAATGATTACTTTGATTATTTGGTATTAATGACAGGTGTAACATTTTTCGCTTAGGCTGTTTACAGTACAAATGACATATACGCGTACATCAGTAATCCACTTTTCTTTGTGTTTTGTTTGATTTCCAGACCACCACTACTGAAAAGTGAAAATCCTTTCACAACCAATCATTTATTGTTTGTAACACAAAGCACATGGAAACTGCTAAAATTACTGAAGAGTTTCCGATTTTTTTTTGCGTTACGATTTTTGTATTAAATTTTATACTTTAATTGAATAAAAAATTTTTTTCTTGAACCTTTTAAAATCTTACAAAAGATTTTAACCTTTAACCTTCATTACATAATTTCGTAGAATTAAGCTTTTCGTTTTACATAAAAGAATAATTTAGCATTTAAGTTAGACGTGTGTTATGCTGTAACATTTTTTTTTAAAAATGCGTGACGTATAATTATAATATTTTAAATATGCTGAATGTTTGAGATGACATTTGAAAGGATAAGATAATTATTCCAAAGTTTTCTATCGATGCCGTGCTTTTGTTCCTTTGTGTTTTAAAAGCTTTCGTGTTTTTAGCATGTTCGATTAACTATGTTAAGGAAGGTGGATATTTTAAATTTTTAGTGTTTGTGAAAACTCATGAATTTATATTCTAATTTGTATTAACTATAAAAGCAATAATATATTGGTTTATTTCTTCGAGATTTGGTTTAATGATTTTTTGTGTTGTGTCGCATAATTTTAGTGATATTTGCCAATTTTCATTCATTTGAAAATAGTTTCAAAATAAATTCGGGGAAGTATCGAACTACCATAATGCTGCCATAATGATTTTAATTTATGGTCCCAAGGAAACTGAACCAAGCGCTATCGACTTATTATGATGACCGCTAATTACCGTAAAAACCCAAGTTGATCTGTGTTTTGATATTGGCGCTATAGGTCAATAAGTATATGGCCCTGTAAATTAGTGGCAGGCGAGTTATATCTCGCAATTTCAAATTTGCAGGTGTAGGACATGTCGTAATTATGATAGCCCAAAATACTTCAAAATTAAAACCGTATGACGCCATTTGCCATAATTCGTAATTCTTTAATAACATAGTCATAATTACGGCCACCCAAAGTACCTGAAAAAATGCCTTCAAAATATTAGAATTCATATATAGGCGACCCTAACGATTCTCGAGATTACATATGTGGGCGAATACTAACAGTCGAAAAAACTCCGAATACCGCATTTTTTCATTATATTTGTGTTTTCGGTAACTATTCACATTCCTCGAGTTATGGTTGTACGAAATAATATAATATGCGCCAAAAGGCACTAATGGAACAAGTTTTTGTTTAATTAACCAGATTAAAAAGCGGATATTGAAATAATCTGTATTTAAATAAAGACAATTAATCTAAGCGTTCCGTACTCTAATATCGAGTATTTCCTCCACGAGTTCTGATCACACCTAGCAATTTTTTGGCATAGTGAGCACCAGGAGTGCGATGTACTCCTCTGAGGTACATCATTTCCCATTTTTCCTGCAGAGCTGATTATAGATGATCTAAGGTTTCTGGAACAACTTCCCTTTGCCTTAAACGATGCGATTTAATCAATTCCTACCTCATCCAAATAGTTATTGATAACGTTTGCCACTTGGGGTCTGGCGTTGTCATGCATTAATAATTCGAGTGTTCCAAATTTTTGGACGAGCACTTTATGCTTGTTTTGTCGTAACGCAAAACTAGAAATTCTTACATAATCATTCTCTGCGAAATCTTGAAATTATACATTTGTGCGAATGACTATTACCATTAATTACCACGATCTAAAATACCTCAAATAAAAAAAGCCTTTTCACATGTTTGTCGTAGCTCAAAATCGCAGTGCTTTCATAATCGAGCCTGATAAATTGTAATCGAAATTTTAAATGTGTACGAAAACTTAATTTCGAAAACACGAAATACTTGAAAAAGTCCCTTTCAAGTAATTTGTCGTAGTTCAAAACTAGTAATGCAATCGTCTCGTGGTCTAATCGATTCCTACCAATGGCATCCGTTGTGCTTACATAACTGACCTCTATTGTATTTCGCAATTATTATTCCTACAGTTAATTTTAATCTGCTATTAATAGTTAATTGGCCGATTGCTTTCGGATTTGTTTTGTGGAAAGATCCAGAACTTCATCCGGGATTTATGTTGGAGTCGCAATTGAGCTCAACATACAAGATTCGAACATGATTGATTAATAAATTGCTTAGGACGGTCGAATTCCAAAACTTCGCAAAATACCATTTTTAAATCCCCACCCAATTCTGAATACCTGATTTGACAATATATATTTATTAATATGATCCCCAAGTTCCATTCAGAATGGTCGAATTGTAGAACTTCATCAAAGAGACACGTTAAAATCCCAATTTAAGCTGACTTTTCTTATAAGAATCCTAGCCCAGCACTGCAAAATGAATTTTAAAGTTGTAGGTTAGGAGGCGGCTTGGTTTAATTCGTTATATCCGAAACCCAAAATTTCGTCAAATTCAGCTTTGCACACTGAATTTGACCATCATTTGTTGAGAAATGGCCTAGTTCCATTGAGCATAATGTTATAGTGCCAATCCAATTCTGCACACCATATTTGACAGAAATTGGTTGAGGAACGATAAAGCTCCATTGCCATGCTCAGCATAATATGTCCTGTGCGGTATAAATTACTTGGTAATTAATCGAATATGTACCATTGCTTTTGGGATGCCTCACATATTTTTTATTAAATACTTATGGATTTTAAAGTAATTTTTAATATAATTTAAACAATTATGGTTTCAGGAAATTCTACTTTAAGTTGTGGAATTGCATTAGGATTAAATTAATAAATGTTTATATTATTTAGGAAGCCGGAAAATATTAAATTAGAATTAAATTTCAGGAAATCTACCGATGTAGGTGAAATAATATTCCTTTGAAATATTAATGGATGGTTCACAAGCCAAACCGATTAACTCCATTTTTAGAATATTTGTAAATTTTAATATCAACCTACTTGATTGGCTCCTAACGGTATATATTCAAAACAAATTTTTGGAATAAGAAGTGTTAACACCACTAAATGACAAATTTAAAAGTAACTAAAGTTGCAATTTATGAGGAATTTAAAAAAACCATTTTCGTATTTTCTCAGTTTTTATCAACTTTTTGTTTTACGGAACTAATCGTTTTGGCAAATGATGCATCCAATTGCAGATTGTGTAGATTAGAATTGCCTTGTTAATGTGTTACTAACTATCGACTTTATCTAGGTGTTTGTAACCGGGCTGATTCAATCAATCAACTTGTTTAGGAAGCCGAAAAGCTGTTACGGAATCTTCTCGTCGACCAACACGTTTTTTTATTTTTGGGGTAGCTTCTGTGGAAATTGGGGGATTCTTTGTCGCGAGAATATAGAAAGGATTCCAACAAATCATCGTGTTGAGTTAACCTACACTGAAAACCAATAATACCATCACACTTGATTCACATTTAATCCACTACACCATCATCAATAAAAAGAGTTCCTTTACTTCATATCAAACGAATTTAGCATACATATTTATTAAATATAATCATTAACGAAGAATATAAATTAGAAATACAATATAAAATAATTATGTTTTTTTTGTGTTAACTATCGTTTAGGATTACTACTATCAATTTTATCACGCTAGTATCGTATTTAATAAATGAAGAGCAACCAAATAATTTCATAAAATGGGTAATATAATACAATAAATGACTTACCATCTCATTACAGTTCCAAAGAGTACTCCTGGGAAAAATAAACGTTAACACTTTGAAATACAGTTGGGAGGCTTAAATTACAAATCCCAACAACACAAAAATTTTCTTATTTTAGCATGCACAAAAAAAAAATCACTTAATAAGACTATATTTTAATTTGAGAATAAATATTTTGCTTTGATTTGAATAAATAAAACTACGACTAATCAGACAAGCTAATCTTTCCACTATATACTATAATTATACACAAACACAATACACGCGAGTTCCGCAGTTCCGCAATTACGGTTGTGAAACGGTGATTTTTCCTCTCGCGCGTTTTAATCCCTTAATTTGTTTTTTTTTCAATTTAAATATCACCGGATTATTATTTTTCTTGAGGCCCCGCTAATAACGATCCTGACAATCGATCGGGCGTGTTTGACTGCCAACTGCTAATACCAAGCGACCAAGAGTCTTTTACTTTAATGGGGTGTATCGATTTTGGTATTCCTAAAGTAAACGATCACTGATGCTGTTAGAAAATAAACTTTACTATGACACTATATAATAACTCACCGATTTATTTTAGTTCTAATGGACACAAACAAAACAGATTTACCAACGAGGCAATTATTGTTGAATTGTAAAGCGCAGCTAGTTCAACTTTCACCTTGGCAGAATTTGCTTCTAATGTAAAACTGGCAATCTAATATCCCACCAGTAATTAAGATATTTCCCTGATTTTAATTAACAATTAAAGAAATTTGCACATTACCTTGCGGCTGCCTCAACAGAAATAAATTCTACGAAACACCAAAATGTACATCTAACTGAATTTTGTTAGTCTAGTAATTGCAGATATATAATAGCAAATCATAGACATCTCTTATTACCCTATACATATTTAAGAGTATAATTGTGTATTACTATGTACTAATCTATTTCCTACTGACCATACATATGTATATCCGATATTGACCATCGCAAAGTATATTATGTAAAACACGAAATCATCACTAAAGAAAATAATAAAAATGTTGATTCGCCTAAATCACGTTTGATAATATTGATGTGTTTCATTATCTAGCGAAGACACCTTTTCTACCAAATCATCTGTCATCTAATAGGCGTAATTAACCACGAATACAGTTGGTTACCTAAATATCAATTCACACCGCTATTAACGTATGGTTCGCGTAACAGGGCAGGTTCATCATTACAATTACAATCGAAATTTAAAGATGAAGCTGAAGAAAACTATAACAGAGCTTCTTGTTACTAGCGTTGAATATCTTTCGAGTGGTATACTCCTAAGACTTTATCCGATTTGTTTTTTATCTCATACATGACATTTCCTATTCGTTTCGAGATTATACCACTAGTAAACAGGGGAGCGAATTTTGAACAAAATTTATTTGGAGTATTACTTTGGGGATGAGTACGAACATAAACAGTTTCACCCTCAGCATAAGTATTAGGTCTTGTTCGAAGGTTATAGCGTTTGGCGCTTTTCTCGTATGCTTGTTTAATAGCATCTTTTGCCTGTCGATGTACTAATGAAAGTCGGCTTGGTAGTGGCAATACTATTTCACCCTCTGAAACATCTCCAATTTTCCGTAGTAGGTTATAATCTTTGCCATGATTGATTTTGTGATAGCCAAATAACAAAAAATGAGGTGAATTCTTTACTGATTCGTGAACTCCATTTCTGAGTGCCGATGCAATTTCTGATAGATGACGATCCCATGTTGTATGTTTTGTCCCGATATATGCTCGAATGGCACATAGAATTGACCGATTTACGCGTTCGGATGCATTCGATTGGGGTGAATATATTGCTGTTTTTGATTCTTGAATCCCAAATTCTTTTAGTAAGTTTCTGTACTCGACACTTTTGAATTGGCTTCCATTGTCTGAATGTACTATCTCCGGAACCCCGTAGACATAGAAAATTTCTTCTTTTAGAAATTGAACAATCTGTTGTGATGTTCCCTTTGATAATGCTTTCAATACTACAAATTTCGTTAGATGGTCTACAACAATAAATATTACAGTTTTTCCGCTGCTCGATCTAGGGTAAGGACCTAGCAAGTCAATGTAAATTCGCTGAAAGGGCCTATCCACAACATGTAAGTTACCCATAGGAGGTCGCATTTGTCGATTACAGGGTTTTGTGGTCTTACAGACCTCGCATTTTGATATATACTCTTGCACTTGTCTTGTCATCGCCGGCCAGAAGTAATATCTCCGTAACTTCTCCAGAGTTTTCGCCACGCCGCCGTGCGATGATAGAGGGTCATCATGATGATCCTGGATTAGAGATTTCCGTAGCGGATCTGGAATCCATAATTTCCATACAGAGAGATCAGATAGTGCACTTGTTATTTTTGGTTCCAGTCGAATAAATATGTACCCCTGCTCAATCCTGAACGCTGGATAATGATCTGGATTTTCTGTTATCTTCTTTCTCAATTCCACATACTTAGGATCGTAAAGTTCAATGGATGCAAATTTGCTCAGATCAAATGATTCAATACAGTTATTAAATTCTTCTAGAGACTCACAGTACACACGCGATAAGGCGTCTGGGACTACATTTTCCTTGCCTTTTTGGTGCTCGATTTGGAACTTAAAGCCCTGGAGCTTTAAACTCCATCTTGCGAGTCGACCACTTAGATCTCGTTGTGCCATTAACCATTTGAGGCTGGCGTGGTCTGTAATGATAGTGAAATCATGCCCCTCTATATACGCCCGAAATTTTTTTACAGCGAGAATTGCGGCCAAGCATTCTAATTCCGTCACCGTGTAATTTTTTTGGGCCTTGTTCAACTTTTGGGACATGAAAAAGATGGGTCGTTCGTTATTTTCTTCATCTTTCTGAAACAAGACCGCGCCGACTCCTTCTGAACTCGCGTCACATCGAATATAGAAAGCTTTATCATAACATGGATTAGTCAAGACCGGAGCTGTCGTCAGCAGATGTTTTAAATGATCAAAGGATTCTTGTGCCGCTGGAGTCCACAAAAATTTGCCCTTTCTTAAGCAGTCGGTGATTGGTGCAGTAATGTGTGAGTAGTTAGTAATAAATCTTCTGTACCACCCCGTCATGCCTAAGAAACGTCTCACTTGTTTTACGGTGGCTGGTGCCGGAAAATTCATTATTGCCTCAATTTTGTTTGGATCCGGTTTTAATCCAGTTTCACCCACTATGTACCCTAAGTAATGTATTTCCTTCATCATAAATTTGCTTTTCTCAATGTTTAATGTTAGTCCAGCCGTCCGTAATAAGTCTGCAACCCTCTCTAACAATTCAAAGTGCTCCTTCAATGTACCGCTGATGACAAGTAGATCATCTAGGTATACAAATACCTTATCGTGGAGTTCATGAGGGATCACCTTGTCCATCAAGCGGCACATTGATTGGGCTGCATTACACAGCCCAAACGGCATCACTTTGAATTGATAGAGAGGCCGTCCTGGTACTGTAAAGGCAGTCTTCTCTCTGGCCGACTCCGCCAGAGGAATCTGCCAAAAGGCGTCTTTCAAATCCAGTCCAGTTATGTATTTTGTTTCGTTCAACCGTCCTAAGAGTCCGTCTATGAGTGGAAGCGGGTAAGCGTCTTTTTTAGTCACACTGTTCACCTTGCGGGCATCGAGACATAGTCTGGATTTTCCGTTTGGTTTTTTTACGAACGCTACAGGAGAGCTCCACGGGCTTTTACTGACTTCTATGACGCCTAAACCTATCATGCGATCAATTTCTGCGTATAAATCTTTCTGAACGGCCGGTGAGATAGCGTAATATCGCTGTTTGATTGGTTTACAATCGTTATCTATCTGAATGTCGTGTTCATACATATCTGTTTTACCTAAGCCTTCCTTCGATGAAGATGGAAATAGGTCGATAATTCGATTTAGTTCATTTTGCTGATCTTGCGTTAGCACATGTTGATTTGTCGATTGAAGTGGTTCGGACACGGATAATTCATTTAAAATTTGGGTGGGTAGAATGTTAAACTTTTCCCAGAAATCGATTCCCAAGTACAGGGAGGATTCTAGGCTAGGAACTACGTAAAACTTAATTTCCGCGGTTTTTCGTCCAAAGGTGACTGCAAGCCAAGCGTAACCGAAAATTTTGTTAAGAGTACCATCGGCAGTTTTGATTTGCGACTGGAGAGGCCGATAGCTAACATTGATAGAATCAAGAAATTCCAAAGCACCACTACCGAGTACACTAACGGATGCTCCACTATCGAGCAGACCATTAAGAGGTTTTGTGGCTACTAACACGTCTACATGTGGACGAGGGTCAGTGTTAGAAAAGCATCTAATTACAGAAGAAATACATTTTTTGACTGTTTTACGTTTATTTCTAAAATATTTAATTGAACGTACATTTGTTTTATTCGAAAATTTTGTTTTGAAAATAGGCGTACGCTCGATAAGATTTGGCTTTTTTATGGGTGGTACGTTGACGTAGTACACGTCACTCAAATTTTGTTGATTATTGAGGGTAACGAATTCTTGTTGTTTTACCGCCTCACTTGTTGGCCCGAATTCCCTCCTGAGCGTGACCCCCTCTGAATATTCACACTCGGGTGAAAGTTTTCCGAATTCATTTGGGACTGGCATGAAGGACAGTTCGGTTTACGTACGTTGGCAGCTCCGCATCCAAAACAAAATACGTCTAAGATGTCTTTTGTGCAATCATGATAACGATGTCCCAAATCCTTACAGTTCCAACATACTAATCTTATATTTGAATTTTCATCCGGTTTGTGTGGTTTTCGACTAAAGGCATTGCATTCCGGATTAGTCTGATCAGGTTCAAAGTTTTTGGTATTTCCTCTTTCCGTTAAGTTGCTATCCAAGTTCTCCATCTCGTTACATAATTCGTTAATGCTTCGTCGGCGTGAAGCATAGGCCTCCGTGAACCTACGTGGATCATAACCCGTGTGTTCCCACATTCTCTCAAAGCGTTGACACAGTACTCTTAATGCTTCAACCGTGGTTAGAGATTGTTGATAGGGCAGCGTTGCATTTTGCAGAGCAGGAATCATGTTTTTGCATAGCCGATACAGTATGCGATTTTCAGACATACGATTTTGAAGTCTGTTGTTCAGTTTTTGGACACACAAAGCAAAATCGGAAAAGGTTTCCCGAGGGCCTTGTTGCCGATGTAATATTTGTTCCAAGATCTCATCTTCAAAATCAAAACTACTAAAATATGATAGTAGTGCGGATTTTAGAACTGGCCAGGTAACTTTAGGATGATCTCGACAAAATAACCAAAACCAGTCTTCCGCTTTACCCGATAAAAATAAATGAATTATCTTTGGCAGAACATTAGTATGAACCCCATCGCAAGTTGCCAATTGCTCTAGCTTATAAACAAAATCATGGACATTATGTGTTTTACCGCCATCGAACGACAAGTTCCAATTCTGCTTAAGTTTGTAATTATTTAAAGGCTGAAAATTCGGCTGTCGTAATTCTCTTCCCCTAGTGTTTTCCCTGCGGCATCGGTCATCCACGTGCGTAGATTCAAAGTTTTCTGCTTCATCGTGATTGTTTGGAGAATCAAATGGATTATGCTGCTGACTGTCTGGCTCATGGTTATTATTTCGTTGCCGATTCATTTGAGCGAAGAAGTCGGCTACTGACTCTCTCAATTCTCGTGCCTCTGCGGATAGCCCGCCTGGATTTGTTGATTTTACTTCCAGTTCATTTGCATGAGTATGTACGAGTGACCTATTCGTCCGTTGATTGCTGCTTATAGCTATCGCTATTGGGGCTTTTTGATTTTTTAAAGGAAGCTCCTGAATAATTGGATCAGGGCGCTCGGTGGAAGTTCGTCCCGCCGCTAAACGTTTTTCTATGTACTCTTTATAGGTTTTTGCAAAAGAATTGAAATCTCTGCGAATGTTGCTGAATAGATGAGATATTTGTGTATTGTCACTGAGACTATTTTTTAATCTTTCTACTCTGAATTTGTAATGAGCTAACCTAGGAAAAGTCTTGATTACGAAATCGAAAGGTGGGGAAGGTTCCTGATCTAGGATTGACTTGGTTATTTGTTCATATCTAGCCTGACATAAAGCGGTTTCTTCCTTAGCGTCTCCTGTTATGTGTGTCCTCATGGGCCTCAACCTAGCATCAGAATTTTCCGCTTCCAATAAATCGAGCAGAATTTTAGTTGAGTCAACTGATTTACTAGACAAACCTCTAACTTCATATTCCACTTCGCGTTCGGAGGTTGATAAATTTTCTAAATACATTTTTGGGTCCATATTTGTAATGTTTTTGAGTTGCTAATTACAAATGTAAAATTGGAATGGTAGAAAACGAAATTCACGAAAATAAACGCTAATAAAAAAAATTTTTTGCAGCAATATCCGAACTATACTATTTACTAACTAAAGGCTTTTTTTTTTTTTTTTTTTTAGAGTATAAGTTTAGCGCAAAACAATACAAAAAAAAAATTAAATAACATGTGAAATATATAGTTTTGACGATATTGACAATTTTTAATACATAAATTGTAAATTTGAAGATTTTATTTAGTTAATGATGTAATATATAATTGATGATGATGCAATGGTTAACTGATATCAAGTGTAAATGGCTTGTTATTCCAAATGCATTAGTAGTATTTAAGATAATTGAAATGTTTATCTCCTTTTGCATCTCATAATGAGATTTCACCTTCAGATCTTGAAAGGATATTAACCATAGAATCACTATGCAGTCTACCTTCAAAAAGCTAAAATGAATTCTAATCACCGTGAGCCCTAAAAGGGGAAACAAAAATTTTGTTAATTCTAAACTTAAATCAACTGGCATAGTAATCAAAAGAATACCTGTGCAGAATACATCAGTGTACAATAAACAGGAACTCACGAAATCATCATGTATCGACCATTGATTGAACACCATGTAGTCTATGCACAATCTCCTGATTGCCTAAAAAATTTTTAATTCAGGATGCACATCACTTAAATATATCACAAAAACTATTTTTAAACTACTTTAATAAAAAAAACAAGTTAGAGAAAGTAGTGAATGCATCTGTTGAGCAGAGAAGCTGCTTGGATGTCTTACAAGGACGACCAAAAAAAAAAAATTAAGAAAACAGAAAAGTTTTGAAAAAATACTACTACTAATACACTGACTGGTCCGCTACCATAGTATGACCTTTATCTTAGAGAAAAACTGTTAGACCATGAGGCATACAACCTTCAGGTCCCTGTTTCGGCGCCATTTTGTTACGGAATCTTCTCGTCGACCAACACGTTTTTTTATTTTTGGGGTAGCTTCTGTGGAAATTGGGGGATTCTTTGTCGCGAGAATATAGAAAGGATTCCAACAAATCATCGTGTTGAGTTAACCTACACTGAAAACCAATAATACCATCACACTTGATTCACATTTAATCCACTACACCATCATCAATAAAAAGAGTTCCTTTACTTCATATCAAACGAATTTAGCATACATATTTATTAAATATAATCATTAACGAAGAATATAAATTAGAAATACAATATAAAATAATTATGTTTTTTTTGTGTTAACTATCGTTTAGGATTACTACTATCAATTTTATCACGCTAGTATCGTATTTAATAAATGAAGAGCAACCAAATAATTTCATAAAATGGGTAATATAATACAATAAATGACTTACCATCTCATTACAGTTCCAAAGAGTACTCCTGGGATGTTCATGAAACGGGCTACTGAAAGTTCTCTAAAATATAATTATTTGGTTCACCACGCGTACTTATTTAACACGGCACTCAGTCGTATCGCAAAAAAAATAAACGTTAACACTTTGAAATACAGTTGGGAGGCTTAAATTACAAATCCCAACAACACAAAAATTTTCTTATTTTAGCATGCACAAAAAAAAAATCACTTAATAAGACTATATTTTAATTTGAGAATAAATATTTTGCTTTGATTTGAATAAATAAAACTACGACTAATCAGACAAGCTAATCTTTCCACTATATACTATAATTATACACAAACACAATACACGCGAGTTCCGCAGTTCCGCAATTACGGTTGTGAAACGGTGATTTTTCCTCTCGCGCGTTTTAATCCCTTAATTTGTTTTTTTTTCAATTTAAATATCACCGGATTATTATTTTTCTTGAGGCCCCGCTAATAACGATCCTGACAATCGATCGGGCGTGTTTGACTGCCAACTGCTAATACCAAGCGACCAAGAGTCTTTTACTTTAATGGGGTGTATCGATTTTGGTATTCCTAAAGTAAACGATCACTGATGCTGTTAGAAAATAAACTTTACTATGACACTATATAATAACTCACCGATTTATTTTAGTTCTAATGGACACAAACAAAACAGATTTACCAACGAGGCAATTATTGTTGAATTGTAAAGCGCAGCTAGTTCAACTTTCACCTTGGCAGAATTTGCTTCTAATGTAAAACTGGCAATCTAATATCCCACCAGTAATTAAGATATTTCCCTGATTTTAATTAACAATTAAAGAAATTTGCACATTACCTTGCGGCTGCCTCAACAGAAATAAATTCTACGAAACACCAAAATGTACATCTAACTGAATTTTGTTAGTCTAGTAATTGCAGATATATAATAGCAAATCATAGACATCTCTTATTACCCTATACATATTTAAGAGTATAATTGTGTATTACTATGTACTAATCTATTTCCTACTGACCATACATATGTATATCCGATATTGACCATCGCAAAGTATATTATGTAAAACACGAAATCATCACTAAAGAAAATAATAAAAATGTTGATTCGCCTAAATCACGTTTGATAATATTGATGTGTTTCATTATCTAGCGAAGACACCTTTTCTACCAAATCATCTGTCATCTAATAGGCGTAATTAACCACGAATACAGTTGGTTACCTAAATATCAATTCACACCGCTATTAACGTATGGTTCGCGTAACAAAGCATCAATTTAGAATTAAATTTCAGGATGTACGTGAAATAATAAAATTTTTCCCTCAGGTTGCTGATTTAAAGAAGCAATTGTTGAAGACCAATACCATCGTTATCCATTAAACCTATTAAGCCTTTATCCTCCCTCCAGTAGTTAGAAGTAGATTAGAATTGTGTTGTGCCGTACGATCGCTAGGTGTCTGAAACCGGGCCGTTCCGTCCCAAAAAAAAAAATTACCTTTCCTATCCCTCCTATTGTTATGTGTAAACAGGCTGTAGGAATAGGCCCGGCGTTATCCGGGACCACCTGTCAAGTACTTGGTCCTACAGTCCAATCAATCAATCAATCAAGTTAATTTTAATCTGCTATTAATGTTTGAAACTAGTATTTTTGCACGAGTACAAAAAATACCTTAAATAAAAAAGCCTTTTGGTGAAAGTATTAATGTTTATGAGTGTAAAATTCATCGACCGCTACGAATTATATTTCAAAATTTTAAATACGAGCACGAATAAGAAAAGGTCTTTTGACATACGTCATTCATTGAATGTAAAATCGGAGTTTAAAGTGATTACTTAATCGATTATTACGATTGATATATGAAAACTATAAATATCTACGAGAACAAAAAATTCTTTTAATTAAAATATCTTTTGACGCCATTTTTCGGAATTCGAAACATATAAGTGTTGCGAGTTGTGTCTCTAAAATATAAATGTATATGACTGAATACTCCGCATACTGTCGTAAATCAAAATCGTTAAATGACGTAATGTTCACATACTCGGTCATTAGTTTCGATTTTAGACAAATGATGTCAAAAGGCATCTTTAGTATAGACGTATTGGGTTTTGCGTCTTTTTCAGTTTATTGCGTCCTTTTCAGTTGTTTTACTATAGAAGTATTGACATAACTTTATACAAAAAGGGAAAATAGCTGACTTTCAGAGATTCACGCAAAGCGTGAACTCTGTAGCGACATGCACAGCGACAATGCAACTAATTTCATTGGTGCCGACAACAAACTCAAAATTATGCAAAAGGTGGCAATATAGCTGATTTCAATGACACAGTGGCAGCAGAACTCGCTATAGATGGAATAACATAACAACTTCAGCTACAAACATCGTCTCATTTTGGTGGACTATGGAAGGCAGGTGTGAAATCTGTGAAGACCCATTTAAAGAGATACTGGGCCGCTCGAACGAAGAATTAACAAGAGCTAGTTTTTAATATTCAAAACCAAGTCAGCATTTGCTTGTTCTGCTCATACAAGAAAAATTTCCGAAATGGTTACGAGGTGGAATCGTCGAAATGCTCCCGGGGAATGGTTGGGCATAAATCTGTCGTTTCAGTACGGAGCCCGGGAAATTTTCTCTACAATCGAGCAATAACAAAAATAGAACTACGAGAAAAGCATGGACGAGAGGTCAAAATTACTACATCGCACGCTCTTAATAATCTGTACATAACTCGGCTCCGACTAGCAAAAGCAATTTGAAATCTTAATATAATATGCTTTAATACCCATCCTGACATTTATTTTGGCAAAATCGAACGGGGAAGTCTAGTAAACGGGGAATGGAAAATTATAACGTACTACAATGTTATATATGTTACTAGGCAGAATTAGATTACGTAGCGCATTGCACTCATCAACTAAACAAATTATGTTTATTTGTTAAATTTATAATTTCCTAGACCAAAGCATCTTACCTCGAAATAAAGGAACATAATGACCTATTGAAATCGTTAGGCAGAAACAATGTTCTTAGACAAAGATCGTCCTTTCACATTGTTAGCACCGTTTTCTCAACAGTACTGGTGTACTGAATCAATGAGCTGGCAATGCTTACAAGGAGAGCATTGATAAAATAGCAGATGTCGATCTTAGAATCTACGGCCAATGTAATTAAACAACTGACCCAGGAAAAATACCTGACATGGTCGACTTTTTTATAACCAAAATTTTTTTTAATAATTTTATGGAAGCCGAATAAAGCCAAGATATGAGCTCAGATCATACTCCGATAGTCCTTACCCTAAGCGAGTATATCATCCAAAAAGGGAATATTCCAGTACTAAAATCAAACATACGGATTGGGAATGTTTCAAAGTACACGTTGAACAAAGAATACTTTTGAATGTTCATTTAAAACTATGGATCAACTGGAAATATAAGTAGAAAAGTTCATTACGGATATTCAACAATCAGCATGGGAAAGTAGTCCCGAAATCAAATCAAGGCTAAAAGGAAATAACTATCCAATATAAATTAGAAATCTTCTTAGGGATAAACGCAAATTCAGAAAAAAGTGGCACCAAACTAGAGACATACAAGACAAAAAAAGACTAAATAATCGTACTAAACAATTAACAAGAGAAATTCAGAAACTAAAAAATGAGTCAGTTAATTTTTACTTAAGTAAGTTGACGAATGACAATAATACGGATTATTCGCTCTGAAAAGCAACTAAAACTCGGAAAAGGCCAATGCATTATTCATCCTATCAGGAAAATGGATGGAACATGTGCAAGGAAATAGCTGAAGGATTTGCTACTAATCTTGAAAATATATTTCAACCTCATGATTGTTAATTACAGGAAACATTGAATGAAGGCATAATACTCTCGAAGATGTCACACCTACATGCCCTACTGAAGTAACAAACGAAATTAAAAACAATTTAAACTTAAAGAAAGCACAAAGGGTTTGATCTGATTACCGGAGAAATAATAAAGCAGCTACCAAAGGTACGGTAAAGTTAACTAATATCATAAATGCTGCATTCAGGTTAAAATCTGAGTCTTATTCCGAATCACGAATTTGGTTTTCACTAATCTCGTGTTCTTTTTCAGTGGTTCTATGTTAACCCTCATATTAACACGTTCACGGCCGAGCTGCTACCCTAGCCTGGAGGAGCCACAAATCAGATGATAAATTTACACGAAATCAGCTAATTGAAGCCTAATGGTAGAATAAATGGTATATTTATGTGTTTTGTGAGGTTTGTGACGTTATTAATAGTATGACGCATAAACGAGTCACCGGTTTTTTAGAACAAAATTTCCTTGTATAAGGAAATCACGGTCGTGAACGTGTTAAGTATTGCCTTGATATCGCTCATTTGCTGCAACAGTGACACATATATTCGTACATACATTCGCATATATTCGTTAAAGAAAAAGTAGATATTTAGTATATAAAATAAAATTTAATTAATTTAAATAACAATGTATTATAAAATGTCATTATTGATAATTAAATAAATAAATAAATAAATAAATAAATAAACAACTCAAAATTCACTCATTTCAAATGTTGACTTCGATTGATATTTTCCTACTTTAAAAATAGTACCCTCATTTGGTATCAATGGAACAGAAATGAACTACACCGCTTTTAAATGTCAAAACAAAAAATAATATTTGTTTCATCTTTACGTTGAACAACGAATTAAGATTGCTTGAAAATATTTTGTTTTGACAAGTATAGAAAAAAATGGCATATGACAACAACAAAAAATGGCTTACTCGATCAAAAAACCTGGAGTAGAGAAAATTACCCTGGATGTAGCAAAATATTACCATTGTGGTATTTTTTTTCAATTGAACATTTTGACAGCAGTGAGAGTATCATTTTTGCCCTCAGTGTAACATTTTTCGTTCAATCGAAATCAACATAAGATATTCGAATCAAACGATTCCAAGTAGTTCATATTTTTATTATTTTGTATCAAAACATACTCTTCTATGTAGGTATTTCTAGCAAATTAGATAAAACAAATCCATGTAAAAAATCACTTAACCCGCGAACGAATTTAACATTTTAAGATATTGGAAATTGCCCTAAGAAAATTTGCAAAATATTAAAATTCTATTAAGGATGTAAAACTAAAAAAAAATATTTTACTAATCAAAATGTATTTTTATTAACTTTTGTAAAACGCCGTTTTTACAAACAATTTTGAGTGAAATTTTCAAATCGCTCTACTGAAAAACTAAAAAAGTTGGTTTGTGTCACTCTTGCAGTAAATGAGCGATATTAATTCGTCGGTTTCATGCAAAAGTAACACAACCCACAATTTTCAATTTTTCAGTAGAGCGTTTTGAAAAACCACTCAAAATTGTTTGTAAAAACGGCGTTTTTCAACAGTAAATAAAATTACATTCTGATTAGTTAGATAATTTTTTTTCCTGTTCCTAAATCCTCAATTATGCAGGGATCAGGATAGGTTCCAACATCGTAAAATGTTAATTTTTTCCGCGAATTGAGTGATTTTTTATGGAATTTTACCCAATTTGCTAGAAATAACTATATAAGAGAGTATGTTTTGGACACAAAATAATAAAAATATAAATTATTGGGTGTCGTTTGATTCGAATATCTTAGAAATGAGTGAAATTTGACACTATTGCACCAAATCGACGAAAAATATTTTAAATTTTTTCGCTTTTGTTGAATGTGAGCATGAATAGCGGGAGCCCTCTTTTAACGATCTTGGTTCCTTGACTATTTTCAACTTTCTCTCGTTTAAGGATATTTACTGCGTCTTCAATTAGTAGTTCTTTCATGTTGAGATCATCTATTAGATCCTCCTTCTTGCAGGTGAAGACCGTGGCCATAACTTTAATTTCTCGGTTAATTTTGTCTTTATAAGTATACCACTCTTTACCTTCCTCAGTAAGATTTGTGAGCTCAACATTATAGTTTAGTGAAACTACTCTATAGTCGTTTGTAGACAGTGAGTTCATTAGAGCTTGGATATGCCTATCACATTTAAGGCGGTGGTGCTTTAGTCTTCATTGCAACCTTGTGTTGTTCTTGTTGCTGTTAATGTTATGGGGTACAATACAATAGTGTTATGGGTTATGGCGAATGCTGAAAAACAGAAAAATATACAGTCGTGAAAAATAGAAAATAGTTTTGACAGTGATTTTGTTATTTCGTTTTTCCGTATAGTGGATATTTATAATTAATGAGAAATGGTAATTCAAATAAAAAATATTTCCTTTTACTTGTGTGAAAAATTTCAACAATTAATTTTTTTTTTTTTAAATTAAATAAATTCTTTATTTTTAACATTATTTACAATGCAAACTGTCCCGAATATGGGCACTCAGATGCTTTACATAATTGAAAATAGAACTTAACTTTGAATTAAATATTAAATAAGGCAAAGGAACAATGTAAAAAGTAATAATGAACTGAATAACAAATGTTAACAAAAAAACAATATTTAATCTCTAACACAACACTCAGACGAAGAAATGATTTAAGCGAAAAACTTAAAATTACTTATACTAGATTATAATAAAATTTTATCTTAAATTACTATCTCTAAATGGGGTTCATCCTCCCGTTGTTAACCACCAGTATTTGGAACCTCTGTCCTCAAACTCATTGGATTTTTGTTGTTTGATACTTGTGTCGAACCGTAGATATTCACCTGGATTATTGAATTTATCAGCCTCAAGCCCCTTCTCAACTCATTGGGCCTTCTCAGAACATGGAAAATAATTGGTATGCCCTCTCTGTCCTGCACATACCCTCTACTATCGAGGTGTGTAAATAAATTTGGACCCGGTACTATACCGGTTAAATGTTGTGCCATCCGCTCATCGATGTAATACGGTCCGCATATTAATGAATTATCAGTGTTTAATGTCGCTCGTAATATATGATTTCTTATTAATTTAAGTATATGTATATCAATTCGGTCTGCGTCAAAATTCTCATAATGATTCTTGTTTGAAATGTAATGGATAGCCAGTTTCTGTCTTGCGATATTTGTTTCTGCAGTGTCGTATACATTTCCTCTCAAAAACTCTTATTCGTTCCATGTAGCGTGGCACCTGATTAAACCACGGATGAGTGCCATATATCCGATTATTTTAACTCTATCATCAATATGTTTACTGTAAAAGAAACGTCTCGCTCTCATCAACGCTTTACGCGCCTTCTCCATTGTTGTTGCTGTTGTATGTGCCGCCATAGAGCACATATTGTCAATATTCACGCACAAATAGTTGACTGACTCCTTCAATACTATTGGTTGATCGTAGGCCGTTACTCTGAGCTTTCGCCAATTTCTTTTTAAGTCTCGGTTCGCGTTCCTTAGCGGGCTACGAAAAAGTATCAATTCACATTTGGCCACGTTCATTTCGATTCTCCACGTATTCAGGTAATCCTGTACATAATCTATTGCCTTTTGCAATTGGGCTTGAATATCTCCAACCAAATATTTACTACTATAGATGACCATATCATTTGCATATGCACACACTTGAATATTTTCCGAATTTAGTTGTTGATTCCCAATCATTTCCGCTGTATATAAGTTAAATAAAATTGGTGCAGTAATGGATCCCTGTTGTACACCATTTAAAATTTTGAATTCCATATTTTTGAGTTGTAATGAATTTTCGATCAGAGATAATTTCAATTAGATCATTGCCGAAATTTAAATTTTTCAATTTTGCCAGTCCGTCCAGCCAAATGGACTCGAAGGCTTTTTTATGTCAATGAGTACTGCGCCCGTTGATTGTTTAAAGCTCAAATTGTGACATACGTACGCTGTTAATTTAGTAATTGCGTGTACTGCGCAAATTGATTGTCTGGTATAATTTTGTTTTTATTGATATGATCCATAGTCTTCTCATTGATAATGATTTCGTAGATTTTGACTAAATTCGACAGGAGGCTGATGGGTCGGTAATTTTCTGGGTCTGTACCATTTTTATTCTTTTTCAGGATTGGAAATATTCTTGCCACCTTCCAACAAGTTGGAAAAGTTTTGTTATTGAGTAGATGATTGAAAATTATATATAAAGGTCGCTAATTATAGAATTTGAAAGATATTTTAGTATAATATTTGGAATTAGATCTGGACCAAAAGATTTTTTATTGTTTGCAGTGCGCAAGATATTAGCCAAATAGTCACAATAAATGAAATAGTCTGGATCATCAGCCAGTTGTTCGGGTGCCTCCGCTCTATTATTGTGTGTAAACTGCGTTTTGGACCGTTTCGCCGGGGGCTGGATTCCGTTTCCTAAGTTTTACGATGTAGTGCCCAATAATATTCAAATTTATTTGCTCGTCCAAAATTGTAATTTTATTTTCAAAATGTGTCATATCGTCTCATGGTATATTAAGTTGATGATATTCTCCCGTCTCCTGTTCATTGTTCTCGATCGCACGTATACTAATGTCTTAAGCCTTCTGAGTTAGTTTCTTAATGTCGGACCACATTTTGATTCCTGGTTTAATTTGCTTCATACAACTGGCCCAATATTTCTCGATTTGTATTTTAACATTTTGTTCAATTAATTGAACCGTCCGTTTAATTTTGTTTTTCCAAATTTGAATTTCCCTTTGATTTTGATTTTGATTGTTGTTTGTTATCAAAAAACGTTTATGCTTATACAGATTTTTTCTATTGTGGCATTTGTATAACATTGCATATTATTGCATCGCCTAATTTTGGGCTCATTCTCCTTGATATTATCCAAAAGTAATTTAGTATAATTTCATCGTCATCTAGATTGTGTGTGTGTTGGGTGTCATACTTGTTGTTGATGAACACCATTGAAATCCTCCCTTTCATAATTGTCCGCTGCTTGACGGTGCATATTCGTCAACTGTTCGGTCCATGTGTCCCAATTTGTATCCGCAAAATTGTACCATATCCTTTTCGTTGTCTCATTGGTGCCCATTTCTAGCTCGCCCACTTCTCTCACCACCACCTCAATCGCTTTATGATCACTGTCATATCGATGGGTGGGGATTTCCTCTCTGCCGTTTGTTAGAATTTTGATGCGCTCGTCCGCGATGGCCAGGACTAAATAGCTTCCAGATCTTATCATGGTTTTCAAGTCACTATGATAAATTTTTATTCGACATTTTATTGCATTTTCAATGATCCACCGGTTGAGTCGATTGCCCCTTGAGTTATTTGTTGTGGTGTGTTGATCATCCGAAATTACACTTGAGTTGCCTGTACAATAAACAGATATCAAAAATAGGTGATTTAATGTATTTATACGCAATCTCAAGGCCAGGCCGATTATTTAGTCCTTGCGGTATAATTGTTTTGAATTTGATTCCATTCCGAATTAAAATGGCGGTGCCACCACCTTGCGTTGCATTGATCCGATCCTGTCTCACCATCTTATAATTTTTAAATTCGATTTTGTGCCGAGCATTTAATTTTGTTTCATTGGCCAGGAGGCAGTCTGGCGAATGATATTCCAAAAAATTTTATAAATTTAAACGTCTCTGAATACTCACAATTTAATTGGCATTTATTGCAATAATTTTGAATTTTGATTTTGTTGATTATTTACCATGAAGCAATAATCTGAAGGAGTTGCGCGATTTGTTCACTCTGCTCTTGCATCGTACGAGCCATTCCGTCCATTCTCGTTGTTAATTGTTTTATTGTTGCATTGTGCTGCATATTATTCACTGGTTGTTGCTGCTGCTGTTGTGTTATTGATGGGCCTCGACCTCCTGTTCCAGCTGATTCAAACTGTTGTATACGCTCTTCGATTTTTTGTTTTAATCGATGCATCATAGCTTGATAGATGGGACAACCCTTGTACGATGCGGGATGGCCATTCCGATTACAATTTGTACAATAAATTTCATCTTTGGTCGTCTCTCGTTCAACTTTACATTCACCCGGCTCATGACTTCACACATCTAAATTCCAATCTGCAGTTGGACGCAGTATGACCATACCGTTGGCAATTCCTATATTGCATAATGCCGCTCGATTTGTTCAATTGTTGCCATGACACTCTCTGATAGTTAATATATTTAATATTATACACCTTTGTTAGTGGCGTATTTGTTGAAAATTGTACAATGTACAATGGTATTAATTTTGCTTGTTCTCCCGCTCTCTTCGATTTCATTTGGATGATTTTTTCGACCTTTATTTCTGCATCAGATTCGATTTCGGTTTGTAACTCTGGTAGCTCCTCATTTGCTGTCAAACCTCTCAGTACTAGTGATTTTAATTTTAGTTGCTTTGGTGTATAAGTAAAATATTTTGTTTTGACCTCATCGAAAATAATTTGGGGTTACAAAATTTAGCGGAGCCGAAAAAGTGTTACTACGCAAAAGTACTTCCAATTGATCTTTTAATATTTTGTTTTCTTAATTTAAATTTAAAATAATTGTTTTTAGATTGGAAAGTTCACCTGCCTCATTTTGTTTGCAAGGACGTTTTCTTGCTGATGGCACCTCTAGTATCGTTTCGCTAATTATGTCATCACTCCCAGATTGAGAATCTCCATGTTCCGACATAGTGTTAATATATTTTGCTTTATATGATTTAAGTTTAACCATCTTAGAAACCGGTGGAAATCGTTCTGATACACTTTTATTTATTTTTAATTTCACTGTGATAGATTATTTCGAACAAACAAGGAAAGAAACCAATTATAATTTAGAGAAAGGGAGCACTAGGTAGGTATGAACTACAAACACTCAACTCATTCAAAAATTATAGCAACCCGGTAAAAATAAAATTTTTAAATTTGTTTTATTGTGTCAAAATTTTTTCGGAAAATTTCAATTATTTTGTTCACTTTTGTTTTGTGGCCCCCTGTATTGGGGTACCACCAGCACTGATATCGCTGTCCCGCACTTAAACTAATTATTTTGGAGGCACAGGGCCCCAAATAAAATCGTCACTGACACTAACTGAAAAAATTTTGTTATACAAATTTTTTCGACAAATGTTCACTTTTGTTTTGGTGGGCCCCTTTATTAGGGTACCACCAACACTGATATCACTGTCCCGCACTTACACTATTTATTTTAAAGGCACAGGGCCCCAAATAAAATCGTTACTGACACTAATTAATTTTTATTTAAAACCGTAATTATTTTTATTTAAATTATGTACGTGCGAATAATTCAAACTATCAAACAAAAGTCTATTTCAACAATTCATTAAAGATTGAATATGGACAGTATCGGTTTTCTGCCCATTCAATTGAAGAAGAGCCTGAATATGATGTGACGCCGATATACATAAGACAACGTTATATTTAGAAACGACGATTTATTTAGAATAAAATCACATTGTAGAACTTAATAAAAGTTATTTCGTGCCTTTACGCCTACAAATAAAAAACTTATGAAAAAAAAACTTCAAAATATCATATTTCAGTGGCACTTAGGACATTATGTTAGTTCTATTGGATGAAACCTTCCAAAAGACTCCCCCAACAGCCAAAAAAATTTATCGGTCCATGAGCCGCCAAAAACCCTGTATATTTAGTTAACCTTATACTTTACACTGATCTGAACTATTTAACGTTAATAAAAAGTGTAGCTACACTTTTTAACGAAAAGTGTCGACTCAAAATGTGTAACTACACAAATTATCAAAAAGTGTAGCTAGAAAAGAAAAAAAAGTAAGAAACTCGAAACAATTGGTTTAATTAAATTTATTTATTAAAAATAAAAAATAAATATTGAGAATCACTGTAATACAAAAATAAGTGTATATACATATTTTATAACAAAAATTGTTTAAAGTATTTCAAAAAACCATCGCAACAATGTGGAATTTAGTGTTTTTAACTTGGGATGGTGTCTGGAATTTGTAAAAAAAATTTCAAAACAATTTGCATGTTGTGATTGGCGGTATGGCCCTACACGTAGAAGCATCTTCGACCAAATTTACTTAAATCTTTAAAAATTCAAAAAATCATCAGGCTAATGATTGCCAAGTGTGGAATTTAGTGTTTTTAACTTGAGAGGGTGTCGGAAATTCGTAAAAAAAAATTTCAAGGCAATTTGCATGTTGTGATTGGCGATATAGTCCTACACGTACACGTGGAAGCATCTTTGGCCAAATTCACTTAAATCTTTAAAAATTCAAAAAATCATCAGACCAATGATTGCCAAGTGTGAAATTTAGTGTTTTTAACTTGAGATAATGACTGGAATTTGTAAAAAAAATTTCAAGACAATTTGCATGTTGTGATTGGCGGTATGGCCCTACACGTGGAAGCATCTTCGACCAAATTTACTTAAATCTTTAGAAATTCAAAAAATCATCAGGACAATGATCGCCAAGTGTGGAATTTAGTGTTTTTAACTTGAGAGGATGTCTTGAACTTGTAAATAAAATTTCCAGACAATTTCATGTTGTGATTGGCGATATGGCCCTACACATACACGTGGAAGCATCTTTGGCCAAATTCACTTAAATCTTTAAAAATTCAAAAAATCATCAGGCCAATGATTGCCAAGTGTGGAATTTAGTGTTTTTAACTTGAGATGTTGTCTGGAATTTTATAAATAATTTTAAATACATTTCTCACACAAACAAATGATCAACATCGTATAGTCATCGTATAGTGTATTCGGAAAAAATCGCTTCAATGTTTACTTTTAGTTTCATAATAGGGCGAATTTTCTCGATATCATGTGCGTTCGAAAATCGAAATCGAAAAATTTCATAATAGCCCCCCAGCGTTAGTACAGGCAAGTTCGCTGTTTCATTATAGCGGAGAGGAGTTCCACAACTTCTGACAGTCTTGCCTGCTTCACCTCCTCATTTTCTTTCTTCAACTTAGCGAATTTTGCCTCATTTTTTCTATTTCACTCAGTCTTCTGCTTAGTTCAACATATTCGATTTTCTGCTGAGTCGCGAACTGTGTTTGTCTAAGTAGTTCCTTAGACAAACCTCGTTAGAGGGTGGATTAATCAACTGAGCAGTTGAAGTACCACCTGGGATAAAAATTTCATTTTGTTGTAAACTCATTGCGCATTAAGAACTGGTTGAAATTGGCAGTGAGTCAGTGAAGAGAACATCGTTTGCTAGGTTGAGCCTAGTTGATTAATTAGCAGGGAGCAGCACGTGCAGGTTAGGTTGACATTTAGGATGGTATATTGACCTTCCTGACCAATGCCCTTTACCCCCCCCCCCCTCTTTATTATGCGAGTAATGGTGACGTCAAGGTTATGAATTCATTCCAAGCACTTCTTCTGACTAACTCAAACAATCTTGGAAAGACCTGCAACGGCGAAGGCAAGAATTTTATGCAGAGGATCCTTCAAGAAATGTGACCTGATATACCTTAGCCTAACTATTCTTTCTATTAAATAATCACATGGAAGTCATAGTGAAATTGAAAACGCAACCCATATACTACCACCTTCTTGACCCAAATGAAAATATCACGTCATTAAGAATTAATCAAGTTTTTCTTGGTAATGTCTTTTTTGAAAATGAAATAAATAAATCTAATAAATAAACAAACAAGCAATTTAATTCTGAAGTACCTACATATATATTTGATTTGCTCTTAAGTATTTCGTCTTAACATTACATATTTATTAGACAAACAACAAAAATTATATCGATCGATTTTCTCGAGTAACCGTCAACTAATCTTTTTCGGTATACTACATCAGCTGTATCATCATCATCATCATCATCCAATAAATTATTATTATCACTATTAATAGTTAATTAAAATTTGCAAATCGCGTATGTAGGACATGCCGAATAGTGGCGACAAAATACTGTGGAAGTTTTGTGTATATGGCTTATGCCGTAAATTGTGAAATCGTAAAAGAAAGACATGCGATTGTACTCCAGACGTTGTGTCACCAAATATGTTTTGTCAAATCTTACATGGTATACGACATTTTACGATTGTGGATATATAATTTTAAGACACCACTGTGTCTTCTGACACAGTACGTGTTATTTTATCGTGTAAGGCGGATGAGCGAGAGGGAGAATTATTTAAAAAGAAAAATTTTCATTTCCAAATCGATCGGTGAATTGTGATTCCTTCGGCAAAAGGAGGTTAACGTTATATACTATTTCTTTAATAAATGGAACTTTTCCAATTTTCCTTTTATACTGTATGTGTGTGTGTTCGCTCGTATTCAAGTGTTTAAATATTCGATAATCATTGATGCGCATGACAATATACGGGTACAACCACAACAAGTGTTGTTGAAAAATATTTGTTGATTTTTCTGTTCATTTCGAGAGGCGAAAATTGTATGACGGGTCTGTTGGGGTGTTTAACGTATATAAATATTGAAATTAAACGTGGGAGACAACGTAATTATATGCCAACTGTATACAAAAAATTTTATATATGTATACAATATATTTCTGTTTAGGCTGGATTAAAAACCCCAAACAAAAATATTATGTTTTGATGATTAATGGTATAAAAAATGTAATCTATTGTGTTTAATTTTATTTCTAGAATTGGGTTGCCACTCTCAAAACGAACGCAACACACATAGTGAAGAAAATATAAGCGAGAACGAGATTGGATTTTAATAAGCAAAAGAAAATTGAACAATCGCTCGTTTAGCGTGAGGATTGTTCAATTAAGTTTCCCCCATAGTCAATATTAGTGCTTTATCATCAGCAGGGTGTGGGCGAATTTGCGCCCCGCCACAGGTAAATATTTATAATATAATACTAGATTCATTAAAATGTAAATTTATATATATATATATATATATTTTTATTTGTGCGTGCACATACACAGGAACAAAAAAGCGGCACCCTGAATTTCTCGAGTTTTCGTAATAGTTTTACATCAAATGTCAATTACTTGAAACGCAGGTTTAGCTCAGGAGATCTATCTTCTGAGTGCGATGAGACAGATCCTAATCTTCCACCACCAACATCGCCAGCAACTAGTACAGGTACCCCAGCCACAAGCACAACCCCAGCACCAACCGCAACAACTGTAGCTCCTGCTTCGGCAATTAGTAAACCAGCAGCACCATTACAACAGCAACCAATGCCTCAAGGTGGACCACCAAATTTACCACCGCCACCAGCACCAAGCCAACCCCCAGCACCAGTAACCGCAACTGGCGGTGCACCCGAATTATCATTAAGTTTTGGTAAGGGGTCGACACGGGGCACAAGTGCCCCATCAAGTCCAGCAAAATCACGTGAAAGTCTCTTGCAACGTGTACAAAGTTTAACTGGGGCGGCACGTGATCAAGGCGCATCGATTATTGGTGCGGCCGTATCGAGCGCAACACGTCCAACCTTTAATAAAGATCGTTGTTTTACACTATTGGTGATCGATGATCAGAATACAGATTGGTCAAAATATTTCCGGGGCAAACGATTACACGGCGATTATGATATACGGGTGGAACAGGCCGAATTTCGAGAAATTTCGTTAACCGCGAACGGTGATAGTGGCGCAATAATTTCGATGGCCGTCTTTCGGAATGGCACAAAGGTGGCACGATCATTTCGGCCTGATTTTGTGCTTATACGTCAGCCACCACGTGACGGGACACGGGATCAACGTTCATCATTGCTGGGACTTAAGTATGGCGGTGTGCCAAGTATAAATTCGTTAACATCGCTGTACCAATTTCAGGTGAGTCGGCGACGGGTTTTATCTTAACAATTGATATTTTAATTTTGCTTACTAAATATCCAAAAAATTTTGAACTCTAAAGCAACCGAACAATTGTCCAAGTGTAAATTTTTGTTTGGCTTTTGCTTGGTAGCCTTAAGCGTTTTAAATTGCTTGCAACATTTTCGTTTTACAAACCCTGATATATATACTTCAATATTTTGTCTTTTATAAAACCTACTGATTATTTCTTATCTCGATTTTAGGATAAACCATGGGTGTTCGCTCATTTGCTACAACTTCAGCGGCGCTTGGGACGTGAACAATTCCCATTGATTGAACAAACATTCCTACCAAACCCACGGGAATTGGTAAGTAAAAAATTATTTTGATAATGTTACACAGTATATCGGGGGTAAATCATTATTCTAGTCCTCGTTTTTGATAGAAGCGAAATTCAATAACCAAAATATTGGATTAGTGGAAATTACGTGCTCATACGACTTATAATATATATATACTCTTTGAGGTACGTGTTTGTATATTCTGATCTAAGAAAAACTTTTTGTTCGTGATAGATGTATATAGACCATGTGCAACGTTAGCAACAAAAAGTTTGAGCGTTAGTATCAGAATATATCAGAAGTTGTCTAAATACGAACGAATAGTGGAATAAAAATCGAAGCATCATACACGTTCACGCGTGTTAACACACGAATCTCCAAATTTTCCCTTGTTTGAGTTTCGCAACCATTTTATTTGTTCTGGTTAACTTTAGAAAGTATATACTCGCAAACCATAATGGCAACCAAAGTGCAATCCAATACTTTAAGATAGCTTATATGGGGTGTCCCGCACGTCGAATTTCTTTTTTTAAATCAGGTATTGTGCTTGTGTTATTGGCACACGCACAAAAACCCCAAAGAAAGAAATCCAACGGCGTACATTCGCATAATCTTTATATAGCGTATTCAATCTCCCTTCAAAACTCATCTTCAACAATTCCATTGTATTGTATCGTTCGCTGTGTGGCAAGTTGCGTCGTCCTATTGCAACTATACGCATTGTCAGCCGAATTCTCGAAGAAGGACGGTCCAATCACTCCACCAACCCAAAATGCGCACCAAACAGTAGGTTCATGTTGGCCATATGCATCGTGAAACGTTAAAAAACACTCATATATATTCTCAGCTCCCCAAATGCGACAATTTTGTTTGTGGACATAGCCATCCAAATACGAAATGACCCTCATGTCGGTCATGATACTTTTCTTCGAAAAATCACCACTCACTTGTTGTTGCTCTAAGATCCATTCTGTGAACGTTCGGCGCTGGGCAAAATTAATTATACGGGACCTTACTGAGAATTTGTGTACGATCAAAAAAGATTTTTAAGGCTTCTCGCCTTAGGAAGATTTCCTTTACAAATTTAACCACTTCCAATTGTTTGATCAAGCAGAACTTCTCACGAACAGCTTTAGCTATAGGATTGGATGATTACATGGAAACTTACTTTCCAAAATATATGCGGGCCCAATAGACATCAGTACTGATCGAAAAACTCAGAATAGCTGTGGATGCCAGATGTCATCAACTAAAGCTTCAATGACAGGGGTTAAGGTCTTAAAAATTTTACGACTTTCAGAACCCCGTACATTACTTCCTTATTATACCTCTAAAGCAGCAGAACCCATCCAGGAGGAAATTGCAAGATTCTATAAAAAATTATAGGCTAAGTATTTATAGACTAATTAAATCTGTTAACAAATTTTTTGATCCATCCATTCCAACAAACGATGGTCAACCAAATAGAAAATTAAAGGCTAACTTTAGACTAATAAAAGCTCCACTAAAGATTATGACTTAGTTACTCCATTCGTTTTTGATACAGCATTGGGACACTCTATTTTAAAGGTAGCACAATTCAAATTGAACATCGGGTTCGAAATCCACTTTACAAGACAAAATAAGTTATACTGACATAAAAATAATTAAAGATCCCTTATGGCCTGACTAAATTCCCCTTTAAAAAGTTTTTGACTCCACTCGATCTCAACCAAACATTAGTCAAGCTTGTAAAACCGAAATCGAAACTCGGATCAAAACCAAAATTAGATCGCAAGACAAGAGCTAGTGTCATATGAATAATGAAAGGCTCTACCCAATTTTAACATATTGGGCCTTATTCGTTTATAATAAAACCTAGGACTTTTCCAATTTACTGGTTGGTCAATAGTCAGTGTCAATAGACCTTTTCTGTGTTCTAAAGTATAGCCTACTGAAAGTCTTTAATTATTCATATGACGCTAGATCACGTTTTGCCTTTTAATTTTGTTTTTCGATTTGTTTTGGACCCTTAAGATTGTTAATGCGGCATTTGATTTTACCATAATGTGGGACGCGCGGGGAGCCTGAAAGAGAAAGATCATGCGACTGAGCATGCTACTTCCATCAGCTCTAAGAACTGGCTAGGATTGAACGGACCTCGATAATGAGGCGGCCAAATCTCTCCATGGGATGTAGCGCCAGTAAACTAAAAAACATTAATGTGTTTTTAATTATATGTGTTCGTATGTCAAGAGATCTTATTTCGCCTTGTAAACTGAACTTCCAACCTGATTCGATATGGGTTCTGCTATACCTTTAAAATGGAAAAATTCAAAAACGAGTTTCAATGAAACGGTTAATTAGCCAAAAATTGGCGTTTTGAATTTCCTTAATAAACTTTGGATATGGACTCTACTAACATTTTTGAAAGGAAGCTTAAAATTTGTTAAAAGATTTAATTAATTTGTAAGATACAGGGTGGGTTCTGCTACCATTTTCACCATCCAGACAGAGGGGTCGTTATCAATTATATTAATTAGTGAATGAAAGTGTTTTATGGATTGCAGGAATCAAATGTGCATATCCATACTTCGGTAACTTGAATGCAGTAACTTCTTCGTTTCTTTCCTCTTTACCTATAAAATAAATAAATTTTATAAATACAGGGGAAAGAAGCGAAGAAGCTGCCCTGTACCTTTTACTCTAGTGTGGATATGCACAATAAGGCATACAATCTCACTAAATAACCAGTAGCATTACCGCAAATTATTGAAATTTTTCTAAAAATTAAAATGGTTTCAAATGAATCACGATCATAATTCTTGTTATATAATCTTAATTTTAGCTTACATACCATATTTGAACATTATTGGTTAAGAAATGGTCAAGTTCCAATCAGTAAAACCATTTTTAGAGTTTCGTACATAATTAATTTTAAAGTCCCAAATCTACTCTAAAAGAGAAAGCATCATAGTTTGTTTGTACTTTGTACAAAGGTCACATGTTAAAATCCTATTAGCAAGCACATTTTAAACCCAATTTGTCTATTTGTTTCTTAAAACCCAATTTAATTGGAAGAATTTTGTTCAGCAATGCAAATTTCCAAATTTCTAAACATCGTCTAACGAAGAATAATCGCGTCACACAATCCAAATCCAATGAAAAATCTGTTTAAAAACTGCTGCTACGTTCGGCATGATCATGTTCTAGAATTACCCCCAAAATTAATTTTATAATACCAATCGTAACCTAAATATTGGTTTCCCTCCATAAAATGTAACCTTAGTAGTTTAAAAATATTCGAGTTCAGCCAACAAGACCAAATTCCAAAAGAAGCTAAAAATTTTTATTAGAATATCATTCTATAAACTAAGTCTGATCCACTTATAATTAAATTTTAGCATAAAAATAGATTTTTAAAATACAAAGATCTTAAAAACAGGCTTTTGACTAAAAAAATATTTAATTAGAAGTTTGATGTTTAAGGATGCGGGATTTCGATTTTCAGAATTATGATTTTTGGGATTTTGAAAACCTGAATTGGAGGATAACCCTCAAAACATCTATTTCAAAATGGAGCGGATGAACATTATTTTCTATCGATTATTAGCCAATTGGTATTTTTTGAGCTACCAGAAAACTACCCCAATCAGACCGGAAGATTAAATCTTTTGGCCGTATTATTGAGTTTTACCAACCTGTTATTAGTTTCAGATCAGAGCTCCGAAATGGTTTACTCGGAGGTAAGATTCTTGGTTGTATGTTTAAAATAATAGAAATGAACTCTAGACGTGAAATAACCCCAAAGTGGATATGCTGAAAGCTGCTGATCTCAGCTAATATAAAAACGTACTCCCAGGGTAGTACAGGGGGTTTTCTTAACACTTTTGTTAAAAAACTGAAAATATTTCACATTGAAATGACTTCAAAAATTTATGGACGACTACTGACGCTCAAAAAGTTTAAGCATATATTTTCTCTTCTTTTTTATAAATTCTTTGATTTTTCATAAGAAGAAGAAAATTATTAATTTTCTTAAACATTTCAAAAATTTTCTGCTGGTTTCAAAAAATATCAACAGAAAAAGATTCATTTTTGTGAGTGATGTCTTTAGCGGTGAATAGCAAAAACAAATTTTTCTAGTGGAATTTGTCTGCTATCTTCATAAAGTGGATTCTATCAAAAACATACTGAAGTGACGATCCCTTAATGAGATCAAATGACTTTTGGTCAACTTTGAATAAAATTCACTAGGTGTTTCTCTCCCATTTGTATAGGACCACGTTGATATATTGGATTTCATTAGGCCCACATAGATGGAATCGACCCTTAGATAACACAGTACATACCTCAAAAGTGATGTAACACAATAGAAAGTTCGCAACCGTACCTAATGTTGTTCATTTTGTTTATTGCCTCACAAAATCAAGTATTAATTTCGAGGTTGAAGGATCTACAAAAGAATAAGTATTAAATCTGCGTTGCTTTCACGAACGGAATAGTGCCACAGTATTCAAATGCTGACGACATTCTTTATTACCATGGGGCTTATGTTCTTTAATAAAACTTTTCCATCTAGAATTAAGCAACTTGCTCTCTGAGTACGAGCCCCACTTGGGGGAACAAACCTACCGCACCTAAAGTGTCAAAAACATCTAAGCCGACGACAGACTTAAAACAGTACGAAAAAAACACAAAAGGGAGAACAATTTTGGAGAGAAATTTAAAGATAAATTAGGTTAAAATTTAGTTTAAGCGGGAAACCGCTGAATACCAGTATATGTTTATATAAATGAAGGGAAACCCCAATTTAAAAAATGGAACATTACCTGCCGTCATGTTCTTTGGTAGAAGCTGACATTCCAGTTCACGATATCCAATAAAACATTTTACTAAAACACTCACGCTAACATCACAAAAATTAACGATTCAAGACACACTACACATCACAATTCACTTGTACGCACTATTATAGGCACATTCGATTGAACTGATTTAACTGAATAATCTGAATTAACTGAGGTAAACTGATGTGATATATTCAGCTAATTCAGATTATTCAGTTAAATCAGTTCAATCGAATGTGCCTTAATTAAACACACATTCATCGAATTTATAAAATGCAAGACTGCTCATAAAATATATTTTTTTTTAAACACATAAATGTAAAATTGCACAATCATCCTAAACCACGTGGATATGCCGACAATACATAATGCACGTAAAACCGTTATCACGGAAATAAAAAAACAACAAAAAAAGAATTAATAAATAATTAAATTAATCTACACAACAAAAATTCTAAAAAATACTAAACCACATATTTGACAGCATCAGCGCCTCATCGGTACATTACATGAAAACAAAATTTTATTAACCCGTGAAGTTATATACTTACGAGTTACGTCTTTTAACGCAATGCGTCTGCGACATCTATTGAGTTTTTATACTAAACCAAATGTGATAACTTCATATAAAACAATAATATAAGGCTATTTCAATTAGAAGTGTGGTAGAGACCGATTTGCTTGCGTTTGTACAGATTTGAGTGACCTCATGGCAGTAACAAAAAATGTAATTGTAAAAAATGGAAGGAAAATTGGAGTGTATTGTGATATAACGCTGACGTGTCGGTACCTTGTCTAAAGCTTGATGCAAAGCATAAATTTAGGGCTTGTGCACACTACGATTACGTTCCGTATCGTTAAGTTGATAATGTGTTGTTCAGTCAATATATGAAAATCAGTAAGTGCAGTCTCGGAAAACTGCTTGAATGCATCTTTCACAAAAAGTCCAAATAGCGTACAGAGTGCCGTTTTAGGTATCTTAGTTAATCGGAATCTGATGATATGCCTTAACCAAATCTATCGTATTTTCGGCATTTCACCTTACATCCCTGCAGATGTGTGGGATGGGAACAAATTGTGTTGGATTGGACCATTCTGAGTCGGTCGGAGGAGCAAACAATACTTTTAACATAATGTCAAATTCCTTTTTTGCTATTTCTAACTTATTTGAGGAAACCACCGCCGATTTTTTAATACACATGGTTCTTTAATCAAACTAGGATGCGTCACTTTGGTGATAATGTTACTAACATTCAGTTTGTCTATTGTTATATCTATATAAAAACCTAGTAGTATAAAAATATCCGTATTTAATAATTTCGTTGAAATCATCTTCAGCTCGGAAGATGACCCCACTACTGGCCCTTTAGAGTGAACATAAATGGACGAGAGAGGATTCAGTAACTCCTAATTGCTTGGTCAATGAATGCTAAAAAAACAAAAAACATAAGTTCTCTACATAGATTTTAATTTAATTTTTAAATTTTACTTCCGTAAGTATTAATCTGGGTGGAATTAGCGGAAAATAATTTCACATCGCTTTAATCATTTCTTTCGTATGCGTTTGGCGGTAGGATGGATACTAAGGCTATTGTGTGACACTTTTTACACTATTTGCAGTAGGCACTTTGCGAAAGACACTTACACTTAATACACACATTTTATTAAACACTTGTTTTTTATTTCGCAAAAATTAGATTTTTGATTATTTTAATTAAAAAATTTGTTCAAAAAGTTTAAAAAGTCACTCGATGCGACTTGTTAGGCCATCATCAGGAGTATCTACTCTTAAAAAAGATAGATTTTTAAGGCGACTATTGATCTAATCGGAATGCCCTCCTTATGGATTTTTAGTAAGCCATAAAGGATCGGAGCAGATGGATTCATGACAGAGTACGTCCAACCAGTTCCACCAAACAACTTTGGGCATTGGTTGATACACTTACTAACTGAAGTCTTGAAAGACTTAATTGGATCCCTGCGAAGCCCTATTGCTTTGCTTTCTGTAATAAAATCAGAAATTTTGTTACAGCAATCCACTTTTGCGAGTACGGTAATTGTATTGCCTTTATCCGCTTTACACGCTATCAGGTCATGGTCACGTAGTTTTATCTTTAAAGCACCAATCACTTTGAGGTTAGTATAACAAGCAGCAGAAGAAGACTTTGACGGAGAAGAAGAGTTATCAATACCTTTCTTTATTTGTAGCGCACGCACTGATTTTAAATGGGTTGTCTATGACCAAATAAGGCTGTTTCAGCATCTATACACCAAGATTCTCGAAGGCTGATTTTGTTTGGCGTAGGAGCAAAATTCACACCGCTGCTCAGCATTTGAATCTCTGCATCACAGAAACCGATTGAGGACAAGTTCTAAAAACGTGGATGAAATTCGAAAGATGAACCACTATTACCTCTACGGTTAAATGGATAAGCCTTATCTCGCAACACATCCAGCTTAGCTTTTTGTTGTTGTCAATTATTTTCACAAGTTAATCTTTGTTTTGCTAGAATACCAATGGTGTGAGGATCCATTTGAGCATGAACATATTTCTGTTACTATTAGAACTTCAGAAATTGTATCCGCAATGGACGCAAATATGTATAAGCTATTTTGCATGTAAAAGTCAGCGTTGGAGCAAAATATTCTGTAATATATACATCATCTAGAATCTGAGTTACGGCAAGGCTCTCTCTGACAGACTTCTTGATATGAAATTGACAAAAAAATGCCGTGGAATCGAATCGAACGTACAATTTTCTGAATTTTTCCGAAAATCTTTTGTCCACCAGCACGCAAAGTCACCTACATAATGGGATGCTATTAGGTCCTATCTAAAAGAAAAATATGTTTTTTTTTTGTTCAAATTGGGGGTTAGGATGTTTAGGGCAGCTAAATTTGCCGTGGATTACTATACAAATCGAGCACCAGCACGTAAAGTGGCCTACATAGTGGGATGCTATTAGGTCCTCCTTAATAGAAAAATATGTTAGTTTTGTTCAAATTTTGGGTTAGGGTGTTTATAACAGTCAAACTTGCCGTGGAGTACTTCAAATCGAGCTTACAATTTTCTGAATTTTTCCGGGAATCTCCTGTTCACCAGCACAATAAAAATTTTTTAATTCGCAAATGGAATTTTGGTATAGAGCAAATAGTAAAAAAATTGATTGTTTTGTTTACTCAGTTACCTAAAGTCGTGCTCGTACTTAACATTTTACCGGGTTGCCCTACCGATGCTCATATGCAGGTCAATCAAATCATCTTCGGATCGAAAAAGTGTTGTATAAGAATGTGGCTACGATGCGATACTCGAACCGGCTACACCTACGATTTTAATATTTATAGTGGAAGAGGGGAAGATATTGTAACCGGAATTTTGAGTGAGCGAGTTGTTAAACCTTTAGAAAATACGATAAGGCATCCGCAAGTTACATTGTGGTCCTATCCCCGGAATACTCTGTCATGGTACATGCATGAGAACTGGAAAAATTTACCGAAGGTAACACAAAAATTAACAAAAGGAGAATGCGTATTCAAGTCTAGCACTTCTGGGGCGGTATGTTGTACCATCACTTCGAACCGAAATTCGAAAAAGTCGTATAGCGGTATGTTGTATCATTTTAAAGTTGTATCATCATAAAAGTTGAAAATGATACAACTTTCACTTTTTCGATTCGACTTTTTTCGAATTTCGACTTTTTTCGATTCGAAGTTGTACCATCACACACTGCCCCTGGTCTAATGTATACAAAATGATAGGATACAAAAGTTGTCGTAATAAGCAACTGCCACAACACCATAATGACTACCGTAGAAAAAAAAAGATGGGATGGATCAGTTGTTCAGATACCCAGAATTATCTCCAAAAATAATAGAATTTTATCGGGAGATTATGGGTGGACTAGATAGGTCTGATCAAATGACGGGACTGTATGAATTAGATAGAGAAAGACCAAAAAATGGTGGAAAAATGGTTTCACGGCTGCTGAAGATGCCTGTCGTTAATTTAAGGATAATTCATTCCGGATTACTTCGCCATCAGTCACCATTAATTGATGTTATAACATGGTTTGGCAGAAGATTTAATAAAGAAGAAAAAAATTTAATAATCCAAAATAATCCTTTTCTGTTGTACTAAATATCGTGTAATCCAATGGTACATATGAATCCCACATAGAACTCTGGTAGGGAAATATATGTCCCGGCCGTAATCTTCTTTATTTGTTTATCAGTACAGTATCTTCATATTTATTTCGATTTTCGATAGTTTGCGACGATCCTCAGTTTTCCTCCATCCTATATCCCTATATCTATCATCATCATCTTTAATCCTCCTTGGTTTTTTCGGTATAGTATTGGTTGTTCATGCAAGTCTTAAACAGGCTTCTGTTATTTGGTCCCATCGATAACGGTTTACGTTACCTATAAGATTGAGAGAGTTTGAGCATTTATTTGCATGAGTGTGTCTTTTGGTGTAAAAGTTTTCTTCAATCTTCTTTTCAATGTTGAATTTCCTCCGAATAATCGTTTTGCGTGCTGCTGCTGCTGGTTCGATTTTAAATTTTGCTATTATAACCAAGTTGGTCATCATCGATGTGTACGTCCGCTGCTCTCATTGCTCTGACATCTTTTAAGGATGATTGGAATTACTTGTTCCCAGTACCATCGTATTTCATATATGATCAATTTCAGTTTTTGGTTGTTCGTTTTGGTGTGTTAATGTCCAAGTGATTTTTTTAAGTTGAAACATTCAGATATCTCGGAAAATAAGCACTCAGCAAAAAAAATCTCCATTATCAAAATTTAATCATTTCGGGAGGGAGGGACATACATGTTGAGGGACATACGTGTTAAAATTTAGATCCCCTCCTCTCCTTCTTGTAAGTGTGGTGGGGGTAACTTTGAAATTAAAATAGGAACCCCAATTTTTATTGCAGATTCGGATTCTAAGGCTTAAAGTACGTAGGATCCCTTTGAAACATTTTTAAAAAAATTTAAAAAATTTATTTAATTTTTATTTTTTTTATTTTTTATTTTTTTTTTTTATTTTTATTTTTTCCCCTAATTTATAGACTAATTTTAAGTATTTACGTTGAAAACATTTTAATTTTAAACGAACGTATTGAAGAATCGTATTCATACATATGTAAAATTAATATCGTTATTACAGCGCCATCTATGATGAGTCGAGAAAAATGTTTCAAAGAAATAATACGTACTTTAAGCCGTAGGATCCTAATTTGCAATAAAAATAGGTGTTCCTATTTTAATTTCAAAGTTACCTCTCGCTCCACCTTTAAAAAATGGAGGAGGGGACGTATGTAAAGTTATCCTCGGATTCTATCCCCGAAATTAAAAAAAAATAATCAGGCAACACTATCATAATTATATCCCTCTAACTCTTGTGTGAACTTAGCCCCGCGTGTTTTATATTATATTTAATTCTAGATACACGTCTTATGTTAAGTTAGCCCCGAATTTTATTATATGAAAACCAAAAATGTCTGTGTTGTTGTTGTTGATGTTGATAATTTGGTTATAAAACGGAAAACACATATCTCACATTTAGGAAAACACAAAAAAAATCGTACAGTTGCAACCTACCGAATTTAAGCTCCCAGCAAAATATTTACACGTAATACGTTCTGCACCGAAAATAATATTTTAGTTTGACATGTAAAAAGTATTAATTTGTCGGATCAGAGCTGTATGGTTTTGAGACATTCACTTTTCGCAAAATATGAAAAAAAAATTGTTTGTACGAAATGCTGATTACAATTAGTTAATAGCTTTAGAACTGTTTTTCCAGTTTGTGAGTTTCGGACTGCGCCGCTTCTCTCATTGCTATTGGGAATACAAATTAATTCAATCCGTTTTCAAAAAGGGGCTCTGACTACTATAGTTTTTTAAGCAGCATTTACGGGAAGTGTTAATTTTTTGTTTAAATTAGAAAAAATGCAGCTGAAGCACATTGAATGCTTGTGAAAGTTTACCGTGACATTCCTCCAACCGATAAATCGTAATCGTTCCATTCCATTCCATTTTTCCACTTTTCTTCTATGATGTTAACCACGAACTTTCACCCAAATTTGTACCAACATGGTTGCGGACCAACCGTCGGGTACATCGTTTACTTTGGTAAAAGTCGGATTAAGCTGCTTTCTATCAGTTTACCATAGAATTTTTGTAAAATAAATGAATTCAACGAAAAATTTACTTAAAATTGAATTTTCACTATTGGTACGCGGCCCATGTATGTGAAGTTGGCCCAAATATCAACCCAAAAAAACGCAGTGGCAACACGAAAGCTATAATTTCTGTCACGTATGAACTTTTAGCCCAAAAAAATCGTATATCACGACATTTTAATGATGTATGCCCAAAAAACAAAAGTATTTTATAAATTTTTGAAGTAAGCCTAAATTTTTTTTTATCTTGACAGTTATGTCGAACACACTCAGCAAAACAACTAAATTTACAATTCTTATCATTTTCAAATGGTTCACGAAAATAATATTTTTAAGGAACAATATCATGTGGTCTCTAGTAGTTTCAAAGAAGGACATATGCCAGAAAATACGATTTTTGGAGCGCCCTTTACTAAATTAAATTTGTTGTTGAACCTAACCTAAAAATTAAATTTCAATGTGTCTATTTATACATTTTCTCTTTACCATTCGAGCCTACCTAATAGAAAAACTCCTTATTTGCATACCAAACAATCTTGGCACTCTATCGACAATTTTATGAGATAGTTTGGATATTTTTTTTGTAAATTATGGGTACTCTGTTTTTATTTAAATTTTTTCTATAATACAAAATTAAAATATTTAAAAACAAACAAAACTAAGCACGAGATTATAGATTTTACTTTATTATTGCGAAAAAAATTAAGTCTATTGTTGTTGTATATTCCGATCGAACTTGCACAACTTCTCTAAGTTTGAGAGCCAATAACAAAATATTAAAAGCAAGTTTCGGGAAAAGGAAAAAACTAAGCACGAGTTTTCCGTAATCTATTGAATATCAAAAAACTCTAGAAGAAAATGTACCCACAGCCTGTGCCTTATCGAATCTGCACAACTTACCCTTACTTTAGTAAAGAACACTCTTAACTGAATTTTCTACTTTTGTTTACTATTTTTCGAAATATGTAAACTTTTCTTAAGATAATCGAGCTTTTCGCAATTTTGTATATTGAGGGGGCCTCCCGATTGGGAGGCTAATCCGTCAAGGGGTGATTCCTTGTTTCATTTCATGAAAAAAATCGTACGGTAAGGGTGGTCAATTTTTGATATCCTTTCAGATACAGGGTGTTTAAAAAATTTGGTTCGGGAAAAAAGTACAAGCGTATATTAAACTGTATAACTAATACCAAATTAAGAAAGGACTCAATAGTAGCTAAAACCATTTTTTTTTTTGCTATGAAAAATCTATGGTGCATGTCAGTCTTTGATGATACACGCCTCATATAATAATAAACGTTGTCGATCCGTTAGTTAAAAGTTTTTATTTGAATATAACTGGTGGGCCATCTAGCGTTTCCAATTTCAGCTACCGGTTATTTCAAGTATGGCAATATTTAAGTCGTTCATGTTATAAAAGAAAATTAGTTTAATGTTTGACATTTCCGATATTACGCGTAAAGCGACACGCTTGAACAAAATTAAAAAATATTGAAATTTTACTAAAGTGGTGAGTCTTCTACCCAAACTGCAAAAAATTTACGTGGAAAATTCAGTAGATGGAGAATTCAGAAACGCCTACAAGGTAATTTGTGGATCAATTTGTGAAGTGAGTTTGTGAAACTGGATTGTTATTGGATAAACCAACACGTGCACGTGCATTTACAGCGGATCTCGAGAACATTGCTGCTGTTGCTCAGAATGTGTCTGAGCATCCCCCAACATCAATTCGACATAGTGTTCACGAATTAAACATTCCACGCAGTTCTGTGATGAGAATTTTGTAAAACGGCCTCAGTATAAAGGCGTACAAAGTTCAATTGGTGCAGGAGCTGAAGCAAAATCCGCAACCATCCGCAACGTTTTCGTTTCGCTAATTGGGCTGTGGAACGCTTGGAAGAAAATGAACACTTTTAGCGAAAAATTATATTTTCAGACAAAGCACATTTTCACCGCGGAGACTATGTCAACAAGCAAAATAGTCGCATATAGGGCTCAGAAAATCCACACGTAACCATGGAGAAGGCGATGCATTCATAACGAGTGACTGTTTGGTGTGGATTTTGGACCGGTGGCATCATTGGTTAATTTTTTCGAAAATGAGCAAGAAGCCGTCTTTACAGTGAATAGGGAGCGTTATCGAGCTATATTTGGTTTTAACAGGGGTGTGCAACTTGGCACACTGCAAACGCAACAGTCGGGGATTGAATAATCAGCAGTAACGGAGATATCAACTGGCCACCGTGCAGCTACGATTTGACTCGATTAGATTTATTTTTTGGGAACCGTTAAAGACAAGTGTTACGCTAACCATTCAGAGACTATCCAAGAATTGAAATAACAAATCGAAGTTGCTATTTATGAGATAGGAGCCTATACAGTCGAAAATTTTCTGAAAAATTGGGTTGACAGAATGAGGTAAGCCAGCCAAGTTATTTGAATGAAATTGTATTCCATACTTCATGGCAATGTATACTCTTTCTAATAAAACAAACAGCTTTGAAAAATAATAGTTTTGGTTCTAGACTTGACGAGTAAAAATTTTGAGGAAGTTGTAATGGGATCCTCGTACCAAGAATGGCAAATATTCAGCCGGTTTAAGAACAGCCAAAATATCTTGGTGGAAGTTAAGATTTTGTTTTTGTTTTAATTTCAAAAAACCTACCTACCTAGTATTCTAGAAAACTTAATCTTTAAATTTTATGGAATCTTATAATTATTAGTTGGTTTTCGTAAATTTGATACATTTCAAAACTGCAAAAATTAAAACCCTCCTACGAAACTTGCCACACTCCGTACACTGATTTTAGCCAAATTATGGAAAAAATGACGTAAAAAGTTTAATATCATGATTTTTTGAAATACATTTGGGAATGTTTCTAGAAATCGAAAAAGATTTAATTACGAGTTGTAGCCAATTTCGGTTCACAGATCTACATGTCACTAGGATATTTCAATTAATGGAAACATCTTATGTACGAACTAATATCCTAATCGGTCAATCCGTGTAGGCTGTTTTAATTTAAAATCTTTAAGTTCATGACCGATGACCAGTACCCAAAATCTGCACTTCCACCAAGATATTATGGTAAATCGGCTGAATATGAGCCATTCTCGGAATGAAGATCCTATTGCAACCTCCTGAAACATTTTTCTAGTAAAGGCTGAATCTAAAACTAATCGATAATAGTAAAAATCACAAATACCATAACCATAACGACGCTTTCATATCCACCGATTATCAAGATGATAGCGTAAACCTCGATGATAGCGTAGTTTATAATTTTTTGTCTCTATGAATTATCTCTATTATTGTTATCAAAAACGGGTTTTTGAGAAACGGGGTTTAGAACAGCGGTTATGCGACCCGAACCCTTCGTTAATAGCCACAACAATCGCTTATATACAATATAACAGCCACCTGTTTAATACCTCCCCATCATAATTAAAAAATAAATTACAAAAAGCTATAAAAACAAAATAATTACAGGATTAAGAAGGATTCGAAAGAAAACATTTTGCCACCCAATTACCTTCATTGTTGTTTCTGTAAGAAAATCGGTATCAAATTTCATCGCATCCTACCCGCTGGGCATCAGTAATTCAAATCAAATATTTATGTACTGACCTTTTATGGTGCCAACACCCCACAATAAAGAACACACAATCCAAATTCTAACAAAAAAAAAATCTTCTCGATTTAATTAAATTCTTTATTTTATTACATCTTATTAAAATTAATACAATTTGTACTTTGAATTTCACTAATTCTTATATAATTTAAAATTAATTATTATTTTGTTATTACATATTTATTATTCTACTAAAATATTAAATTCGTATTAAATTAAGCAGACCATGTGTGTTGGCTTAATTTATAAATATTTTAATATTAGGTAGCCGCACATATACAGTTGGTTTTCAATTTCTTAGTATAAAGCTGCTAAAGGGCAACGCCGACGGTGTGTGATTTTATATTTTTATATACCAACTGTATATGTATTGGATCAATTATTAAATTTCTTATATAAATATAAATACATTTTACATAGCCCAAAGACAAAATATTACGAAATAAATAAATGATTTGCAAGATTTTGGCAACAATCTTATATTTACGATTTAATTATAAATGTATATGGTACTTAACACAAAACAAAAATTAATTTGGACACACGAACACAAATAATATTTCTTATACATCGTATATGGGGGGAACGGAGCGGTGCCTAGGGCATATTTTCCTCGACCATTTCGCGTTTTTTACATTTACTGTAGACGTTTGTTGGTCGCCAATGGCACTTCGAAACGGAATTATTACGTCGAACGCATACACCAAAATCTTCTTCGCAGCTACCAGGCTCAAAAACGCATCTACCGGATTGCTGTTGTCTTAGCGATACTTTATGGAACGATACATTAAACTGTAAATGAGATTCAAATATAATTAAAATATAATGTGCGTCGATAAAATAATAAATTTATGACTTACATTACAATCACATCCATGATTGTAGGCAACCGCAAATCCACGTTTTTGTACCGGTGTTAGTAACGAATATTCCTTAACAAAATCACATAGTGATAGTCGGTGTCCACGTGCCGCAATAGCATATAGTTTATTCATTTGTAATTGGATGCCGCACGCCGCATCGGATGCCGAGGTAACGATTGTGTTCTTCTTCAAATACATTTGCGCTCCCTCCGACATCTATATAATATACACGCATAAATATTATAAAATTATTTATTGCACAGAATTATTTATAACCTCAATCTTTTAACTCACCTTGAACGTTTTCTTAATATTTAATTTATATACAGTGTCACGGCCCCCATAATTATTGTTGATCATTCGGCGGCCGACCAGTTTCGCATAAACCACATAATCAGCTCTGCAAAATTGTTCTTGTGGATGGGCTGGCATGCAACTGCAGGCATCACTCGTTTTCGAAATCATAAACAGTATAATCACCAACTGTAGCAGATTGTAAAGTACAAGTGAACGCATTTTCGTCTGAAATTATACAAAACAAAAATATTTGAACGGTTATTAATTTACTTTTCCAAAAATACGCCGAGCTCGCGCATTGCGAATTTAATTTTTGCGCCACTTTCATGCTTAGTTGCACAGAACGAATTTTACGATGGGGTGAGTCATAAGTTTCCACTAATAACTGTTTTGAAAGCTAATCGAGCATAACTGTTTAGTCATGATTGCTGTTTTCAATCGAAACGAACGCCTTAACCGAGAAATATTGTAAAAATCAGACTTTGAGATTATGCAATCGATATTCGGGAGTTTAAAGTCATATTTAAAAGAAACTGATGAGCAACATTCTCTATTGGCATTTTAATCACCCCTTAGTTAGCACCACTTCCTATCCAGTCGAATTATATTCATCTATGAAGTTTATCTTACATTAAAACTAGTTTTTTAAGAAGTCGATCACGTATTACTCTAGTTCCAAAAAATTCCTTCAGATGTCAGCCACTTTGCGTTAAAAGACGAATAGACGACTATTAGTGGATCTGACGGCAAAAAATTAAAACTTTTGGGTATATTTTTGTATGTTAATTTTTATTTTCATAAAGTATGCTGTGCTAAAATTTCATGGAAAAAACCCTCAAGACGACTGTTCGAGTGCGAACTTTTGTGCGGATATTTAGAATCACACTTTTTCAATAATCAAATTACGCCCATAAAAGATGAAATATTTTTAACTTTAAGAAAAATATTCGCAGACGATCAATCTAATCATAAAAAAAAATAAAATTGTGAGCTACATTGTGCTCAATAAATCGCTAGAAAAGTGTGATTCTAAATATTCGCACAAAAGTTCGCACTCGACAGTCGCCTTCAATGAGCTTATTTTTAATGCACTAAGTGTGTGTTTCAATTGGTTTAAATGCCGCATAAAAAGTTAAAAAGTTAAAAAAAAATTCGTGGTAAATTTTTTTTAACTTTTTATCGTTTTCAATTGGTTAAAATTTTGACAATAACATGGTAAGCGCAAAATAAGCGTTATGTGTAATTATGAACGTATATAGCAGATTTAAATATGTAAATATGTAAAATAAATACATTTTAATGTATATTAGTTAATTATGGTCAGTTTACAGCTAAATTATTACGATTTTCCTCAAAATTTGTACATGACAAATTTCTGTTTACAAACAAATATTTTTGTCAGCCTAATGTTTTCCACATAAAAATTTTATCAGCTCTTGAAGTCGATAAAAAGTTTAACATTTTTACTCACCACAATTTTTAACTTAACACCAGTAGCGCGACACTCAAAATAAATTTATAATTGTATAATATTGTAATGGCCCGTTCCATACACGGCTTCAGCTTCTGGCTTCAAACTAAGTCGTAATAGATTTTTTAATTTCAACCCTTATTTTATACTAAAACACCAAAATTTTTTTGTCTTGTTTTATTCTGGCCTCTCGAAAAAAAAATTTAAACAAAAATCTACATCTCTAAAATGGCCTAAAATTTTTTTATTTTCATTTCTATTTGTGTTAGCTAGGCTTCACCGAAAAATTGTACATCGCATTTAACATCGATTTTATAGGTAAAACGGGAAAGAGACGAAGGTGAAGCCGGTCTTTTGAAGCCGTGTATGGAATGGGCCAATGAGCACGATGATACACTGATGCATATGCAATACAAATGATAATGTAATAGTGAAATCTAAAAAATATTAAATATGGAGCGGTATCTATTGAGGTAATATTGTACTTTTTAATAATTCCACTATTTATTATTCAGTCGAATTATAGCCATCTATGAAGTTTATATTACGTTAAAACAATTTTTTGGGTAGTCGATCATCTTTCGTTCTAGTTCCAAAATATTCCGTCAGATGTCAACCACTTTGTGTTAAAAGACGAATAGACAGTACTTTTCGGAGCATACTATTGGAGTTAGGCGAAAGTAAAAAAATGGTAATGCAGTTAGTGTTCTTGGTTTGACAGACAAAAATAAACAAGCCTGTTAATGATGCTACTGAAGTTACCAGAAAATTCAGCAGAGAAAACTGCATTTTCGACCTCCTTTATATACATTGGTAGAAAAAGTCAGCCGAAATTTTTTGTTGTTTTCGACCTTTTTCTGTAGAAAAACTGTGTTATTCACGCATTAAAAAATACTCGTAGACAAATTGACTCAATTTCCTTTATGGAAGCATGTTTTCGGCCGAAATTCGAGTAAATTTAATTTGTTTACTATAAAAATGCATTCACATAAGCACAAGAACTGTTATAGTAATAAATTAGAAGTAGAAAGTAGAGAAATTATCCAGCCTTAGGCTTAGGGTTTAAAAGGTTCGCAAATTTATTAATTTAGATAAGTTATGAACTCCTATGTCTATCTACCGAGCGAGTATTTTCTACGAATATTTTAAATACGTCAATAATACAGTTTTTCTACAGAAAAAGGTCAACAACAACAAAAAAATTCTATGTATATAAATGAGGTCGATAATGCAGTTTTATTTCTGCTGAATTTTTCTGTTAACTTCAGTAGCATTCGAATTATAGCCATCTATGAAGTTTATATTACATTAAAACAGTTTTTTGAGAAGTCGATCACATTTATCTCTAGTTCTAAAATATTCCGTCAGATGTCAGCCACTTTGTGTTAAAAGGCGAATAGACAGTACTTTTCGCAGCATACTATTGAAGTTAGGCGAAAGTAAAAAAATGGTAATGCAGTTAGTGTTCTTGGTTTGACAGCCGAAAATAAAACAAACCCGTCAATGTTGATCAATATTTTTAAGCCGAGAGTTACCAGACGATATTAAGTAGCATTATTTTTTTAATGTAATGAAATTTATTCATTATTTGGAGTTTATTGCCCAGAATAATCATATTTCACATTATATCCAGTACTTTCAAAAATAGTCACAAGGTCTAGTAATCATTTGATAGGCTGTAATACCTCTTAATTCTAGCCTAATTTGAAAGTTCAATTTTTTCAAATTCATTGGAAGGTGCGACACTCTAAATTCGCATTGATGCCACTATAGCCCTTGATATGCCTTAAAGCCTGTTAATTCTAGCCAAATTGTGAAGAAATTCTGAGTGGGATACGGGGTGTAATTTGACAAAATTTGGATAGTTCAATTTCTTATAAATAGCCAAACTTTCAGGTCGCCCAAAAGAGGTCGTCACGCCAGCAATATGCGATAGAATCTATGGTTTATTAATGATCGAAGAATGAAAGTACGGGAGGTGGCTGAGGCTGTAGGAATCTAATTTGAGCGGTTACGTCACATTTTATATGAATATTTGGACAAGGAATAGCTATCCGCGTGATGGGTGCCGCTATTGGTTACACTCGACCTAAAGCGCAACCGTGTGACCACCAAAGGAATGTTTGGCGATGAACACGCCAGAGGCCAAAGAATATTCAAGACAGTGAGTTTGTTCGAGTGAACGTGCCCAAAGAAAGCCAAGGTAGATCCAACAAGGTCATGGCCACAGTTTTTTTATGGATGCACGCGGTGTCATTCACATCAAAAACCTTAAATGGGTAAAACGGTCACCAACGAATATTATCCTAAGCTTTTTGACAGCTTCGATATTAATTTGAAGCTAAAACAACCGCATTTGGTGAAGGAAAAAGTAATATTCCATCAAAACAATGCAAGGGCGCACAAGTGTGTAGTCACCATGGCAAAAATCCATAAATTGGGCTACGAACTGCTGCCCCATCTAGCATATTTTCCAGATTTAGCCCCCTACGACTATTTCCTGTTACCAAACCTGAATAAATGGCTGGGTGGTAAGGGATTGGGGTAAAACCTATTATTTGGAAGGAATAAAAATTGGAAAATCGCTGAATCGAGGTTGGAGACTATGTTGAGAAATAATATGCGTTTTGCCGAAAAATATCCTGAATCTGAGTAAAACTGAACCTGCCACTTTGGTGATTTATATTTACATCTTTACGATCTAGAGATCTTCAAACCTCTTCGAATAAAGCACATAACTGTGAACTCGATTTGTTCCAAATAAAATAATCGGTTCGGCCGCTGTTCCACTAGTTTATAATAAATCATTAAGCTTTTCATTTAAAGCATGTATGTGAAAGTCCAAAATTTCATCCCAGAAAAATAAAAAAAAATCATCGGGTAATACAAAAACTACAATGATATTCCAGCCCAGAACTTAATATAGTAATTTCGTTCAATCTCGAAATTTTATTCTAGCCCAGAATTTTTTCTCAAATTTTAAATTTTAAATATTAAAAATAAAAATTATAATTCTTGGGTTTTATAAAATAGCGAAGAGCTATTTGTTGTGCTATAAAAACATGATCAATAAAAGGCCATTGACTGAATGTATTCTATGCGACACTGAATTGTATAGATAAACTCCAGTAAACATATAGGGAATCAAAAAGGTTAGTCTAATCTGTCTAGATATATCAGTGGCTAGTAACGGATTATATTCTAAACAAGTTTGCACAGTTGGTTCTTTGTTCTAGTTTTAATATCAAACCGATTTGCATGTTGTGAACAGAGCTGTGATAGTTTGGGTCAGTATTTGGTATCGGGTTTCCATCTGTCTCTCAGTCAACTCATGGGGCACCCATTTTCCCTTCGTTTGAATTTTTCCCAAAGTATGTAAACGTTTGAAAATACCTTGGCGAGTCGTGTTTAATGCCTTCGCAATTTGATCTTGAGTTGGCCTCAATGTCGAAATCGCCACTTCTGAAGCGTTTAAACCAATCTTCGTTTCCGATGGTGCATGTTCGCCGTAGGCCTCCTCAAGCAAATGACTTGCTTCAGCTGCATTTTTTCTTCAAGTTGAAGTAGAAAAGCAATGCTTCCCAGAAATGAGGTTTGCTTCGCACAAAACTCGATATTTTCGATCTTAGAAAAAATATTTTTACGTTGCGATATGTGCTGGTATTACAACTGGATATGCGTTAACAAATGTTCACGCTATCCACAAAAAACAACTTCTTACATAAATGACTACTAGATGTGTCGCTATAGCACCATCTATGTGTGAAACTCGGATATTTAGTTGCGCACCTGATAACAAACACCAAAAGATAATCGCATCGAACGGTGCTACCCCGAAGAGCTATATTGCGAAATATATAGTGAACTACGTACAATTCGATTCCATTCCGTTTATCTGGTAAAATATATTGATTTTTTCAAAAACGACATCAAAAATTACGCTGAATATATTATGAACCCACATATAGTTTAAACGTATTATACTAGCGAATTATATGAAAAATAAAAAAAAATGTAAATCCTTCGTATTCATGCGATTTCTATAAAAAAATTACGTAATATATTACTGAGAATCAGCCGCCGAGTCGAGGCCGAGAGACTAAGCCCCTAATATTTTATTAAAACATAATTTAATTTACAAATGGCGTATCCAAAATTAGAACACGAATAAATTTGCATTCCGCCCATTTCCTGGCGCAAACCTTTAATCAAATCGCGTAAATCAAAAATATTATGTTGTAATCTGATTAATTTCGATTTACATATTGAAATCATATTTCATCTGAAATGAATACATAATTCCATGTAGCGCGCGCATACGAGTACAACACCAGATTACAACAACAACAAAAATCTTGTTGAGTTCAAAGAGATTCTTTTCTGGATATTTTGGTTTCCCGTCAAAAAAAATAAAAAAATTAAAAAATTGGAATCTCAAAATAAAATCTTTATAAATAAAAAACCAAAACAAAATCGTGCGCATATATAAGAAAAACGATAAATCGATGGAAAGAGATGATTTTGAGTATGTTATATATCTTAGTTGGATGCTGTATGTTTTCATTTATGTTGTTATGTTTTGGAACGAAAATGGATGCAATAAATTAGAATACAATTTGGCTGTATCGTAAAATTAACATTTTTTTTTTTAGTTTTTCTTAAATATCTGTCTTGGGCCCGCTATAAATAGACATTTCGTCGATGAATACGATTATACATAAGATGCATCTCATTTCGGTTTTGATTCCGGCGACATAATTTACGAAAAATCAAAAATATTATTTAATTTGACCTGACTCACCACTGCCATCATCTAATATTTATTTATTTTTCTCAAAAATTGTTTATGTTTGTTTTGTGTTTGGATTGTATTGTTGTTGATCGTGTACCAATTTTTTATGTTTTATTTTTTTACGTTGGTGGTTTGTTTTATTTTGTTCTCTCTCGATCGCGCGCGCTTGCTTGTACACAAATATGAAATGTGGGAATTGGCAACGGATCAAGAATGGCTATGTACATGTATACGATGAGATCAAAATCGTATATAAATAGATATACCACAAACAAAAATTTTAATGAACTAATTCATGACGAAATGTGTGACGTAACCCGTCGTAATTATATGGGACCGCATATATTTATTTTTATTATGTTGTACAGTAAAATGTATAACGTTTAACACCGACAATAGAAAGTTATATAGTTGTATTGTTTTTTGCAAACTATAAATTTCATAGAACAATCGGCTAGCATTGCAAAACTATAAATTCAAATTTGAACGATAAACAATAAACATATATTTTGCCATTTTTATATACGATCGCGCGATCATTTTTGCGCTCTAAGCACAAAATTTTCCTTTTCTTGCCTTATTATTTTATTTATCGCGTCTTAATGGCTTAAATGATTTTGATTCATAAATAAATATTTTAATAATTGAAATGCGCTTGGTTGGCTATTTAAGACATGTTTACGATGAACGATAAAATTTGGAACCCGCGCATTTTTCTTTTCTTTATTTATATCTGGGCGCACACCCATTCAATTGTTTATATTGATTAATTGTGCCTCATTAAATTATTTTATAAATCAATTGAAATGAAATGTTAAGAATTTGTGTCACATTCTTTTAATTATTAAATAATCAACAAGATCTTTGTGATTAATTATGTGGTATTTTGTATTGCATTCCGGGTTTGTACCGCAGTGCGTTTTTATCACATTTGTTATTAATTTATTATGTTTTGTTCATGCGTTTAAGGCAAACATAAATAATTAAAACTTTACATGATATGTGATTGGAGAAAGCGAATTTAACATTTTCTGTATGATCAAGGTTATGAGAGTGAAAAGCGCCCTCTAAAGTGAATTAAAAAGAAAAGGTGGTGGGACGACTAAACTTCGATGCTGGGACAGTTTGAATATTAAATTTGTTCATTGAAGCAACGCGCAAATGCAATCTGAACCAAATAAATAATATTGCAAACGCGGGTGGAACAATTTTGGATATATTCTTCATTAATGAACTATAAATGTTAAGGAATTCAATCAATATGTTGAAAGCATCAATTGTCAAGATAATATAATTTTTATGATATCATCTTTTGTGCGTTTAAAAGAACTGTTTCGCTAACAATAAGACGTTCAAACAATAACTTGCCTTGGTATCATAATCGCCTAGTGAATTAAAAAAAAGAATGCAAGGCTTTTCGAAAACTGAATAAGAGTAAATCAGTCCTTGATGAATCAAGATTTAAGAAGATAAACTCCACATTCGATAGTTATTTTAACGGTTAATTTCTTGGAAGTATTTTAGATCCAAACGCGAATTCAAAGGTTACCCGACAACAATTCACCAAGGAGACTTTAACTCATGAAATTCTAAAAAATATCCAATATGTTTGCTCAGTTTTTTCATTCAGTCTACAAACCTGAAGACATCCACGACTTCAAACACCAGTTGAACTTATAAATTGCAATAACACTGCTACAATTTCTATGCCAATCATCAGTCGTGATGATTTAATAAATGCAATTAGCGAACTGAGGACGGTCACGGTATTCCAGCGTTCATTATAAAAAATCACGCTAATCAATTCAATCACGTCACTACGTAAAATTACCCAGAAGATGGAAGACTTCGAAAAATACACCGTTATATATATATACACGTAAAAGTTGCAAAAGTATCATTTCTGGACATCTCTTCAATTTCCAATATGGGTTTATGCCTTCGTTTATCCACAATGACAAATTAGTTGAGTATAAAAGTGGTATTATTTAGGCTATTGAAATACATTAACAAGAGTACATAGTTTATACGGACTTTAGAAAGACGCTTGACTCCATCAGTGATAGCAAAGCGTTGGCCAGTTTAAGCTTTTTTCGCTTTTCTGCATGTTTCTTCAATTGGTTTTTCTCATACAAAAATGAAATACAATAAAAGCCTCCTATGGTGTTCTACAAGGCTTGCATGTGGACCCATGAATATGTAAAATTGAGAAGAATTGTAAACCCAAAAGATGACAAATTACTACAAAACCGAAAAAAACTTTGTTTTTCTACCAGAAAAAATACGGTGTCGGTATCAGTGTCGAAAATGGTGTAGACAATTAACTTTTGCGTAGACAATGTCGATAATTGGTAGAGTATTCGGACAATTTGCAGATAATATAGAATATTTCGATTTTTTTTTTATCCGGTTGTCATCGGTAGCACAGGCATTGGAATAATCTAGTTCGTGTAATACTTCGTCAAGTAACCGGAAAAAGTTTAAATTGAACTTATACTGCCTGAATTATCCAACAAAGATTTGGCCAAGCTTTTGCGTTTATTATGATTGTGAACTGATGAGCTCGTGTTATAACGCTCTACTTTTAGTAGACAAAGCTACATAAAGCTCTACTTTTTACCGCAGGTGCCTGACATTTTTAGAGTTTTTTCGAAATTGTTCTAAATCGGCTAAGCATACAAAAAAGTATATTTTTTTAATCATTCCGTTAATAACAAAGACATGTACCAGGGATGATATTGTCGCCACTATAGTCCTTTTTTTCGATACATTGGCTGTATGAAAAGTACTTCGAAGCTTTCAAGTAATTCTTAGTACTTTTTAGTAAATGCAATAAATTTCACTCGTAATTGGCGTCGCCTTTTGTAGAAGAAAAGTTAAATATAATAGAAAGAAAAAGCTCCACTTCGAAGCTACTAATAAAGCTACTTAATGCTCTCAGAGAAGTGCAATTTTTGTTAGAGGCCCCCTGCGAAATACGACCCTTTCAAATGGAACTATGTGTGATGTAATAAAGCCTTAGTTTTTAATCGGTTTAAATGATAGGTCTCTATTAATTAATTATTGAATTCATTAATTAATGAATTAATAAATTTAAATTTATTATTTAATCTAAATAATAAATTTAAATTTATTAATTCTCGGAATATTATTTAACGATGCATGTGAAGTTGGTCCAAATTTCAACCCAGAAAAATGCGACGGCAACACTAAAATGATGATTTCTATAATCTTAAAAGTATCAGCCCAAAAAATTGTATTTCACGACATTTTATAAGAACACAGCCCAAAAAATATTACACTCATGATTCTTTCTCATAGTTAACCCAAAATTTTCTATAACAAAAATTAGAACTGTCTCACTGTCACTAATACTCTCAACCAAAAAATTCATTATGAAATGTTAAATAATAAAAAAATTTAAAAAATATTATTTCAAATTCAAATTAAAGACAATCTCATAACGGATAATCAAAAACTAAAAAACTCGAAAAAATCGTTACAACTAATTTAAAAATATAAATTTATCTCTGCAATTTCAAAGTGCAAGCGTAAACTAACGGCGCTACTATATTACAGAATACCATATTTGAGCAACCTAAGCTGGCCATCGCGGCCAGCTCATAAATAACCCGCGATGCCATTATATTTTTCGAATAGTTCTGGTCCAATTCTATAAATGTGCGTCGGGGCATGCGATTCTAACAAGGCTAGCTCATATAGCTCAATAAATACTCATCAATTTTTACTCTGTAGGTTTTAAGTTTTGGTATTGGCCCGGTATGCCATTATATTTTTCGAATAGTTCTGGTCCTAATCTATACCTGTGCGTCGGGGCATGCGATTCCAAGGCTCAGAAATTTTCTAAACTCAAATTCTTTCCGGATCGCTTTGTATTATAATAGAAATGACAATATAATTCACGATATACAATTGCACTTGTGTCTAAATTTTTGAAAATTTTATTTCTGCGCTATGCAGATGCTACACCGATTTTTATTAGAAGCATCGTCAAATTTTGCAAATCCAACAATCAAAATCGTGTAATCATTTGTGAACGAGGATCACTAATCTTCGACGATAAAAAAAAAACCGATTTAGATTTACGAAGTTATAAAAATAATAGGATTGGCCAGAGTCAAACAATTCCACTAGTACGCTTTACAAAAGCACTTTACAAAATTTGCAAAAATGAAAATGCATACAATTTTGATTTCGTTTTAATGCAATAAAAAATTACTCCTTGGTTACCAAACCATAAAATATTTGATCGTTAACAATTTTTTAAAGAAATTGGATGAATTCGAAACAATTTTCTTGCATTGAGGTGCTACCCGTTAAATTTTTCATTATTTACTTACAGTTTAATCATAAGTGACCAAACGATAAAATCTAAGGACTAAACGAATTCAGTCATCATTTTTGTCAAAACCTTTAGATGGGGTGCTAAAAAACCGGAGCCGCACTTGATGTTTAACTCTGCATATAACAAAAACCTTTCGCGTGATATTTTATGAAACTCACATGACTAAACCTTAATGACAGATAAAAAAACCTTCGGAATCATGAGTGCCGAGTGTGGAATTGCGTGTACTCTACTGAACATGACGTCTAGAATTAGTACTAACAATTTGCTTGTGTAGGGCCATTTTTTTACAAATTTCAAAAACCATATCAAGTTGAGAACATTAAATCCACATCTGACTCTCATGATTCCGAAAATTTTTGGTATTTTTAAAAGAATTAAGCGAATTTGGCCAAAGACGCTTCCACGTGTAGCACGAAACGAGAACACTAAATTCCACATTCGGCATTTCGGTTTCGAAGATTTTCTGAATTAGAAAGACTATAAAAATTTTTTAATGAAAAAACTATATACCGAATCTTATTTTTGTAGTACTGTGATTCTCAATATTCCACTTATTTGTTGAAAATTTTGTAAAATGAAAATCTAAAATAACCGACGAACCTATATTTTTATGAACTATTACAATTTCGAGTTAACGGTTATGTAAAAAAAAATGTGATACGAAACAATATGATTTTCTTTCAATCAGGTGTACCGTTTAAGCGTAATTAACAAAACAATGAAAACTAGTGGTTCATCTGGACCACACAATTATTAGCGTGTCTATGAAACGGAGTGCAAAGTGATTGTAAAGTGGAAATAGTTCTGGTTAAGCTTGAAGAGAGCAATTGGTCAATCTGAACTTGCATAGTGAAGAGAGTTTACTTTCTCTTCACTAAGTTAAGGTTACAAAGTGTAAAATGTTCAAAAGTTTTTTAAATTTGGAATTTATGAGTTTTGTTGGCCTAGATAACAACCTTAAAATCCTTCTAAGGTTTTTTTATATTAAAAATAACATATATTGTACTTTTGTGCTATCGCCATTACACTTTTTAACATTATTATGATATGACAAATATCCGACTCGCTCGAGTTTTTCAAACTACCAACAAACAATGAGATCATTTTGCCATGAAAAGCTATTTTCTATTCAAATACAAAATATCTATCTATATAGACGAATCTCTTTACGATGTCGGCTTGTTTCTTATTGTTGTTGTTGATTGTTTACAGTTTACACATTTTAATGATAGTCGTTTTGATTTCATATTTTAGCTGCTATTAAATGAAAATACACCATCTGATGACACAACCGCTGACAATTTTGAAATACAAATTTATACATATTAGCTATTTTTGGCAACTCGTATAATTAGGACGAATGGGACATTTAATTAATAAATTTTAAATAGTTTTGACAAGCGTGTGGTTGCAGCTTGGCGCCAACTTAATCATTCGAACTCAATTTTTGGTGCAGTATACAGTCGAGTAAATTACAATCGCCGGATGTACAGTGCCACGCAATACTTACAACCCAAAATCAAATATTTAATTTATAGATTTAATATAAATCGAACGGAACTCTTAAAACGATCTTAAAGATTCGGTAAATATTTACGTGTTGACATTATCAAGTGAGTAATTCAAGGTGTTTATATCTTGCTGTGCATATAAAATTAAATATTGTGTATTTAATTATGGTATATAAAAATATTAATGTATATACAAAGCTATGTATATACACGTACTTTATATTGTTTTATATACTAGAGAGACATCGTCTTTCGTGTGATGACTTAGGCAAAAATATAAATCTTTTACGAAAATCGTATATATTACGTCATTTGCGAATGTCTCCAACTGTTCGTTGATATCATCTATCTAAGGAACGATGAATACAGAAGAGTTTTTCGTTTAGTCATGACCTTTTGGGTCAAATAGGATTTTATATAATGTAAGCGTACACAGAATGTATATTAAGCTATAAGATTTTGTATAACTTTGTACATACAAGGTCGTCTCGTTACAAAAAACTACATATTATAATATTCCGACTACATAGGGATTGTATTACTTCACAAAAAAAAATGATTTTATATATTTTGCGCACAGAAAGCAACATTAATAAAACCATCCATAGCCATATGCATGTAAGAAACCGCAAAAAGTAATTACATTAAATTACTCTTTTTCTTAATACCATAAAAGGTTACCGCGCATAATTCATACTTTATTATATGAAAGACAATTTTGACATTGCGCGTTTACAACAGTTTTCAACAGACGGAGACATGAATAAAGCATTGATTTTTTTTATTTTGATTAATTTGTTTTGGAGGTGTATCTGAATTATGGTATGTACCGCGAGTTTCTGACAGAATTTTAATGATCCATCAGTCATATTTCATATTCAGTTCGATTATGGCAAAGTTACCAAGTTACTGCATCAATACTGGTTGTATTGTAAGACCGAGAATTGTGATTGTCCTCCTCTTAATAGGGACTCTAAAATATCATCATTCATTGATAAATACGTAGAACAATAATAATTTAGTAATTTTGTTTCTTTTTCGAACATAGGTTGGTAACAATGTTTGCGACGGTAAATTATAGATTCAAATGATCAATAAGCGCCATACTTTTGGAGTTTTACAACAACAATTGCGTATACATTTCAATCTGGGCTGGGATGTTCTAACATCACCATTTTTCGATATTTTAACGAAGTATACGTCTCTTTCTTCTAGAATTAATTTGACTTCTGTTTCGTTTTTCAATTATTTCTTCTCTATTGCTATCACGACCTACTAGATTATATTTGAACAATATCTATTTCACTTATTTTCGTTCTACAACCGAAAAAAAACTATTTGGTGATAGAAACACAGTAAAAACATCACAATATTGTAATCTAGCAGGCTGGTAAATGATATAAAAATTGAAACAGAGATAAATTTTATTCTACAGAAACGAGAAATAAACTTCGATAAATTATCGAAATATGGTGATGTTAGAACATCCCAGCCCTGGAATGAATATTTTAAAAGTGGAATTACGCGGGTTTTACATCAAACGAACATGCATTAAATATATTTGATAAACTTTTTATGATTCTTACGACATCTAGTAGGCATTGTGAATACTCTAAATGTCAGAATTTTGAATTGAAAATAAAATCATTAAAGCATTGCAATACAGTTATGTCTACTAAAAGTTCTATTTATTAACTTTTAATAGAAATAATAAATTTATTATAATGTCTGAACGAAAAATCGAAACACGTCTGTCTGACGATGTCAAACCTAATAAAAGTTACGAGTATCATGCATTTTACAATAATCTCTAAATTAAAAAATTATGGCCCTTTTAACTTCGAATTGAAATTTTATCGCATGAAAAGGCTAACGTATTATACAAAGCTGCTAATTATCGCTGAACATTGTTGTTCGTTAAGTCCGTAATTGCATAAATCTAATGATATTCTATATATTGGCAAATATATTCTCATAAAATAATAAAATTGAACAAATATGTGCATGTTATTATTTATCTGTCACAATTATTTGAATATTTTGACATGATTGAAAACTCGAATTACCCGATGTGCTCGTATTATAAGTGAAATTGCCTGCTGTAATAACTTTAGTTTCTTCAACACTCACATTCTTTTTACTGATTTAGCGATTGTTTAATAAACTTTTGAGTTCGATAAGTTAATTCTTTATCGAAGTTTTTATAGAATATTAAATTCGCTAAAAAGTTCATAAATCGCATGGCTTTAAATTTTTTTTTATTTTTAAAAGCTTAAATACGATCAAAGTTTTTAAAAATAATCTTTATTCATATTAAAAACAACTACAAATATTGTTTTTCGATAACAAAAATGTTTATCAAACAAAAAGTTTACTTGATGTAAAAGCCGCGTTAGAATTGTTCCATTCTTTGTGTAGTTCAATTGTTCACCGCTCGGTTAATTAATAAAATAATTTTATTTTTATGAGTTGTCAGACTGGGAGTAATGTAGTATTTTTATCGCACAAAGGATAAAGAACCAAATGACATAAAACAACCATATAAAAAATAAACTCCGATGCTAAATTAATCTGAAAAATAAGACAAATTTAATGCATGCTTAGTTTGATTTTACTAAATTTTTATACCAACCGATGAAAGTATAAAAAAAATTGCTTTGCTGTTACTTTGGACACAAATTTCATTCCTATTCGAATAGGAATATAATTTCGAAAAGTAAGACCACAAATATTAAATTTTCATACGATTTTACCAAAGAGAAACTAGAAATGAAAAACTACACTTCTGTTTTCATTTTGTAGTACTCAGTTCACCAGCGAAAAAGCCAAGTGTGTTCAACACGTAAAAGATGGAGTGCATAAGCTCTCCAAATAATTTTCATGTGAAAATGTCTCGGCACATGATTTTCACGTGAAGTTTTGACATTTATTTGTGTTCCAATTTTTAAATACCATAAATCTATAAATTTTAAATAAAACCAATTTAATTTAATTTTTTCACTTAAAATAAACAAATTCATCTATGTATGTCTACAAATTTATACGATAAAAATAAAAATTCTCCAAATAAAATTTCATTTCTATTTCACGCGACAATAAATTGGTTTTTGAAGACTGCGGTATAATTTTGCTTCACTTTGAACTGAGTACTAAGCTTAACGAGGAAAACTTCGACTAGGTATTTGTGAGTAGATAATGGGTGTTTTTGTTAATTCATTCTTCAGAAAGAATAGAAGGAATAGGATCACGCGACCTAATAGCGCAAACATAACTCGGCTTTGACATAAAACAAAACCAACAACAATTAAAAGCCTTGAACAAAGTCTGAAACGCAGATACCAATATACAACAAACTACAGAAGATTGTGTTGGTTACACTAACCATCCCATGTTAATTTTTTTCTTTCGCACCACTACTTATATAACTAGTGCGCCGCACATACGATGTACACATATATTTTAATACAACTATCTATAGTGTAGTTTTTTCTGTATTTGTTGCATAAGCATGGCTTTATATTGTTGTTGGTTTTGCATAAAACCAAGATGCATTAAATATACAGTCAAAAACATTCAGAAGGGTACGGCATATTTTTTTTATTAAAGTGTTGAAATTTAATAAGAAAATGCAATTTTTTCAGATTTTTTCTATAATTTTAGTTTATTTATTATTTTAGACAATAAAAGCAAAAAAAATAACAAAACAAAAACAAACAAGAAAGGATTTATCCTTGAATATTAATTTGATGATCATAAACCTTACGAACATTCTGTTGTATACGAGTTATAAAAACAATGGAAAAACACTTGACCTACAATTTTTTAGTGTGGATTTTTTCTCTACTTTGGTTTTTTGTTTATTATTTAATCAGTGCAGTTCAATATCTTTTTTATTTCACACCCGGAAATTTAATTTATTGTAGTCTTTCAAAATGGGTAAGAGTACGTCAGTTAATATTAGATCGTTAGTGATTTTCCAGCGAAGAAAAGGGAAATCATTGAGTGAAATCGCGATATTATTTAACATTTGTAAATCAACAGTACAAAACATTTGTGATCGGTATTTTAAATAAGGCCGAATAGAAAATACACCCAGCACAAAAGGTCCGACAAAAATATCACTATCAGATGAAAAGTTCATTAAGCGCAAAATAAGACAAAATCCTAAGTTAACTGCAGTGGAATTAAGTAAAATACTCTTCAGGTTTAATGGTAAAAATATAAATCCAATCACAGTTAAAAGAATTTTAAGAAAAAAATGATTATTTTTCACGTGTAGCGAGGAAAAACCTTTTATTAATAAAGAAAATAAAAAGAAGAGTAGGTTTTGCCTTAAAATATAAGAATGAAAGTATTGAATTTTGGAAAAATGCGTTTTTTCTCAATGAAAGTCAATTTATCTTGTTTCAAAGTGGTAAAAGTCAAGAAAAAGTTTGAAGAAAACGTGGTGAAGAGTGTAATGTTAGAAATGTATGCCCAACGTTTAAACATGGTGGAAATAGTATAATGTTCTGGGGTGCTATGGGTCATAAAGGAGTTAGAAATTTGAAATTTTTTGATGGCATTATGAACAAGGAAAAATATTTAGACATTTTAAAGAAGAATTTAAAAGAATCGGCTAGAAAACTGGATATAGAAAATACTTTTCCTTTTTATAAGGACAATTATCCAAAACATAAAGCATGGTACGTTCAAATGTGGTGTCTTTTCAAGTGTCCAAAAGTAATAGGGGCTCCCCCACCCCCCCCCCCCCCCTCCCCAAAGCCCAGATCTCAATCCAATTGAAAATCTGTGGAAGCATCTCAAAAGAAAAATGAAAGAAAATCATTCAATACGACAAAAAAACAATTAAAATCAGCTATTGTTAAAATCAGCTATTGTTGGGAAGAATAAAACTCCTACAAAAACAACAAAAAAATTATCAGAATCGATGCCAGGTCGATTAAAGGCTATTATAAAAAATACAGAGAACCCAACAAATTATTATAAAAAATGTACATGTGTTTTTTCTTAGCAATAAAATAAAATTAAGTTTTATTATAACCCCTCGTATACATCTGAATGTTCGTAAGTTTTATGATCTTCAAATTAATATTCAAGGATAAATCCTTTTTTGTTTGTTTCTGTTTTGTTATTTTTTTTGCTTTTATTGTCCAAAATAATAAATAAACTAAAATTATAGAAAAAATCTGAAAAAATTGCATTTTCTTATTAAATTTCAACACTTTAATAAAAAAAATATGCCGTACCCTTCTGAATGTTTCTGACCGTATGTATTATTTCATAAACTTTTTATGGTTCCTACGAAATCAATTGGGCATTGTGAATACTGTGAAACTATCAGAATGTTGAATTGGAAATTAAATCAGTAAAACAATGCAATACAGTCGATTAAACGCAAATGAATGAAACGGAAATTGTAATTTTATATAAAATGCTATCTGGTAAGGTTATAGTCTGGCTTAATGATGAAATCTAATAACAGTTACGAGTATTATCCACCCTACATTAATGTCTAAACTAATAAAGATGGCTTTTTAAATTTGAAAAGAATTTTTTTCGACTGGCTCAATAATGGTTTCGATTTGGTTAAAAGATTATAAAAGCTACTAATTATGAACGAATATTGTTGTTAGTTAAACCAACAATTGCGTAATTTGGTCCATATGAATTAATAAAATTAAACTAGTATGCCATTATTTATCCGCCATAAATATTTGAATATTTTGACATGAATCAAAACGCGAGTTACCTGAGTGTCGATTTTGTACCAAAAATGACAGCGCGAGATGAGTAAACCGGAAAAACATAGTAGTGGTTATTTTATTAATATTGGTTTGCTTGAGCGCATGCGCGTCATTTTATTTATTGATGAGTAAAATGCGGTTTTGTATGTTGTTCAAATTTTTGAAAATTAAAAATCAAATCACATAGCAACATCGGTTCCACTGCTCAAAATCAAGCGAATAGAAAAGGTGAGGTATTGACGACTGTTAAAGTTGGGGGTGTGATATTTTTAGATCATTAAAAACAAGCTTATTGAGTCTATTTTTCCTTGAAATTTTAGCACGGCATACTTTATGAACATAAAAATTAACATACAAAACTATACCCAATAAGTGTTAATTGTTTTGCCGTCAGATCGACTTGTAGTTGGCTTTACGTCATAATCATAAATATTCAACCGGTTCAAGCGGAACTTTTTATGGGAACTTTTACTTGCCTTTGCAAAATTGACGAACAAAATGCACAGACACATGAGAGAAAAAATACAATACAAATAAAAAATTGTATATTATACACAAAATAATTGTTCACCTCGCCAGCTCGCGCTCTAATTTTTGGTACAGAATCGACACTCTGATATACTCACATTATAAGCAATGGTGCAAGCTATTCCCATTCTAAAAAGGAATAAATATTATTATTTCACTTGCCAATTTACAACAACAGTGCTATGTATTCAATGCCAAGTTAGAATTCGTTGAATTCCTACAGAATTCATGGCATTGAAATTCCAAATATATTTTTTAGTTACTGTGATTGTCACTAGAGTTTTCCAAATGAATTTTTTTGACCTTAATATTCCTGTATATTTTATTTGATTATTTTCTAAAAAATTGATGCATACTATTGACAAGGGTTTTGTTATTGATTTTTTACTTATAAAAATAAATACTAAATAATTTTTAATTTTCAACAAAATAATAATTCGATTAGACTCATACAAAAAAATAATCGCAAATGTCAAAAAATACCGTCAAACAATTATCGCAAATGACAAACATTATACCAACTATCAAAAACAAATCACGAGATTTCATGGGTTGCCTTTTTTGACCAATAATATATATATTTTTTTATTGATAACTATGCGATCTGTTTTGGGGCTCAAGGCTCACAGACTATAAGTCCGATTTAAGACCGCACCTGCACATTGCAAGCTCCATGCGAGCCTTCACTGGCATGAAAGATGGGTCGGCCCATGCGGGTTTTGAACACCGACAGGGGTCATAGATGTGTTACATTTCACCACAGATCGTAATCTGTTGATAAAATTTCACTTTGCATCCTGCCCTATCGGGATTCGAACCCGGTACCTCCCGATCCAAACGTCAAAGCTTTAACCACTGTGACATTTGGTCGGTAAACCAAAAATATAATTGAATACCAATTTCAATTCCTTGATCGAATGAAATGCCACTATTGTGCTCAAAGTGACAACCAAAAATTATTTTAGATTTTTTTTAACATTTTGAATTTTAAAATAATGTGTAAATGCAACTAAATACATTCAATTAAATAGTAATGTGACAGAACATTACTGAAAATTATTACAAATCGTAACTAATTTTTCGTCTTGTTTAGAAAAATTCGATGTCAAAATAAATATTTAAAAATAAAAGTATTCAATACAAATGACCTGGTGGTGAACATTAAAGCTACAGGTAGAATAGAATTATTCTGCACCAGCACAAAAGTTGGTTGAAAATTATTCAAATTTGGAATAAAATATATGGGATTGTTGTTGTAAATTTACCAAAGCAAGACCGCTACATATGTAAAATTGCCTGTTGTAGTAACTTCAGTTCTTTCAACAGCCACTAAAAAAATGGCTCCAACATTGTAGCTAATGTCAATCAGCAAATTTCTGTGATTTCTTTGTTAATGGAACCATTTCAAAATGGAGGACGTCATTTAAAACATTTGAACCGACGTTTTTTTGCGGTAAGAGTTTGAAATCGGTAACTATGCGATTAAAAATTTTTCAAAACGTTTTTTAAACCGATTTGTAAAAGGAGCATATACCGACATGATTGCTGAAAGCTTGATCTAAATTCCTGCGATATTGTTGAATAAAGTTGGAACGATTAAGTTTGGGAAAGAAGGCACTTCTCGCGTTCCCCGAATCATTTCGCGAATATACATCTTCCATATCTCATCAATTTCTGATCAGTAAACCACTTTTTCCAATTTTAATTCACACAGATGAATAATGATCATACAAGTTCATGCTTATAAATGCCCAAATATGATCGAAGGCTCACAGAACAGGCTCCGGGAAAAACAAGCGTATCGAATGATAATAACTTGATGAATTTCGTGGACCAAACGTGAATTCTTCTGGCATACATAAAATGAAAATCGCCAGTCACAAAACTCGATTTCAACCAGAATTAAAATTATTAATTTCTGTAAGGCAGAGCTGGTTTCAGAAAAAAGTCTTTGAAAATACTCCCATTTTCCGGATCTCTTGTCCGGACGCTTGTTATGAAAGTTACGGGAGCTATACCAGTAAACGAAAATTTACCGAGAGATAAGCAGGGCTAAAAAAATAACCTTGTTGTTTTCCTAAAACAGGTTTTCTGTGTATAGAGTTTGATTTAAAAGATTTGACCCTCCTCAAATATTATTAATAGAGATAGCGTCGATCTAAAGAGATTATGTATCAGTACCTGTACGTAACTTTTATAAGGCCTCATTCTAGAATTTAACAGCCAGGAATAGATTAGGTTAAAACAAAGTTTCATGACATTTTGTTATTAGTAAAAAATATTGTCACAGAAAATTCATAGACTTATCTTGCGTCAAAACTTACAAAGCCACAAATTTACCCTAAGAGGTAAAATTTTGTCCAATGATTTTCATTTGTCTTAATCATTTAATTATCATTACACAAGAAATGTGCACTAAATTTTCACAAAATTCAATTTAAAAAGAAGCTAAAATGAGGTGGTACCATGGTATAGGGTAGCATGCCAAATCACCGAAAGTTTTCACTGAAAAGAAAATCACAAAAAAACAAATCACTGCAAGCGACGTTATTAACCTTTTCTCTGTGTATTGGGGTCAAATTGACCTCAGTCGATTTTAAACTTGAAAAAAAATGTTTTTTGCTATTAATATGGCCCATCCCGTATATGATATCCTCAACTAATATATAAACAATCGGATCCGCTCGAAACGCGATATTTCAAAATGCGATATTTCAAAACGAGATATGACAAAACGAGATATGGTACAAAATGCAATATTTCAAAATGCGATATTTCAAAACGCGATATGGTACAAAACGCGATACAGTACAAAACGCGATATTTCGAAACGCGATATTTCAAAACGAGATATGGTACAGAATATGCGTTGCGAAGCGACAGGAGCGCAGCGACCCACCTGATACCGATCCTATATATATACTATCGTTCCTATCGATTTTTAAATTCCTATAAACTGAAATTAAATTTCCCCTTCACCCGCCTGATATAATCCGATCCCAAACTCCCGTTTTGTACCATATCCCGTTTTGTACCATATCGCGTTTTGTACTGTATCGCGTTTTGAAATATCGCATTTTGAAATATCGCGTTTTGTACCATATCGCGTTTTGTTCCGTATCGCGTTTTGAAATATCGCATTTTGAAATATCGCGTTTTGATAATTCGCGTTTTAAAATATCGCGTTTCAAATCGGACCCATAAATAATGTATAAAAATAAAAAAATATAAATATAAATAATGTATTTAACAACAAACTAAACAATTTTTTTTAATTTCCTTTAAAATTATATTAAGATATTTGTGGGGTCAGATTGACCCCTATACACAGGCAACGTAATATACGCTATACACAGAGTGAAGGTTAAAGTTAGCCGCAAATTTCCAGCCGAAAAATGTCGATATGAAGATACAAATTTTATGTCGGAATTAATTTTAGTAATACCAAATCAAATATTCGTAAGTGGTGGAAAATGTTGTAAGACGTGTAATGTAAGATGTCGAATGTATAGCAACATGTTTGGTAAGCAGTTTAACTGAAATGCCTTATAAATGATTATAACATAAAAAAAAGGTCAATCATTTTAGTTGTGGAGAATTCGTGTCGGAAAAACTCGTTTGGATTTTCGCACACCCAAAATTTGAAAATTTCTTAATTTCTTTCGTATTTAGTATTTCAGGTTAATATCGCACTCACAAAATTTGATATTTGATAATTTCAGGTATATTTTATTGTGTGTCAGCAGCCTGGGAAAACTCATTTCGATATATACACAAAATTTGAAAATTTCTAAAAATTTACTGTTTAAAGTGTCATGGCTGGAGAAACATTCAAATGAAAGGTCTTAGTGATGGTTACTTTGTGTGGGGAGTCTGAGAAACCTATTTCAATATATCGAATGCCGGGAGGGGGTGGAGGTATGATCTCGGTTCCTTTCAGTTTTTCAAATACTGTTATACTGTTTGTATGCGGTTACCCAGACTTGTACTAACACAAATAACGGTTGCCTGACGTGGATGGTATACTTGTTGTCGCAGTATCATCTCTATGCCCCCCTCTTCTAGAGCCGACTTGGGCTACTTAAATATGTGCCAACTCATTTAATTATTTAATAAATTTCAACTCTTGTTAGATTACCAGTATAACATCTACAATTATTTTTACTAGGAATTCTCACTGTTGACAGACGGCCCTGCTTCTTTTTCATTTGAAATAATTTATTTCAAAAATCATGGCCTGTTAAACTATCGATTCAACCAAAACTTGAGATCGAACCTAAAAGAGAGGCGTCATCCCGAAAGTTACATAAAATACCATTATTAAACTCAATTGTGATTTTATATAACTTGGAGAGGTCTGTCATCACAACCTTGTCTGTTTGTCATCAAAATTTTGCCTAGGCCTCAGATTTGGCTTAGTGCACCACAGAATTTCTTGCCTGAAAAGTTTGGAATCGCTGGACTATAGACAGTGTAAAACCACAACAGCATAAAACTTATTTTGTAGATGCTACTGTAGATTAAAAATTTGGCTCAATTTCAATATATCTGCTTTATTAAAAATAATTTAAAAGTTTATTGACACCAAAATATTAAAAATAAATATCATCAGTGGCACTATTCTTGTAATTCCCCGGAAATAAGGAACTGGGGAAAGAATTTATATGTAATTTCTGTTCAAATATTTTTTTTCCGGCCTACTGAGGTGAAAAGCTTGATGTAAATATTTATAAATTGGGAATAATTTTTCCATACCTAAATTGGCAGCGACAATTATTCCCCATTTAATTTTGATTTAAAAAAAATTAATACTAAGTTTTTACCTCAGTATGCCAGAAGAAAAATTTTTAAATAAAAACTACATATAAATTCTTTCCCCAATTCCCTGTTCCCGGGGAATTACCAGAATAGTGCCACAGGTGTGTGCAAAGTTTTGGGTTAAAAAATTTCACCAAATTATTTCATATTTATATGAATAAATTAATTCTGGCCTCGAACCTTGAAACCCGTTGAAATTGTTTATGTTTAAGATAAGATTTATTTATATATTTTGTTATCAAAATTGCAAAAAAAATTATATGATAACACGCAAAATTACTCAAACCATTGATACGGCTTGATTATAATCGAAACGTTATTACCGCATAATACAAAGCATTTCCAATTCGCAGCATCGCTGTATCGTTTGTAGTACGTTGGTATTTCAAGCGCCTACACAAATTTGGCGACGTGAAAAATATGCGATGCGGTAAACCTCAGATACACATTACTAATCGTTTTGTTTGATAACAAAATTGTTTGTTTGTAATCAAAATATGGCCTTAAAGTTCGGTTTTAATGTTGTAAACATAAATCAGGTACGAATGAATCAGAATAAAATTACTGTTCGACTGCATTAGACATATAATTTGCATAATACTATATGGACATACACGAATAGTGTGGGTGATTCTCCATTAACGATTTCCCAACCGTGCTCTATAATTCAACATAAAAAATAAATAAACAATTTTCCACTTTTCCAAGCATTAAAAATAATACCGTGAGACGAGCATACGAAATAGAGACCACACCAACATGTAATTTGACCGATCGACAATAAAATTTCAATTTGTAAAATGTCTTCTTTCAATTTCTACGAAGTGAAATTGATCGATAAGCAAAAAAATGTATTTTATGTTAGATTTATTTATGTGTTTATATGCTGTGATATCAAATTATGTTTATTAGTGACGAACCATGTTTGTCTACTTCAAAAACATACATAAAAAACATTAATTAAATTCTTATTGTAAAATCATATGCATCTGTTCATCGTAAACTATATACACACAAGACGAAAAACTAACAAAATAAAAAATTAAGAAAAACGATTTGATCATATAGAACGTAATATACGGAAGAAGGAGGGTACAGTGTGCGATAAAAGATATAAAAAATATTTTTAATTAAATCCACATAATTCATCTTAAACATTTTTGGTATATAGACAAAATTTTTAAGAAGACGGAGATATAAAAGTGTGAATGGGTTTTTGAGGTGCATATGTTATTGTAAGAATGTATAACGCCAGTTTATTGTATGTGGATTATCGAGACATTTATGTGTCGCATTTAAATCTCCCCTCATTTACATTCAACATACAAATTAAAAATTTTGAATAATTTATGAAAGTTATTAAGTTTTCCGGCCGATGAATGACTTTGCATTGCTGTAGGGCGAACAGAAATTGGTGTGATCGACCAATATTATTTAAACAGTCAGGCATCAATAGATAAGGTAAGGGTGTTGGTGATTTAGCATTTTCGGTGAAGCAAAGTAAGATTATTGTAAAATTAATAAAATAGGACGTCGAACTTACTTTTTTCGAAGGAGAACTGAAATTTATTTAAATCATTTGACCGCCCAAATTCTTCCCTAAATTTTCTGTTTTCTAGAAGGACATCCGGAACTGTAGCAGGCCTGGGACCTGAAGCGGTCTGATTAATTTTGAATACCTAATGAGTAGCAAATTTCTTGATCTATTGCAACAATGTTGTGTCCATTCGTATACTCTGTGGGTCCTAAATATGAGCATCCAGCTAAATATCTATAACTAGCACATAGTCGATAAATATAGATAAAGATCATTTTCAAAATTTTCTTTTTTAGAATATATTTCCGATAGTTTCACTGAGAAATGTTTTTATTTTTTGAAGGGATGACGATAAAATTTTACCGAATCGAATATAACGACTCATCATCATCTTAATTAGGGGCTATAAGGGATGTTATGTGTTATGTGTTAGCCTAGCTTTTTATTAGATTCTAGCGTCTTTTTGTACAAATCAGTGAATAAACATTTATAATTAATTCCAAATGTATAACACCGGTTCTTCTTTGACCGGTACATACCTTATTGTGTGGCTTAATAGGGAACATTGCCTCTTAAAAGGAAAAACCTTGTTCTTTCAAAAATGAAATCGTCGCCCGAGTACTTAAGTGTTACAAACGACAAAACTTGAAATTGAGATAATCGAATCTAAAGTTTAATCGGCTACGAACGTAAGACTATACACTATTTGACAAAATAAAATACATTTTCTTAAAATATGCTAACTGTCTCATCTAAAATTTAAAGGAATCTTTAATCAAGCCCACAGTTTAATTTTAAACCGAAATTTAAAATTTTGAAAATTGCGTATGTAACACAAAACCGTTTTTCATATTTTTTATTTGTATGGTATGTATCAGTATTTTCGTTTTTAAGCATTTTTGTTAAAAAAAAATGCAATATGGTTTCGGTTTGCCGTCTGTCCGTCTGTCCGTCTGTGTGCACGATAACTTGAGAACGGATGGAGATATCAACTTAATTTCTTCAATAAAAGTTCAAGCAATTCATGGGAATGATCCCTATTGATTTGGACATTTCTATGTTTAGGGTGTTCGGAGATATGTAGGGTTTTGTTAACCCCCCTGTAGACGCTTCAATTTTAGCTTCAGTTTTACTGTAGTTGTTGGTAGTGTTGCATGTACTCCATTATGCAAATACATATTAACAAATACATATTAATTTAAAAATTGTATATACAAAAATCACGTGTTACTGCAGAACTGCATATAAATTTTCACTTAAGTATTAAAAATTTAAAAAAAAACTGTAACTGTTTCATTTGATATATGTTTATATCATACAAATCCTGATTATAAATTTATAATTTCGTATTATCCGCAAACAGATCGTATGTTTATATCATTCAAGCCCTGAATTTACTTTATGCATGTATCGCTTGATCTCATATGGTGTTGTATGTTTGCATCATTCAAAACTTAATTTTCCTTTTGCGTTTAAACTTGTATTTAATATTGATTGTTTGTATGTAACACTTAAGTATTATTCTAATTTTAACTAAAATTGATGGTAAATTATGTTATTCCCATATGATTAGTTTATGTAACAGATAAGTACTTTTTTTATATTACCAATTAAGCATACGTAACACTTGGCACACTAGTATCTTTCAATATGATTGAGATATGAACATTTTGGAACTACCAATCGAAAGATCTCGTTTTTTTAAGTAAGATGGCACTACTAACTCAAAAACGTCCAAAATGCGTTTGTAACATTTAAGTACTGGGCCGACGAAATGTTCTATATTGTTGGTCCAATTAGAAACGCAATGCACTTGAAGGTTGGCTCATTGAGAAATGAGCAGTGATACAAAACTCGCTCTTTAAATTTATATATTCATTCCAAGAGGAGTAAGTTGATAAAATTTCGAAAGACTTAATCCTCTATAACCTCTCTTATTCACTCTTTCACTTATGATCGATCATTGTCCAACTAACAAATATATACTCTCAATGCTCCGAGTGTTTTGTTTTAATTTTTAATTTTTGCTATTCGTACTCTCTATTGTCTCACATGGTTTTTACATTTTACTTTTTAACGTAAAACAAAATTAAATAAAAATACAGTCTCTCTCGATCATTGAGGTGGACATAATTAAATCAAATGCATTTTATTTTTAATGAAAATGAATTATAGACTAAATTAGAAAAATAAATGTTAGTTTTTCTATAGCAAAAATTCCTTTTTTAAATTTGATAAATTGTGTGATTGAGAATAAGTTTAGTTTTATTTTCGAGGAGTAAGTCTTTATATAGCGAGTTGAAACTTATTCCCAAATCAACGAGTATGTATTTAATATATAATTTGTTGTAACTCTTTACCCACAAGTGAAAGAACTAATATTTAAAAGAAGGAAAAACAAAATTGAATGACGATTGAGAGTAAGAGTTGATAGGATGATTTTTTTTTTTAACTCTGGAAATGAGCATTAAAATTACGAAACTGAAACGATCCTGACAGCCGATTCACAATGTTTCTTGTATTATTGTTTCAACACTTCGAACAATAAAATTTGTTGTTCTATTCATTTTAAATTTCGAAAAATTGGTCGTGTCGTTGGGTCTGATTAAGCAAACTGTATATACGTTTTCATCCAAAAAATCCTGATTGGGTGTAACTCTACCAATTGCGTTAATCTGTACATTGGTATTCTAGATATGTTATTACTTTGATGATGTTTAGTGTTTACTTTCATTTGCAACATTTACCCCATTATTTTCAAATTCTATTCTTATTTGTTCTATTTTAAATTGGTATAACATATTGTTAAGAATTTGGCGCTCATTCCAAAATTTAAGAGAATAATCTAAGACTTTTTTTCATAATCATTGTCACAATTTTGACATTTAAAAAAAAATATTTGGCATTACTCGTTAAACACCATTAAAACATTGCAACTCCCCGACCAATTTGGCTATACCTTCTAAACTTTCAAACCGACATCATCAAAATCCTAATTCAAGTGTTTTTTTTTTCAATTAAGATGAAAATCCACTCAGATTCTAGAACTTGGCATAGTGAAAGCAAAGCTGTTGCACTTGCAGCAACCTTATTTGGGTTAATATATCGAGTTATATTGATATTTTCTTAAACCAATCTAAATCACAACAACAACAATTCCAAACATTTTTGGTGCCTCCCTATGATTTGGCATATTCAACATCTCCAAAATTTGGAACATTAAAAAGTCGTTTGATTTAGAATTATCGAACTGACACGGAAATTCTCATCTTCCAATCCGAGTTTTCTCCTAACTTCCCGAGAACCGGTTATGTTGGTTATTTTCCATACTATGATATTCTATTTACATTTTACAGACCAATGTTTATACCAATTAGTAAAAAACTTGGGTCGTTTTTACTGCAATTAGCAATTTCAGAATTACTTACTAGGATCATTATAACTACCTATTCACATAATTAACACACGGTTTCATTAAAATTGGCTATTTTCTAGAACCACTTCCAAAACTCATATTGTAATTCTAGTACCATTATAAATTTAATAGTATTTTATAAATGGGTTCTCTATAGAAACATAGTAGATGTAAATTGTCATCTTGATGTTCCACTTCGCACACCAGATGGCATTGATGCCGCGATAGAAAACTTAAATCAAATAATGGAAATGGCTGCAAAAAAAGCTACTCCGGAGAACAAAAATTCCGAAAAAAATATAAAGCTTTCAAGTAACATTCAAAAATTATTAGCAGAGAAGCGGACAATCTCCTTTGCATAAATGGAAATTAAATAGAGCTATTAAAGCTTTGAGAGAAGCAATACGGGAAGAACAAAATTTAGGAATACAGCATTACCTAAGTGAGCTCACAGCAGCAGAAACAACAGATAATCACTGTGGAAGGCAGCAAGAAATTTAAAAAGGCCAGAGCTATCGAACCCACCGTTAAGGAAACCAGATGGTCACTGGGCCAGAAGTGACTTAGAAAAGGATATCGCTTCCTCTAACCATCTACAAAAAGTGTTCACCCAAACGAACAAAATAATGATTGCGTACTACCACAGCTTACGAGGGATGGGTCGAACCCAAATCCAATAAAATTTAAATGGAAATGCGTCAAAAAAGTTATTAAAAACAGTATAAATCCTAAGAAAGCGCCAGGTCGTGATCTAAATCTAACTGGAAAAATGATCAAAGAATTACCAGATAGATGCATAAAATATATAACATATATTTTTAACGCGATTATGAGATGTGGATACTTTCCCCAAAAATGGAAAATATCTCAAATTATCATGATTCCTAAGCCAGGTAAAGACGAAACCCAAGTCTCGTCGTACAAACCAATAAGTCTACTTCCGATAATTTCAAAGCTTTTTGAAAAGATGCTACTACAAGAACAAACAAACGTCAAATATCTCGGTCTTCATCTCGATAGAAGATTGACATGGAAAAAGCACATTGAAACAACACGCAATCAATTAAAAATAAAATTTTCTAAAATGTACTGGATGATCGGAAGAAAATCGAAACTCTCTCTAGACTGCAAGGTTCTACTATACAAAGCGAACCTAATCCCCATATGGACATATGGTATCCAACTATGGGGCTCAACTAGTGCATTAAATATAGATATCGTACAAAGAACGCAAGCAAAGATACTTCGTAGCATTACAAATACCCCATGGTATATTCGAAACAGCAACATCCATAGAGACCTAGGAATCAAAACTGTTAAAGAGACAATTAAATCATGCAGTCTAAAATACCAACTGAAACTGGAATCACACCCTAACGAATTAGCTAGAGAACTACTAAGGCAACCGAAATATGGACGGCTTCGCAGAACAGATCCTCTAGATTTAATTAACTGAGAAATATATAATCTAATAATTTCGCCCATGTTGAAATGATATTAAGTAATTAATAATAATTTAATAATTAAAATGCATAATGATATTAAGTATTAACATAGGTTAAGGCTTATAAGTTAAAATTTTTTTTTAGTTTTTAAGAATTTCACACTTCTTGTTAGTTTCGTATAAAGAAAGATTCAAGAATAAAGCCTTTGGCAATAGTTACAAAAAAAAAATTATAAATTTGACAATTTCCAGAGTCACATCCTTACTAATCGATTGAGTAATAAATGGATAAGCGCCAAAATAAATAACTTAAATCAATTTAAATTAATAATTCTCAAGAATAGCTTCCGTAATTTCAAACCGACTTCCGTGTTGAGAAATATAGTTTGATTTAACTTGGACGTTTTCCAAAACTACATGGGGATCTCATACAGAAATTCAGAATTGAATTATGCATAATTCAAATCACTCGATTTGTAGATCCACGTTCAAGATTCACATTTGTGTCGTACAAGGCTATAGGTATATTGCAACAGGTTAAGAAATGGCATACTTCAAATTAAACTGCCAAATATTCGCGAAAATAGGGCACTTGACACTAGATTTGATCAAAATCGTTCGAAACTGGCCCCTAACATATTTTCATCGCTTTCAGTGAATTGCGGTTCGGTAAATTGTCGTTTTCGGTGAACTTCATTTTCGTTGAATTGTCGTTTTCAGTGAACTGTCATTTTTGGTGGATTGTCGTTTTCAGATAGTTAAAGCTAGTCGAAACCCTCGAGTCGAAAAATGTCGATAAACCAGATTCGAATAAAATGATTAAAATTTGGAAGATGGAAAATATTGATTATGCGCAGATTCAAACTAATCTACAAGAATTGACAACCGATAAATGTCGGACGCAGAAATAAGCAGACGAAATATGTCGATAAAGCAGATACACAATTGTGATGTTAAAAAGTAATGTTGACAAATCAAAAATGATTCGTTTGTTCCACTAATGAACAATTTGCAAAATTGAATTTTTTTAATAAATTATAATTTTATATTACAATCTAGAATAATATCGATCAAGCTAAACTTGAAAAATCCTAAACAGTAAACGTTTAAAAAGACTTGACTGGCAAGTAGATCAAATGAAAGGTCTTACTGATAGTTATCTCGGGAAAACATTCCAGGTCACATTCCATGTCCATAGCCTGTGAAAACTCAGTATGAATATCGTACATACAAAAATTTGAAAACTCTCTTGGTAACGGTTAACTCTGAAATAAATGTTCTCTAAAGTGTCTTTGCTGAAACGTAGTTCTAATGAAATGCTTCGGGGACGGTCACCCTTGGAAAAAACGAAAGGCTGGGAAAACAAGTTTTAATATATCATACATAAAAAATTCGAAACATTTTCAAAATGACACGTAGAAAAGAAGTTCAAGTGTAAGGTTGTGTTGATGATTACCTCACATACTAGGTCACATTTTATTTGGCAAGCCTGGAAAACTCGTACAAATAAAATTTTAAAACTTGTAACAAGCCACCATTTAAAGTATTTTGGCTGGAAAGAGATTCAAATGGATGGTCTTAGGGACTTTTGGAAAAATTTACTTTTCATGTAGAAAACCTGAGAGAACTCATTTGAATATATCAAGCCATGATTTTTGAAACAAAATTTCAGGCCAATTTTCATATGGAAAGCCTGGAAAATCTCTTTCAATTTTTAATATATTTGCAATTTGTACTGGGGACGACTCAGAACCATCTGAACATTGCATAGCTCCACGCCAGCCTATGAATGAGTTCTGCCTTCCGAGAGTCGAACTCGGTATCCCCCGATCTAAATGCCAAAGGTTTAACCACTTTGCCGTTTGGTCGGTCTGGGAAAATTCGTTCGAATACGAAATTTGAAAATTTCTAAAAATTGAGCGTTCAACGCTCCTCAAATGAAAATTGACCTGAAATTTGTCCGAATGGTAACCATCACTAAGGCATTTCATTTGAATGCTTTGCTATAGCCATGATACTTTGAACGGTCAATTTTAAGAAACTTTCAAATTTTGTGTGTGCGTAGGGAACTTTAATAGAGTTGCCCGCAGTGATTTGAAACGAAAAATGGCATTTACATGTACTAACCATCAATGTTAAGTGCACGCGAATCCTCATTCTCATGCGATGGCTGATGATTTAATATTCGGTTCTGGTAGGTATCGGAATAATGCTCATATAGTAAACATTTCTCTGTGGAGGTTGGCAGAAAAAACATTATTTGTGTGCTTTACGTTGATGGTCAAACCACGTAAATGCTATGTTCTGTGAACAGAGAAATTTATGGCAAGATATGTGCATAATTCCAATAAGTAATTTACCGGAAGCGAATATAAAATCAGCTGGATACGAATTCGTTTGCCCTAAGCTGCGTACTAGCTCAAATGCCATACACCGTAATATGTGCCAACCTCTGTAAAGTTAACTTTATTTCAGAGAACTGTTGTTTAAATCATTTGGTTTAGTGTGGTAAATCTCTTCTAGTAATAGTTTTTAAACGTAAAATTTGTTTTGTGAATGTCAGATTGTTTTTATTTTCTCGGTATGGAATTTAGTTTTCTCCATTTTACGGGCTCACGGGCCTTTTAATGGACTTAGCGGATTTTTAATCTCAATTACTAGTCTTTCGTGTGGTGTACGCATTTTAAACAAATTGTTTTCTGGCAAACCTGGCATATTATATTTCCATAATTTTTATTAACTGCACCAAAATAGTTTAGAATGATCTCCAATTTAAATTTATTTTCATGTCTAAAAATAATCTTGGTTATAAGATCAAAATTAAGATTAGATCACAATTCTGATTCAACAACCAAAGTAAGAACACATCACGAAATTTTAATCGTTTTAACATAAATAAGTTAAAATGCAAGATCGTGTGATCTAATTCGTTGTCGATCGTCCGATCTATATAGATACCATATTCAGAATTTTTAACACAATTGATCTTATCAACATATTTGGTAGAAAAACGAGCGATCGCGTGTTAAGTTGATCTACGGTTCTGTATGATCGACAGTTTTATTACATTTCCAAGATCACCAGTGCAAATTAGGTATAAAATAACCACACAAAAATACGAATTCGAAGAATCTTAAGTTCATTTAACTACATATTTACCGCACTCCACTATCTTCATTAGTTGGGTGTTTAACGAGAAAACTATATATATAATTAGGTTGGTAAACCGCATCATAAATTACACTACTATACACACTATTACACTAAATAATAATATGAATAATAAATCCGGGATGTTCTACATAATATTGACCAAAAAACACTTCAAGGCGCCAAACGCAAAAAATTATAATTTTGAATCAAAAAAAAAAACACTTGACGAATATCATGAGAGTACGATGTGTTGTGTGGGCAGCACTTTTGTTATAAATATTTATAATCGCAAAACAACAACATTACTAATAATATTATAATAAATATTTTAGCGACTTTGGGCGACAAGGTGCTAGTATAAATCACCTTGTTGTAACCACAAATTATGTAGACTATTAGAGATTCGCGAATCTCTATCACTTTACATTATACGTTACTCATCACATCTATTTTAAAAAATAAAACTGTACTCGTATCTTAATTAAAAAATAAATAAACAAATCACGATCTTAATAATTAATTAGCAAATCATTGATAAGTACGCGCAAAACTTACCATATTTAGTGTTTGCTGTGTTCAATAACTTTAGAAAAATATTTTTTTTTTGCACCAAATCACTTAACTAACTTCACAAATTTTTAACGAACTCACTTTTATATATTTTTGTAAATTTTTCCACCAAAAAGATATTTTCCAAATGCACTTTACACAATTTTATAAATAACTCTAAAATAATAATAAAAAAAATTTGATCGATTTAAGAATTATTTCGCGATCTTCGATTTAGTACGTTAAATTTATACTTGTCGTCGCGTTTAGCGAATTTTATGAACTAAATTAAATTTTTTTAAATAACGTCAATATATAATGAAAATGTTTAAACGAATTAAATGAGAGTCGTGTAAAATGATTTCGTTTCTCTCTCTCTCGAGTATGATTAACGGACGCGCGCACGCGGCGATCGTTTATAAACATAACGTCGGCAAATCAAATCAATTCCCCTCAATTTTCCGATGTAAACGAGAGTATCACCACCACAATACAATAATAGTGTGTGTTATGTTATGTTATGTTATGTTGATTGGAATGCTGTCATCATCATAAAAAAATATATGTGTACACAATATGTAAAGAGTTGTTGTTGTTGTTAGTATGTTGTTAATCATAAATGAGATGAAATGCTCGCTGTTTATAGAGACATGAAGCGTAATTTTATGTGGAAATGTAATTAAGAATTTCCGTATATCAATCGAGTGATCGATGGGTTCGTTAATGACGTTACGATACTTGATCTTTTGTATACGATACATACTCAATTTATGTTAAACATAATTTTATTTTATTGCTGGATTACATAAAAAAACACTTGTTTTTTAACTAAACACAATTTGTAACGCTGTTTAGGTATTTTTATGGTTTATGGAAATCTGTATCTCATTATGTTTCTTGATGGCCAGGCTATAAATATCGCAGAAAATACATTTACAAAAGTTTAATGGTGTTTGGCCCAATGAGGATATTACGATGACATCATAGTTAAGAAATTTTTTGAAATAAAACTTTTATGCTAGAAGATAATTGATTTATTTGCTTATGACTCATATACTGGTGTCCTTATGTCTACAAAATTTCAAAAAACTACACTAAGAATTTGAGTTTTCCGACAATTTGGCCAAATCTTGGAATATGAGAGATATGATTCACATTGGATAACAAATCGTTTTCTGTTTAATCGATGAGTATAGTTAGGAAGTGGAAGACAGCATCAATCCTGAATAGTGGTACCGTAGAATTACGGTGTAAAGACTTTGAAGCAAAAATTAAATATAACTTTAACGTGAAAGTAAGTCAATCACAACTTAATCGTACCTCTGAGAGCCTTCTCCAGTATACCGGTGAGTGCGGATAACATGCTGGCGTGCTCTATATCCAACGACTACAATTTTTGGGGACTATAAAATGTTTATTTTTATCATGCATCTATACAAGCTACTTAAACAAGCTCTAAACAAACGTTTACTGACATCTAGCTACATTTGAGAAAGAAGATTATTTAAAAGTGTAAATCATGCTTTTCCGTAAATGTCGAACAATCTAGTAAATCTAACTTCCTTTAGAAGAGCAAAAATCTTTTATAGCTCATCCTGATTAAAAAGTGTAGCTACACATTTTAACGAAAAGTGTAGTCTCAAAAAGTGTAGATACACAAATTATCGAAAAGTGTAGCTGCACAAGAAAAACAAGTTTTGAATTCGAAACACGTAGTTTAATTCAAATTAATCACAATAATACACAACTAAATTTGTACACCTTTTATATAAAAAAAAAACAAATTTAAAGGCTTTTTAATTCAGAAAATCTTCGTAGCCATACGTGCCACTTATTAGTTTCAAATAAGTGCGTTATCATCATTAGTAACAAAATTATCATGTGATAAGTTAATTGTACTATATTTAAATAAAAAAATAAAAAAAATAAGTGCCGAGTATGGAATTTACTGTTCTCGACTTGAGATGGTGTCTGAAACTTGTAAAAAGATTCAAAGCAATTTGTTTTTTCTGATTTTCGATATGACCCTACACGTGGGAGCGTCTATGGAGGTCAAATTGACTTAATTGAGTGCGGCCGAGTGGGGAATTAAGTGTTTTCAGCTTGGTTTGGTGTTCGAAATTTGTACAAGTTGAGAACACTAAATTTCACCCTCGGCACTCATTGTTCCGAAGATTTTTTGAATTATGAAAAAATTAAGTCAATTTGGCTTCCAAAGACGCATCCACGTGTAAGGCCATATTTCCAATCATAACAAGCAACGTGTCTTAAAGTTTTGTTTACAAATTTCAGGCACCAACACAAGTCGAGTGTGTGCCGAGTGTGGAATTTAGTATTATTCCACACTGGGCACTTATGGTTGCGAAGTTTTTCTGAATAAAACGACTTTAAAACTTTTTGTTTAGAAAAAAGGCGTACACATTTATTTTTGTAGCTACACCTTTTGATAATTTGTGTATCTACACTTTTGAGTCTACACTTTTCGTTAAAATGTGTAGCTACACTTATTATTTAATTTAAATACTTAACACCGGTAAATTAGATGACAATATTACTTATCTTAAATACGAAGATTTCGAATCAGCTCTCGCCAGAGAGGTACTGCACTACTAAAAAATAAACTGCTCAAAGTTATTTGTTACTAGTAATTTTTTTAGTAAAGACCTTACATACTTTTGTTGACTCGCCCACGGTATTTGAATCGCCCTCACTTCGGCCACTACAATTAAGCTCCCAGTAAAATTATATCGATCTCTTATTTCTGTTTGATAATCAAGACACACAATTGTACCGTAAACAAGTTCTGAATGTTGAAGATGGGTGCGAATCACTCGCTCCAAAATATGAATCAAGGTACCAATTTTCGATGCATTTTATTCACGTACCCGATGCCGTGTTTGTACCCCGTTGAATGAGATATAACATTCTTGGTCTTTCTAGAATTGTTTACGATCCTCCGAATGTGACTCAACAAATATACTCCCTCATTAAGAAGATTGATGGAGCGAAAAAGTGTTGTTCGATGTTGGTGTTTTATATTTAAAACCGTGTTGGCCGTGGCGTTTGATTGTGCAGTGCCCACCGATAGATGTCACCTCCGACTATCGTGGATACGTTTGGTGTCATCTCCAACATTGTCGGCCATTCAAAAGTAATTTAACGCTTTGGTGGTAACTAAAGAGTTATACGCGATGAGCAGAAGGCTCAGCTTTGCCACTGTAAATTCGTGTTCCGTGAAAATATGAAAAGGAAAAATTTTTTTCATTGGCAATCGAGTATTAAAATTACTTGAGAACAATTCAAACTACAACATGCTAATGAATAAAAATTTTCATTTTCAATATTTCATGGAAGATGAATTGACGCCCAGCTCTAAATGTAGTGAATTCGTAGATAGGAAGACGAAAATACAAATGTAGCCATTTCTTGATGGGCCACAACGGCCAACGGTAGCTTGATGGGTATTGGGCCTGCGTAGTCCACGCCACTGTGCAGAAATGGTCTCGAAGGAGTAACACGATGCAATGAAAGATTGGCCTTCAGTTAGCTCGTATGCCAGTCTTTGGGCCAGTTCGATTCGTTTAGCCACCCTCCGACCCGTATGTATATCGTCACTGACGGTGCACAAACGATAGTTGAAGTGGCTCAACTGGGGAAAGTCGCCATACCATCCGTTGATAATTTCTGTGCCCAAGCGATATCAAGATCTGCCGATACATACGCTTTATGTTTGACACTGATATTTGCGAAAACGGGTTAGTATTTTGAAGACGTTCTGTTGGAACTTGAAACTAATGTGAAGCTTCTGGTTAAGTGCCGGTTGATGTTGTGTACGATGCGCCAAAAACCTCGTGCAGTTTGAGTTGCAGCACACCGTGATGATTGGTGAGGAAGAGAGCACGTCTGGCCCGGCGAGTTGTTGTGATCTTCTGACACTTCCTTCGTGTTCTCCGATTTAAGATATTCCTGCATGAAGCTGTTGTACCCAGAACATAGTTGATCGTCCTTTCATTGAATGGCAGAGATACGGTGTATCTTCCATCTTCATTACGATAGTGTGTAGACTCGTAGTGAATCGATAACGCCGCTGATGCAACCATCTGAAGCATCCCGATGGCGTCGACTCCAATTAAAATATCTATCTTGTTGGGTCGATATACAGGTTGGTTGAAAAGTATTGAAAGCGACACCTATTAACCAGTAGAGGAATCAAAACTTATACACCATTTTAATATTTCATTTTTCATTTGAACACATGAAAATTTTTATTTCGATCCGGCAATTCATTCTTTGTTTACAAGCCATTAGCAGTTGACGTGTCAGTATATTTGTTTACAATGGAAAAAACCGAATATCATGCAGTGATAAAATTGTTTGTTTTGGAAGGTTTATCAACAACAGAAATTCATTCAAAAATGGTAAAAGTGTTTAAGGAAGCTGCTCCTTCATTTTCAACTATGCATCGATGGGTTTTAGAGTTTGAACGTGGCCGTTCAAGCGTTAAAGGTGAACCACGTAGTGAACGTCCATAAAGGGCAACAACACCAGAAATCATTGAGCAAGTGTACAATATTGTTTGAAAAAACGTGAAATTGCTGATACCATAGGCATAATGAGTACTCCATGTTTTACAAGAAGAATTACTTATAGAAAAGCTGCTTGGAAAACTGAATCGAAAACATATTTCTCAGCGTAATTTGAATCGGTTTGCAGCTAGATTTGGATCTACCATCATGATCCTAAACTGAAACAAGAACATCTACAGTTGACTGAAACTGGTTGTTCAGCTCCAAAACACTGGAAGTCAGAACGATCGGCAAAAAGGTCGTGGCATCAGTTTTTTGGGATGCAAAATAGATAAAATTCGTGAAAAAAAACCTGCTTTACAGAAGAAAAAAATAATTTTTCATCACGATAATGCACGTATTCACACGAGCTTTTTGACGATGGCTAAATTGAATGGATTAAAATACGATTTGCTTGAACACACACCGTATTTACCAGATTTGGCTCACACCGATTACTATCTCCTCAGAAACCTGAAACAATTCCTTGGTGGAAAGCGGTTTTCGTCGAATGAAGAAGCTAAAGCAGCCGTTGAACAGTATTTTGCAGAGCTTCCGGAAAATTATTACAGAGATGGCATAAAATTATTGGAGGATCATTGGAATAAGTGTATTGAATTTGAGGGAGATTATATTGAATAAAAAAAAAAAAATTTCATTAAAAAATTCACATTCTTTCCAACCTGTAGTAATGCGGATCAGAAAGTTCCGATTGCTTCAAGTGTGGCCATTTATGCGTGTCAATTGTTGAAAATGTTGAATCGATTCGGCAGTGTAATATGATTTCGACAATTGAAGGCGACGTGGGTGTCTCCCCGAAGAAGCTGACTTCCGATCCCGAATCTAACAAAGTTCGAATGACGAAATTTTGGTTTGAGTGCGATACGATGGCGATTGCTGTTGCGAGCAGTACATCCGTGAATGGCGATGCGACATGATTCGTAGTGACCGGAATTTGTGGTGAGTCGATGGACGATGATTCGGCATTCGAATTCGGGTGGTGTCTTTTGTTGCAAACCCATTACAAACTGGACTTTCAATACGAATTGATGTGGTGCTCAATCAGCTGAAGCTCATCCTCTTTTGTCGGACGAGATTTGACTTTTCTTCGAATGTGACTTGACACGTAAAGTCACCGGGTGTACAGGAAATCGCACAGATTTTGATATGATCTATATTGCGCTCGAGCTAGTCATATCTCCCAATGTCGATGGCTGATGCCACACGACATTTTTGGTTTTTTGATTATTGTTTCAAAGCCAACTAGTCGTAATAGATAATGTATATATGCATGTGTGTTTTATTTTGTTTTGTTTTGCTCTCTCAAAAATAAAATTTAAACTAAAATGAGTCAAAAATATCCTTGAAATATTTTTTATTTCATTTATGTTTGTGTTAGTGTGGTTGCATCGAAAATTTGTTTAAGTCGCAATTAAAATCCGTATCATAGGTAAACGGGGAAAGAAACGAAGACAATACGGTTCCTGTGATACCCTGTTTGGCATCAGTGGATGGGTTTCTGGATCCAACTTGTCTGCGATGATGTTGATTAAGATGATATTGCATGTGGTGACGGGGACTCCCAAAAGTTTCACACTGCGGACGGTGCAGGTCGCAGTGTAAATGGTATTGCGCAATACCACGACTGATGATTCGATTTGTAATGCAGACTTTGTTCTGAACCTTCGAAGATGGCTGTCGAAGATGAACTGACGGTGTTTGTATATCGACCTCGTAGAATGTCGCCGTCGAAGACTGGAACATTGATTGGAGACAGCTTTGTACCGGCCGAATGGAAAGGAACCTTAAATTTTAAAGAAATATAAATATAGTGACAGTTGATTTGACATGGTATCGTTTATTGTCTGATTTAACCTCACATCTCAGTTTGAGGAAATCTGTGACGTTACTGCACCAATATAAACTAATATCCCACTCTTTCAGGATTGCATTGAGCTTACCGACTTGATTCCACTATAGTCAACTCCATGCCCGGAACACGCATTCAAGAGTGCAATATTGACTACTGTACGGAACTTTTAAATGTTCTGGCTGTACCAGACATTCTCGTTTAAAACGCAATTAGCGAACCGTTCAAGTAATTTGATTTGTTACTAGCAAATTTGTTAGAAAATTATAGTACAAGTAAATCATGGTTCAACACCCAACACTGCACTGATGATTGCTGTATATACCATTCTTAATCAATGTAAGGTGAGCAGCAATATGTCACGATGCGGTTTCAACCGAATTATCAAGAAATTGCATGGCTGGAAACTATTTCCTGATTCTCAAGAATTATGACTCATTCCTTAAGAGAACGTTAAAAATTCTTCGACTAATTCGTGAAGATTTTTGAAAAGTTTTGTACGGCGAAAATAAAGTTGTTATCCAGCAACAGAGATTAATGTGTAGTTCTAGATTATTGTACGCTACCCTCAAATATCGCCGTAGTTTCAGCTGTTTCGATACCAATTGCATGATGCACAGATGGTAAGAGTGGCCAAATAGATAGAATGGAAAGTCAATTTTATAGCGCGGTATACCAAAGAAGACGAGCTTACGCAGAACGAAACTCTTCTCATACGCAGCGGAGAACACGGGGCTGGATATGAAATTCAATAAAAAATTTCCCACAATCAAAATATTTTAAAAATCTTAAAAGTTAAATCCCAAATACCAAAATCACACTGCTCTAAAAAAAAAGTTAAAAAATAGAATGCATTTAGGCTCATACATAATAAAAATGTATCACTATCGTAACATTTGTCGACGATGTGGTTGTGTCGGCGGAGTGCCTTGTCGGCATCTAGTTGTATATTCTAATTGAGGTTGTTGGAAAATTTTTTATTAGCCAGTCTGCGGTTGTCGGCGATATGAGTGTCGGGGATTTAAGTATACTGGCCATATGACTTTCGGCGACGGTGGCTGCTTCCAGCGGTACCACAATTTCTAACAATTACTTTTCTCTTCTAACAATTTAAACTTTATATAACTTGACCTTCACCAATTATTATTAAAATCGTGCAAACCGAAAAAATTGGAACCCGGTTTCCATCGAAGAACCCACTAAATGGATTTTTCTAAAACCTTGACCCATCACAATCGGTTTTTGGTACTCGAAAACGCTTCTCCAGCAATTTTTTTAATGAAAGATGAAATACGAGATGAAAAAATACTAAAGAAAATGACCCGGATTCTACCGGTCCGATTCCTTGCACTCGAAAACCATTCTACACCCATTTTTATAGAAATCGTGAGAATTGAAAAACAAATTAAAGAAAGGTCCACCATTCGAGCCCTCTGAACAATTTTTCCCGAAATCTGGACTAGTCACATTCGATTCCTGGGAAATGAAAACCTGTTCACCAATTTTTATTAAGATCGAAGAAAAAGAAAATGGAACCCGGGCCCGACCGAATGACCCCCCATTTCAATTTCTACAGAATCAGGAGCTGGGGAAAAAAATAAAAAAAGCAACCGGAGGGCCCCCTAAAGCAATTTTCATAAAACCAAGAGCCAACATTCAATATTTATATTTGGTTTTAGTTTGAATTAATTTTGTTTAATACCCTACTGATGGCCACCGTGGTCTTTTGAACAAACGAAATTTCTGGGAGTTTTAATTCTTGGTTAATCGAGATCATGATATCTTTTTAAAAATACGGGTTTCAAAATCGCGATTTTCAAAATGATGTCCAAAATTTAAAAACCATTTTGGAATGCTAATTCCATCCGATAAACCGAATTTAACAGTAATTGTTAGACTACCCGCGCTTGAGTAAGGTCAAATTTCAATCTTACACACCAAATTTGAACTTTATCGATTAAGGTGGTCAAGTTTATTCAAAATTTACGTTAGAATCAAAAGAGATCAAGTTTCTCTGGAAGCAACTTCTTCCGGTTACCGATTTTGGCCAAAAGACACTGATAATTGGATCTCACAATTTATGAATTGGGAGAACATGAATGAACGGATTTGAACCTAAGCTCAAACTATATTTCCAGGTTGCGACCTTGAACTATACACACGCCACCAAATTTGCTATTTTTAGTTAAATATTGCACAACATTTCGAGCATTTTTAAAAGATTTTATTTTTCGGACTGAGAGTAACATTTTACTAAAATTAGTTAAATTTGTATTTTTTAGACTATTTGGGTCGTCAAGATCAAATTTTTCCGTATTTGTGAGATCCATCCAGGTTCAAATCAATGTTCTTCAACTTTATTCTTTAGATGCGATATCTACTAGGTATTTCACTTTTATCATCAGACAGGCTGTATCCTCATTAGGCTATGAGGATCTAGTAGTAAATCTAAGATATTTTGTAGATCTTCTTCGCAGTCAGAAACTTATTCCAATTGATTTGAAAGTCTATTGCTTTATGAAACCAAAATAAGCTCGGTGTGCCGATTAAAAGTGTCAAAAGTGGTACGGCATGATAATGCACGCTCTAGGGTTTCGAAACCGATTTCCAGTTCTTGAGATTGTTAGTATTTAGTTTACAAACCACACCGAACATGTTTCTAGGAGAACACAATACTATAATAGCGGGATAAACGTTGACACATTCATAGATTTTTGCCATTCAAGAGTGTAGTATAGTAGCGGCGATGTCGGTATTTGCAATTTGCGTATCATCTACGTGCGGATGTCGACGATGTTTGTGTCCGGCATGCGACTTGTCGGTGATATGGTTGTATCTGTTAAATGGGGGTGCAGGTCAAAATTCCTGCAAGCCATCTGGCACACGGCGAAATAGGCTGATTCCCTACAAATGCTACATGGATTACATTCATCTCACAAATTTGATTAATTTTGCGAGAAAATTAAACACTTAAATCGGTCCATTAAACTCAGCTGCGTTTAATCAAAATCGGAAATCACAAAATTATATAAAATGTATATTTAAGTAGAGAATAACCAAACCATCGTCGTTATTATGGGGGTAACCTAATTATTTACGCAAATTTATTGCATGATCATCATCACATAAGTATTATAATTTAAACACTTAGCTAAATTTAATTTAATTACTTTTCACGAGAATTTTGCCAGCGGAAAACGATGAACATCAAAATACGTTCTTCTTAAGTAAATTAATTATTTTTATTTATTCTCGAGGTTTATAGTAAATAGTGCGGTTTTCTTATCGCGATCTTATCAATTATTCATTTTGATATAGAACTCATATCATTTTCGCTAAAGTTATTCATAATTTTCTACTGTACACACGAGAACGAGTACATAAAAATTATAATTGCAGTCGTAAACATGTGTACACGTAAATGAGATTTATTTCAACAAGTTTTCTAGTTATTTTCTAATTATTTAGAACAATGCATTTCCGTTTGGTTTGAGACTGGTTTGCAAAAAACTCAACGTTACTGTCTGGAAGGCATTAACTTTACACAAGTTTGGATTAGAAATATAAAATCGATAACGATTGGTTTTGTAAACGTCATCTCATCGTTATAAAATTTTGGATGCTAATATTTTTTGGCGAGCTGCCAGAACAGAGGTTTGCTTGATAGCCATTTCAGGTTAATTTTCTCGCAACGCCACAACATCTATGTCCAAGGCTAAACCGTTCAGCACATATCCCGAATGTTGCATTCGGATGTCAACATCACCTTCTGTGCAAACTATTTCTCCATTATGAATAAGCCATTATGAGGCTAAACTAAAATTAAATCAGTCTGATTGTGAACGTTTGCAATCGCTTTGGACACGAAAGACGCTTGACGGTATTGTAAGAACTGTCTTTTTTATGTACTTTTGCTACGAAATATTTTTTACCTAATATACTGAGGGGGAAAATAGGAGACAGCCACAGAAATTGAATTAATATTGCCGTAATATTATGAACAGAAATATTTAATTCCACTTTAATTAAGACAAAATTGAAGTTTTTGTGTCGTCAGATCATCAAGTTTGCTTGGAGTGCTATAATTCCAACGTACAATTTTCTGAATTCGGACAAACTCCTACAAACCAGCTTGGTTAGTGGCGTATATTCTGAGATACGACTAAACCGATTCGTTTATTTTGATTATTGTAAATTAGGGATTTAGGATTTAGAGTATTTAGGACTACAAAAATTTGCTTACAAAAATTTTTTTCCAAAATATTTTTATTTTAACAATTTATGCTAAAATTCGTCCTATCGAATTCTACAAACACTAACAAAATGTGTTGCTTTTTAGGGCAGAGTTAGCACAATCTCACAGGAAACAGATGATTTTTATTTTATTTTACAGGCGCTACATCCCACATAGAGGGATTTGGTTGCCTTATGTCTGGAGTCATTACATAATGTGTGTATGGTACATTGAATCCTACAATCAGGTTCCGAGGGCTGGTATAAGGGGCACGCTCTTGCTGGATAACCTATACTTACATGCCGCTCTCCACGGCAAAAAGGATATTCCTTTTTCATTCCATTTTTATAATTACTTTTATCCTGTTCCCATGCAGTCCAAATTTGTAGTTGTTGTCGCGTTATAACTTTCCACGCGTTCTCGTGTAGAAACTCGATGATGATTTCGATGGAAATGTCTTGATGTAAAGGCCCTCGGAAAGGTCAAATTTAAGACACCACTTTTATTTAAAACTCTCTACATAAGGAAATATTTTCCAACTAAAATATATATTAGACTTTTCTCAGAAAATTATACTTAAACCCGAAGGCTTCGTTAATCACAACATGTGAGAGAGATGTACGCAGTTCTAAATAGCCGACTAAAGCTCAAGGACGTAGGCGTGGGGTTGCAGGCATGATTAAACCGCTGATAATGATGAACAGAATCAATTAAACAACCTAAAGAATAAAAAATACGAATTAATATCGCGATAGAGCGAATGGTAAATCTGCAAAAATCTAGAGGTTAACATTTTTCTACGTCAAACAAAGTAAAAGACTTATCTTAAGTAGGTAAATAAATCTTTGTAAAGAATATAAAATTATTCACAATTAAAATTTTCACAATGAGGTAACAATGCGTCTGTATGTGTCTATACGTCTTCTGTGTAGCTCCTCTATCTCTGTTGCTCACAAGCATGTCGGGTTATTATTGTGTATTAGACCCATTTATGTTACTTGCTTCGACGATTAGGTCCATGCTATACTTCAAACGTACTGTCGCCTCCACTCAGTCATTATAACTCTCGTGGTATATCACCAAATCGGAATACTATAAACTGATGATCACTTCAAGTGAAGTCCCTAATTAACTGAGTTACCTTGAATATTCTGATCACTGGAAAGTCGGTGAGCTATCGATATTAAGTGTCACCAGAAATTCCCTGCAATCGAATGCAAAAATGCAGTTCCTATAAAGCTAGGAGTAGACATATCCATATTGTATTGCTCTCATTAGATATACCCAGCCAGATCTGCCCATTCCTTCATCTTTTAACACATTCTTTTATTTAGAATGTCTTTCTTTAAAATAACAATAGTGAACTGTGTCCTATTTTCTCCCGCTAGATGACCGTCTCCAGCGCACCCGAAACAGCAGCTCTTATATCTGAATCATCGCACATGGACTTCATTCTTGTCCAAATAACCAAAGCATCTAAAGCTGTGATCGACCATCGTTCTCTGTCTGACATTAATTAGAGGGCCGAGTTTCAAAAGATTGGGTCGTCTCTTCTTAATTCTGTTTCGCTGTTTCGTATCACCGGCAAAGAGGTTCTGTTTGCTAGTATCGTCCCTTCAACCCTCTTCAAACAATGATGCACCATGGCAATCGGTCTTGTCGTTCGATCAACCATTCTGCATAGATTCTAACACTATCAATGATAACTTGAACGAATCAGACCAGTTTTACGGTTGGTTTATTTGTTGTCAGAGGCAGAGCAGAGCAACATTCCACCGAGTGGCTGCGTCAGTGTGAACAACTTCAATGTCGCTTGCCACGACATTATAATGTTCAGTGCCAGGTTGGCTACGAATAAGATGCTTCAATATACGGTAGCCGTCAATGAATTCACTTTTCGGTGGGCTTGCAGACACTTTTTAACAGCGATTCAGCGAGATTGCCAATATGAGTGGTTCTCATTCATGTCGACAGAACGCGCATCTGCAGTAACCGTAAACGGTGGAGCTTTGTCATCGAGTGCAACGTATTCAACGAATATGTCCGCATTTGTAAACGTGCTACAGGCTCCGCATTTACTCTTGATTATATTGAAATCACTGGCAAGGACAACATCGTATTGTAAGACGTTTAGCAACAAATCGCAAACGACGATGAGCTTGAGGACATTTCGTTACCTCCTCTGCTTTGCAACACATCTCATCGGACTCAGCCAGTCAGCTCAAAAAAAAATCAAGTCGACTCAATCCCAGACCGGTGTGAAGTATTTAACATTTATCAAAAGTGTAGCTACACAAATTAACAAAAAATAAAAATGTAGTTACACAATTTAACAAAAAATGTAGTTGTACACAGAAAAATGTAGTAGGGTTGCAATTATAATTTTTTTATTTTATATCCCACTTTTTAAACTTAAAAACAAAAAATAGAGTTTAAAAAAATTACGAAGAGTTAAAATATCAATAAGTACCTTCAATAAATAATTTAGAGTGAATTTTATTAATTAATTTTTCCAATTTAAATCTATGTGAGTATTTTAAATAAATTATTGAATGAATATGAATATTTTTGAATAAAATAAATCTTTATGGTTTTGAATTAACCAGGATTTTAAAATATAACTCGTATAGATAAAAAAGTACACTTTGATGACCATTAACACATAATTCTAGAGATGGCTAGAAAAATATGAGTATTCTGGCACTTTATTCGTGCCTTCGTGATTTATTTGAGACATACGGCCCATCGATGTAACCCTCGGGGAATTTTCTATCAATTTTACAATATTTGTGAATATCGGAAAGTGTACGTTGAATCGTGTTGCTGTACGATGGCCATTGACACATAGTTCTAGAGATGGCTTCAAACAGTGCCATCAAACAGCAACACGATTCAACGTACACTTTCCTATATTCACAAATATTGTAAAATTGATAGAAAATTCCCCGAGGGTTGCATCGATGTGCCGTATATCTCAAACAAATCACGAAGGCACGGATAAAGTGCCAGAATACTCATATTTTTCTAGCCATCTCTAGAACTATGTGTTAATGGCCATCAAACAGCCACGCGATTCAACGTACACTTTCCGATATTCACAAATATTGTAAAATTGATAGAAAATTCCCCGAGGGTTGCATCGATGTGCCGTATATCTCAAATAAATCACGAAGGCACGAATAAAGTGCCAGAATACTCATATTTTTCTAGCCATCTCTAGAACTATGTGTTAATGGCCATCATACAGCAACACGATTCAACGTACACTTTCCGATATTCACAAATATTGTAAAATTGATAGAAAATTCCCCGAGGGTTGCATCGATGTGCCGTATATCTCAAATAAATCACGAAGGCACGAATAAAGTGCCAGAATACTCATATTTTTCTAGCCATCTCTAGAACTATGTGTTAATGGCCATCAGACAGCCACACGATTCAACGTACACTTTCCGATATTCACAAATATTGTAAAATTGATAGAAAATTCCCCGAGGGTTGCATCGATGTGCCGTATATCTCAAATAAATCACGAAGGCACGAATAAAGTGCCAGAATACTCATATTTTTCTAGCCATCTCTAGAACTATGTGTTAATGGCCATCAAACAGCCACACGATTCAACGTACACTTTCCGATATTCGCAAATATTGTAAAATTGATAGAAAATTCCCCGAGGGTTGCATCGATGTGCCGTATATCTCAAAAAAATCACGAAGGCACGAATAAAGTGCCAGAATACTCATATTTTTCTAGCCATCTCTAGAACTATGTGTTAATGGCCATCATACAGCAACACGATTCAACGTACACTTTCCGATATTCACAAATATTGTAAAATTGATAGAAAATTCCCCGAGGGTTGCATCGATGTGCCGTATATCTCAAATAAATCACGAAGGCACGAATAAAGTGCCAGAATACTCATATTTTTCTAGCCATCTCTAGAACTATGTGTTAATGGCCATCAAACAGCCACACGATTCAACCTACACTTTCCGATATTCGCAAATATTGTAAAATTGATAGAAAATTCCCCGAGGGTTGCATCGATGTGCCGTATATCTCAAAAAAATCACGAAGGCACGAATAAAGTGCCAAAATACTCATATTTTTCTAGCCATCTCTAGAACTATGTGTTAATGGCCATCATACAGCAACACGATTCAACGTACACTTTCCGATATTCACAAATATTGTAAAATTGATAGAAAATTCCCCGAGGGTTGCATCGATGTGCCGTATATCTCAAATAAATCACGAAGGCACGAATAAAGTGCCAGAATACTCATATTTTTCTAGCCATCTCTAGAACTATGTGTTAATGGTCATCAAAGTGTACTTTTTTATCTATACGAGTTATATTTTAAAATCCTGGTTAATTCAAAACCATAAAGATTTATTTTATTCAAAAATATTCATATTCATTCAATAATTTATTTAAAATACTCACATAGATTTAAATTGGAAAAATTAATTAATAAAATTCACTCTAAATTATTTATTGAAGGTACTTATTGATATTTTAACTCTTCGTAATTTTTTTTAACTCTATTTTTTTGTTTTTAAGTTTAAAAAGTGGGATATAAAATAAAAAAATTATAATTGCAACCCTACTACATTTTTTCTGTGTACAACTACATTTTTTGTTAAATTGTGTAACTAGATTTTTATTTTTTGTTAATTTGTGTAGCTACACTTTTGATAAATGTTAAATACTTCACACCGGTCAATCCCAGTACAAACTTTGGGTATGCTCCGAATAATACCGGTCAGCTTTAGGAAGAATCGGATCTGGCTGGACCTCCAAGCTATGGGGATTCTCAGATACGTGATAATTACACCATTTTTTGGAAGAAGCACATGAGGCGGCCCTGGCATACCAGATGGACTTAAATCGTTGAGAAATGCAATGGAGAAATAAATCCTCAACGGATCTATCTGCTGAATGTTGCAGCTTATTAAATCTTTAGTTGTAATCATTACACTTGGAATTTGAATGACATCTTCTTCCAAACTCCTTGGTATTAAAGATAAACTTCCAGATCCTACATCCAATAGCCATTGATTATGTCCAGCCTCCCCTTCTCGCCCCTATGTCCATCAGTCGTGTTCAATTGAAACCAATTAGACTACCTGCCTCGAGATAAATTGTTGTGAATTTGGCATGCGAACTGGGGCCTCAGCTTGCTTCAGGAGCGCTCACATAACTACAATCGATATAATGTCTTATATTTCATTTATACGTAGTTCCGGCCAACCGTTTGAAGTGTTGGTAAAATTCGCAACTCTCAACAAAACCTGCTCATCAGTTGAAATTTAGAAAGAAAGGTAACATCATTGAAGCATTTTAGAAATTTTTTTGAGCACTGACCTTCCATCAAGCTCATGTGATCAGGCTGTTGTGAATTTATCTTCAGCTCTTAAGATCACCAGAATGTGTGCATGAGGAAAATCTATGGCTATCTAACGCCAGAGTTTGTTTCGACATTAAACATCCAATAATTATTCCTTATAAAAGTAATTTCACAACGCTGCTGATAGACTACGCCCACAGGATGACGTTGCACGGAAGCAAATCCCTAGCACAGCTTTCATTCGCCAGAAATTTTGGATATTACAGGGTCCATTAGCAGTAAAAATTTTCATCAATAAATGTATGGTTTGCTACAAACATCAAGCACGGACACTGGGCCAACTGATGGGAGATCTTCCAGGAGCAAGAGTGTCGCGATAAATGATAAAGTGCATCATTTAAAACCAAAGTAATAATAAATGTAGCTATGACGACCAAAAAAAGTATTATTTCTCGCACCACAACGTAATTTTGGGTCATCCAAATAGCCACCCGGTCACTTTAGCACAAATATAAAACGACACAAAAGAAGACGAAACAAAATTTATTTTTAAATTAAAATTTTAATTTTTCCATCAGTAGTCAAAAGTCCATCAGCGAACAACATTTGAATAAACAACCGGACTACCAAGTTGCTGCCGCCACACCACGATGCCACGCTGCACCGCCATTACGCGAGGCTGATAAACAGTACTAAATCACGGATGGTACAACATACCGCCCAGATGTAATATGGAGTCGACTATCAACGCCATGAAACACACTCATGAGGAAACAACACCGAAATTCGATGCATACAATCAAATTCTAACAACCATTCTGCTCCATGAAGAATTTACCGACCTTGCAATACACAATATGCTGGAGATGATGAAACTACGAAACTTTCAAACCGCAATAATCAGCACCATCACGGTAATCCACCAAGGCAAACTCGACCCCTTGATCCTAACTCCACATCAACTTCAGCAACAAGTCAAACTAATCATTCCTAATTTAAAACCAAGTCAGGCAATGCAATACCGAAGTGAAAATATAGCCGCCGAGGCAACTGTTATATTTGAGATCAAAATTCCACTAACAAGGGAGTCGATATAACATATACCACGCAATGGCAGTCCCAACGATTCATTAGCAAGACTAGATATACATCAAGCTAGCCTCGAGTTATTTGTTGATTGCTAAACAGAAGAACCAATATATACGTCTCTCTTCCGAAGAATTAAATGCCTGCAGCAAACTAGGGCCGTGCTAACTAGTTGTGAAATCCACAGAGTAAACATTACCTCACTATGGATTCCATTACGCTGACACAAGGCATGGATCTTTATAATCAAATCTGAGGCTATTTATAACGTGATTTGCGCCAGTATATCTGCGGAATGATCGAAACAACAACCACTCTCATCCAAAGAGAGGGAATCCTAACACTAGATCCAAGCTGTGTGCTAAGAGGAGGACAATTCTCGTTGACAGAGTATAGGGCTTTTAGCAGTAGATTGGAGCTCTCGTTCATACCACGATTTAATTTGAGTGATCATATGAAGTTAAATCCCACCTTTGGAGCAAATCGGAACACATAATTTAACTCAGATATCGAAGCCGTTAAAGTGTCAATTCAAAAACAACAAAGGAATCTAAGGGCATCAGCTACCGAAGTAAACATGAATGACGTTCATCACTAAACAACCTCTTACGTCATTATAGGAATGTTAGTGATCGCAGCCTTCATATATGTGAAGCACAGAAGAACAACTCAAGTTGCTACAGCGGATCCACTTCCAGGGGTAGATTCCGAAAAATGATAATTTGTCGTGACATTTTCTTATTGGTGCAAATTAGAGTCATTGCAAATTTACGATTCGGATAAAATGATATATGACATTTACAGCAGTTGCATTTTTAAAATATATCAGATATATTATGAGGTTTTTAAAATTATAAAGACTCACACATATTTTTTATTAAAACTTATAAGTCACGATAATAAAACCAATGACAATATTTGCCATGTTTCTTGACGCTCATTGATCCGGATCAGTTCAAATTTTATATGGAAAACATGATCCAAATTTTGTTTTAGGTCACAAATTTTGATTTTAAATTTAGCAGGCGCCCTTGCGTTGTTTCATGAAACAGGAAATGAACTGGGGCGGTATGTTGTAACTATCACTATTTTCGCTTCGATGCATTTTCGATAGAATAACGGTATTTTGGAAGTAAACATTTTTTTCTTTCATGCAAATTTTTAAATTTTCATCATAGTAACACGGTTTTTTCGTCGAAGCGAAAATAGTGATAGTTACAACATGTCGGCCCTGGATCAGATCGAGCGTCAAGAAACACAGGAATTATTAAAATTGTCAGCTTATTTTTTGTCACATTTCAGAAAAGTCACCGTATGCTAATCGCGATTTAATACTCACAAGTATTTGTCACAAAATTGTAGGAGAATTTTTACAACAATGTCACAAAAAATTGTCATTTATCATTTGTCACTTGATCAGAATCTAGGGCCAGATCCGTAGCCCATCCACAGCTCAGGAATATGTTACCAATTCAACTGGTAACAGAAAATTATAAACAAAAAATGCTGCAATATAGCATTTACTTGAATTTCTCATTTATTACGTTATATTGTTTTGAATTAGTGGACTACCTCCGACCCATGGTAGGCGCACTAATCTCATTTCATTACAGACCTCGCTTTTGAAACTGATTGATGATGTAAACGCGTGCAATGGATATTCCAAAAATCCCATATTTATGCTACTATATCTTGTCATTCTTAAAATATCCCTCAGGAACCGTATGAAATCGGTGGAAATTTCCCCAATCGGAATACAATTTGTTTTGAAATTCTCTATATTATTCTAATTTTTCGCCGGCTACTCTAATCATTTTTCCAAATTTGTTTTCAAATTTACTAATATTTTGTCTCCCTACTAAGGGAATAAATTCGAATCGATTTACCCAGTCAAAGAAAAATTATGTTTTTTAATTAAAAAAAAAAAATTAAAAATATGATTAAAGTAGCCGGCGAAAAATTTGAATAATGTAAAAAATTTTAATGAAAATTATAATCCGCAGACGGAAATATCCACCGATTTCAAGAACACGCGCCCAGGCCCTAGATTCTGTACAAGTGACAAATGACAATTTTTTGTGACATTGTTCTAAAAATTCTGCTACAATTTTGTGACTTTTCCGAAATGTGGTAAAAAATAAGCTGTCAATTTTAATAATATTGTCATTGTTTTTTATTATCGTGACTTATAAGTTTTAATATAAAATATGTGTATTTCTAATTTTAAACACCTCATAATATATCTGATATAACTTAAAAATGCAGCTGCTGTAAACTGCTGTAAATGTCATATATCATTTCATGCGAATCGTAAATTTTCATTCACTTCAATTTGTACCAATAAGCAAATGTCACGACAAATTGTCATTTTGTCGGAATCTACCCCCAGTGCTGACATGTTGTAACTATCACTTTTTTTGCTTCGATGCATTTTCGATAGAATAGCGGTATTTTAGAAGTAAAAATCTATTTTCTTTTATGTAAATTTTTAAATTTTCATCAAAGTAAAAAAGTGAAAGTTGCAACATGTCGGCCCAGGAACTCAAATAGTTCAGCTATTTCACGGCAACCTTGATTTGTAATGAACGTTATAAAAAAAATAAGCAGCGCTAAACTTTACAAATATTGGCATTGCATCGAAGCATCTTTCTCGCGTGTTACTTGACGATTCTTCGAAGCTTGATGGGAGAATAATGGAAGCACTGGCGGTCAAGTTCTCGTTTTAACCAATGTGATCTATGTGATGAGTGAGTCCTTTTTGTTGCTCAACTCTCCTGATTTAGGCAGATGTAATTCAGATTGTTGGCTTCAACTTGTAGATATGAGGCAACTAAACATTTTTGTGTCACCTTTTAGAACTGACTAAAGATCGCACTCGATTAAAGATAACTCCTGGTTCATATTGGGAATCAAAAGGCTACACTCAAAAAAATAATAAGGTAATATTTACAAAAAATTTAAGTAAATTTAACTTAAAATATCTGTTGAAATTAAGCCTAAGTAGCGGAACGCAAAATTCACAAATTTTGTAATGTAAAATTAACTGTATGCTATGTAACATATTTTCTAAAAAAAATTATCTCGTTGCATGTAATATTTACTTCGCATTTTGTTGATTGAACTTATTGGATGAAATAGAATGAAAATATAAAATACGTTAAATGCAAATATGTGTACATGTTAAATTAACTTTAATTTAAGTAAAATTTACATTTTGTTTAAGTAGAAATAATATAAAAAAAAATATCTTTGAATTCTTAGGAAAACAAATATTTTGTTATCATCCAAAAGAACTACGATTTTATAGTGTGTAATTTAATTTGCTGTAAGTAAAATCACCAATCAACAATCAACATATGATTGATTTTATTTATAGCAAAGTAAAATACACATTTTGGATGATAACAAAATATTTGTTATCACATCGAGATGAGGGGTCTCACCTCTCACCTTTTCAAAACCGATGAGGCAAAAAATTTGAATCCTTTTAATTAAAAGATTCGATCCTCATCAAATTATGTAGTTATCAAACTACAAACATAATGTTTCACACTTCATGAATTTAAATGAATTAAACATAAATTGACCTAGCGAATTATATTCCAAATGTAATAATTATTGTTATACATTGCCGATGTAAATTTAACACATCAATTTGCCACCTTTACTATGCAAGTGTAAATTTTTGTTAAAAAATTTATTTTACATTGTCTAAGTAAATTTTACTTGTTAACAATAAGAATAAGAATATAATGATGATTTTTTGTTTTACACAACTTTTACGTATGATAAAGTTCTTTTAACTATTTAAAAGGTTTTGTTTCGATTTATTTTAGTAGTTGTTTTGTGATGGTTCTGGCATAAATCCCATCCCAAAATTTTTTTTCATAGTAATTGAATATTGAATACAGCTTTTTTATTTCATCTTCATATAACATGAGAAATATAGTAATGTCTCGATAACTAAAATCTTCATTTCAACATATGATCATATGAATTTCATTGAAATTTATTAAGGTTTGTCATTCGTCTGTTCAACTGTAATGAAGAATTTTATAGTTGTTTTGTGGGGGTTCTGGAACAAATCCCAACCCAAAAATTTTTTTTCATAGTAATTGAATATTGAATACTGCTTTTTCATTTCATCTTCATATAACATGAGAAATATAGTAATGTCTCGATAAATAAAATCTTCATTTCAACATATGATCATATGAATTTCATTGAAATTTATTAAGCTTTTGTCATTCGCCTGTTCAGCTATAATGAAGAATTTTATTACATATATTGATTGATTGACAATTGATGTGTTATATGCAAGAATATTTTTTCGATAGAAAATTAAATAAAAAAAAATATTTTTTTGATCTTGACAACGTATCACTATATTTTATTTTTATGTAATCGCAAATAAGAAAGATAAAACTAAACTTGATCTTGAAAACGTATCGCCATACATATCATAACAACAGCAAATCTGATGGATGCAAATGAGAATTGAAAGTTATAATATAATAAGAATATAGGTCAAATAATATTTTTATCATATTTTTTTATAATTGTTATTTTTATAATCGGATTTCGCATATTTTCGTCACAATTATAAAAAATCATGTTGGATCATGTTTATTAACTAGTATGATTATTGTTTCAGTTATGTTTTTGTTGCAATAGTGTGGGATAAGTCAATCGATTAAGTTAAAATGGAAAAAACGATGATAAGTTATGTCACATAACAATGCATAGAAACTAATAATCATTTTGTATTTATGATAGCATGCATAATTGCATAGTCAGCAGTGACAACGATGAAACTATAAAATTTTCTCGCGTAAAATTAGATTTTATATTTGGCTAAGAATCACATTAATGCATTTTACTATTAAGTCATTATTTTATTATTATATTTTGTTATGATAACCAGCGACAAATCATTAATAAAAATTACTACTTACTACTTACTTTACTAAAAATTACGTTATGTATTGCATAATAATATATCATGTTTACATGTAAATTTTAAAGTTTAATAAACTTAATTATGAAAACTCTTATAATTATATTTTAGTAAACCAATCAGGAAGTAATTCTTAAAAGCATATTTCATGTTTAAACTGATCAAAGTATCGTCAAAGATATTGAATATTCTACAACAAAATAAATTGCAACGACCTACGCAAGTACATTATCGCTATACAGTACAAAACTATAAATAAAACACAGTGCAAAGCTGACAACTTTAACTTTATGCTAATTACACGTAACTTACAGACTTTTTGATATGATTTACAAAAGTTCAATGCAATAAAGTAACAGCATTTATTTTTTACACGAGAGTTTTGATTAATAAAATTTGATATACATTAAAAATTATTTAAAAAATGTGACGTGGTCAGTATTGGGCCTGACCACATTTTCGAAGAAATTGAAGAACAATTTGATGACAGCGATAACAAAGCACAGGTTTCAATATTAAAAATTATTATATTTAAAAAAGAAAACAGCTGATTGAAATATTATTTTATTTTATTAGGCTAATGTATTCCTAGCATGTTTAAAAAATTATAAAAGTAATTAAATGGTGTAAAATTTGCAATTTGTTTTTAAATTATGCAAATTTAATGAAAAGTGGCAAAAATGTATAAAACTCATAGTACCTTAATTAAAACAATGTAACAATATATACATATTATAAAATATAAAGACATTTAAAGATATAAAAAGATATGAAATTTATTTAAAGTTATAAAAATTAGTTGTAAGAGTTATGAAGAGTTATGAACAATAAAAAAAAAGTTGAAAAGTTATAATAAGTTAAAAAAGTTATAAAAAATAATAATAATTTTTTAAAATTATAAAAAATCTTATTAAAAGTTATAATAACTAACAAAAAACGTTATTAAGTTAATAAAGTATTTGTACGTTGAGTTTCGATTTGTTTGTTTTTAAGTATTATGTTACATGAAACTATACTTGTTCCGGTAAAGTAAAATAAGAAATTAAAAATTTATAAAATTAAAATGAAAACCTACCTGAAAATAAAAACAATAAACACAAAAATTTTAAAAATATAAAAAGTAATTACAAACGGATCATGAAAATTAAAAAATTGAAATCTAAAAATTTATTAAAAAAATAAAAAATAAACAAAAACACTAAAGAAGACTTACACGGACATTGAAATAAAAGCAGGATAGTAATTTATTTAAATAGTTTAAATGCAGTAAAGTTATGACATTTATTTTTATTTATAACGAAAGATGAACAATAAATTTGCGTTGTTACATGGCTTATAAAGATGATAAAGAAGAAGTTTCACATACATAACTAGATGGTATGATGAGCTCGAACTTATATTTTATGAAAGATCGAAGAAATCGAAGAACACTTTGATGACAGGTATAACAAAGCACAGGCTTCAAAATTAAAAATTATTATATTTAAAAAAGAAAACTAGGCTAATGTACTACTATATCAATCATTGTTCAGTTAATTCGTAAATTGTTTAAAGCATTATAGTAGTATACAGCTTTACTGTATACAATGTAACAAAAAATGTTATCAAGTTTATAAAGTATGTTTAAAAAATCATAAAATTATAAAAGTAATGAAATGGTGTGAAAATTGTAATTTTTTATTTTTATTATACAAACTTAATGAAAAGTGGCAAAAATGTATAAAACTTATAGTACATAAGTTAAAACAATATAACCGTTTATATATTATAAAATATAAAGACATTTAAAGATATAAAAAGTTATGAAATTTATTAAAAGTTATAAAAATTAGTTGTAAGAGTTATGAAAAGTTATGAACTTTGAACAAAAATATGTTAGAAGTTATAATAACTTTAAAAGTTATCAGAGAAGTACATGAAAAGTTATAATAAATTATAAAAAATAATAATAAATTTTAAAAATTATAAAAAATCTTATTAAAAGTTAAAGTTATAATAAATAACAAAAAACGTTATTAAGTTTATAAAGTATTTGTACATTGAGTTTGAAGTATTTCTTGTAATACTTAAATTACATGAAACTATACTTGTTCCGACTCGGAAGATCTTTTATTCTGTTATCCTCTATTTAAAAGGTAAAACAACAAATTAAAAATCTATAAAATTAAAAGAAAAATCTGAAACTAAAAAAAAAATAAAAAATTTAAACATAAAAAAATAATTACAAACGAATCATGAAAATTAAAATCTAATAATTTATTAAATAACAAAAAAAAATATTAATTGTAAAATGGGCGCGGAATTTTATGAATGCAAGAGAAATCATCATTAACTTTCACGATTTATAAATGGTGTGGTAGGGTTTTAACACGCGCTCCCACTTTTTCTTTGACAATTGACGTAATCATCTATGATTTATAAAGAAAATGCGCTAAACGCGCACGCACGCCTCGCATTTTAGCATCAGACGTAAACGTCTTTTCTATGGGACTGCCAACACAAAAACGCGTGTATTTTTTTATGAAGGTCCCAAAACTCAAAATTCCGCCATTTTGGATTTTCTGACATAGAAAGTGGCGTTGTCTGGCGATGAAAAGCTGAATTAATAGTAATAAATCACGTTTGCGTCTTTGATAATCATCGGTTAGTACAGTTACTAAACGATAAAGTGTTATTGCATTAATTAAGTGTAATACAATTTATGCATTGTGAGATCTTGCGACGAGAAGCTGAACTAGTAAGTAGTACTAATAATCTTTTTTCTGATAGAAAATAGCGCTCTTAGTAGTGAGAAGTGGTGTGTATTTTATGCACTATTTTACTATACTAAAGTAAGTTACTACTACTAGTGGCGTATAATTAAATGGTACACATTTTTTTTTTTTAACTATACAAATTTAATACACAGTGACAAAAATGTATAAAACTTATAGTACCTGAATTAAAACAGTTATAAAAAGTCATATAAAGACATTTAAAGCTATAGAAACTTGTGAAATGTATTAAAAGTTATAAAAAATTAGTTGTAAGAGTTATGAAAAGTTTTAAATTTTGAACAAAAAAAATGATGTTGAAAGTTATAAGGACTTTAAAAGTTATAAAAAAATACGCGGAAAATTATAATAAGATATAAAAATCATTAAAAAGTTATAAAAAATGTTATTTAAAGATATAATAAGTAATAAAAAACGTTATTAAGTTTATAAAGTATTTCAAAAAATTTATAAAAAGTAAACTACCTTTAAAATGGTATAAACAATTGTACATTTTTTAAAACTAAGGTTTCAAAAATTTATAGTATTTAAGTTAAAGAGTTGTAAAATTTGTATAAAAAATATTATTATAACTTATAATAAACTTAAAAGTTCTAAAAATACGTAATAAGTTTTAAAAGTTATTAAAAAGTATGTTTTTATTAGTAAGAATAAATTTAAAAAAATAAAAAATGTTATCAGAAGTTATAATAAGTAACAAAAAATTAATAAATTTAAAAAAGGTAATAAAACCGTTATCAAATTTATAAAATCTGTTTAAAAAGTAGTAAAATGTTATAAAAATTATAAATTTTTTAAAAACCTATACAATATTTTTGAAAAGTGACAAGATTGAATAGTAAATTATAGTAAGTAACTAAAAAAGTTATCTAAAAACATAAAAAAGTTATTAAATATAATAAAAAGTTAGAAAATTATTGTTGATAAAGATTGGTGGTGTGGTTGTTTTTAATTGTACGATCTATGTACTTATGTATAGTGAGAAAAAAAGTTACAGCATTTATTTTTTATATAACCGAGAGCTATTAATCAAATTTGATATAAATTAAAAATCATTTAAGATCTAACTGTTTTATGTTCGTTCTAGCATAATCCCAATCCTAAAACGTGACGTAGTCATTGATTAGTCTTTGAAACTGCATGATATATAACATAAGTGACTTATTATTTTATAGTTGATTATAACCATAGAGTAAGTAATGTTATAAAGAGTAACGAAACAGATGAAAAATTTTCATCAAAAAATGCTTGGGTTATGCAATTTAAATGTTTTATACAATACACTTACTTACCGGTTGAATTCAATAAATTGGTAATTTATTTCAACAAACCAATATGGTGTTGGGATGTGCATATTAGATCTAGCTAAAACTACATTATATGATTTTGATTATGATAGTATTGTGCCGAAATTTGATAAAAATTGATAAATTTGATATACTGATACAGATAGTTTAGTTTACGAAGTGTTTTGTCCAGATGTATATGAACTCATCAAAAAAGATTGTTATACGTATCTCGATACAAGTGGTCTAATGAAGGATGAAAATTATGGGAAAATAATGAGTCAATTTATTGGATTAAGATCAAAAATGTATACTTTCAAAGTTGTTGACGCTAATGATACAAACAAATTAAAGGACACTTAAGAGACAAGTTGTGAAATCGAGAATAACGTTTAATGATTTCAAAGAATGTTAATTAATGACTCATCAAAGTCGTTCAAGAAATCAAGTAGTAAGCTCTGTTAGTCAATGAAAACCGCACCTAATCCACACGATGATAAATATATTTGATTAAAGATAGCTCTGAAACGCTACCTTTATAAAATATTGGAATATGATTATTGATTTCTGTTTAAATAATTTTTTAAATTTTAACTTAAAAATAGCAAATTACTAACATATACACATATAAATCAATTTATTATGTACGTATAAAATTTAAAAACCTTCTTTACGTATAGTTTATGATAGATTTTATTATAATTTTAATATGTATAGATTTATTAAATATAAAATTATTAACTGTGTATTAAAACTATTCAAATAAAATTTGTTTATTAAAATATGAATGAGTTTTAATATATGATATTAATAAACATTAATGATTTTCTAAAAATTAAGTGAATAAATCAATAATAGGGTAGTTTTACAGTACAAACAGTAATATTTTTATTTTAGGCATAAGAATCATTATTCCAAATTTTTTGCAAATATTATGCAAAATAGAACGTTGAGATCATTAAAGACTGAGTATTATGATATCCCTCATACATATATCAATATATACGAACGTTTTCTAAAAACGTATTTCTCATTAAAGAATAAATAACCGCATATATTTTATTCAGGTAATGTAAAATAACTAAAATTAATCAAAATAATAATAAATTTTCACTTATTAAATAATTTTAATAGAAAAATAGTTTTGGATTTCTTGTTACTAGAAACGTTTTTTTCTTATAAAAATACGTGAAAAGTTATAAAAGGTATTGCAAAATTACAAAAAAGTAATAATAAATTTTCAAAAATAAAAAATGTTATTAGAAGTTCTAATAAGTAATAACTTTATAAAAACGTAAGAAAACAGGTTATCAAAAAAAATCAAGTCTATAAAGTCTGTTTAAAAAACCATAAAAAGTAGTAAAATGGTATAAAAATAAATTTTTCAAAAAACTATTCAATATTTATGAAAACTGACAAGATTGTTTAGTAAATTATAGTAGGTAATTTAAAACAGTTATTTAAAAACATAGCTATAAAAGATATTAAATATAATAAAAAGTAATAATTATTAATGTGGCGGGGGGGCGCCCCGCGAATCAGATATGCGAAAATTGGATATGCGGAAATCGGATTTGCGCACCGGGTGCTAAAACTGTACAAGCCCATTAATGAATCATGGAAGTTTACAATAATTCCTTCTTAATTCATTGGATAATGCAAAATTTTCACGGTTCCACTGAGTAAAAATTGCCTTAAAATTGGTCTATTTTGCAAAAGGATGACCGTTTATAGTGGTTCTAATTCCCACACTAGAAATATAATGTAGCCCAATTTCAAATTTCCGTTACCGCAGTCATATTCATATACCTACTACAATACATTAATAATTATTACTTTTTATTATATTTAATATCTTTTATAGCTATGTTTTTAAATAACTGTTTTAAATTACCTACTATAATTTACTAAACAATCTTGTCAGTTTTCATAAATATTGAATAGTTTTTTGAAAAATTTATTTTTATACCATTTTACTACTTTTTATGGTTTTTTAAACAGACTTTATAGACTTGATTTTTTTTGATAACCTGTTTTCTTACGTTTTTATAAAGTTATTACTTATTAGAACTTCTAATAACATTTTTTATTTTTGAAAATTTATTATTACTTTTTTGTAATTTTGCAATACCTTTTATAACTTTTCACGTATTTTTATAAGAAAAAAACGTTTCTAGTAACAAGAAATCCAAAACTATTTTTCTATTAAAATTATTTAATAAGTGAAAATTTATTATTATTTTGATTAATTTTAGTTATTTTACATTACCTGAATAAAATATATGCGGTTATTTATTCTTTAATGAGAAATACGTTTTTAGAAAACGTTCGTATATATTGATATATGTATGAGGGATATCATAATACTCAGTCTTTAATGATCTCAACGTTCTATTTTGCATAATATTTGCAAAAAATTTGGAATAATGATTCTTATGCCTAAAATAAAAATATTACTGTTTGTACTGTAAAACTACCCTATTATTGATTTATTCACTTAATTTTTAGAAAATCATTAATGTTTATTAATATCATATATTAAAACTCATTCATATTTTAATAAACAAATTTTATTTGAATAGTTTTAATACACAGTTAATAATTTTATATTTAATAAATCTATACATATTAAAATTATAATAAAATCTATCATAAACTATACGTAAAGAAGGTTTTTAAATTTTATACGTACATAATAAATTGATTTATATGTGTATATGTTAGTAATTTGCTATTTTTAAGTTAAAATTTAAAAAATTATTTAAACAGAAATCAATAATCATATTCCAATATTTTATAAAGGTAGCGTTTCAGAGCTATCTTTAATCAAATATATTTATCATCGTGTGGATTAGGTGCGGTTTTCATTGACTAACAGAGCTTACTACTTGATTTCTTGAACGACTTTGATGAGTCATTAATTAACATTCTTTGAAATCATTAAACGTTATTCTCGATTTCACAACTTGTCTCTTAAGTGTCCTTTAATTTGTTTGTATCATTAGCGTCAACAACTTTGAAAGTATACATTTTTGATCTTAATCCAATAAATTGACTCATTATTTTCCCATAATTTTCATCCTTCATTAGACCACTTGTATCGAGATACGTATAACAATCTTTTTTGATGAGTTCATATACATCTGGACAAAACACTTCGTAAACTAAACTATCTGTATCAGTATATCAAATTTATCAATTTTTATCAAATTTCGGCACAATACTATCATAATCAAAATCATATAATGTAGTTTTAGCTAGATCTAATATGCACATCCCAACACCATATTGGTTTGTTGAAATAAATTACCAATTTATTGAATTCAACCGGTAAGTAAGTGTATTGTATAAAACATTTAAATTGCATAACCCAAGCATTTTTTGATGAAAATTTTTCATCTGTTTCGTTACTCTTTATAACATTACTTACTCTATGGTTATAATCAACTATAAAATAATAAGTCACTTATGTTATATATCATGCAGTTTCAAAGACTAATCAATGACTACGTCACGTTTTAGGATTGGGATTATGCTAGAACGAACATAAAACAGTTAGATCTTAAATGATTTTTAATTTATATCAAATTTGATTAATAGCTCTCGGTTATATAAAAAATAAATGCTGTAACTTTTTTTCTCACTATACATAAGTACATAGATCGTACAATTAAAAACAACCACACCACCAATCTTTATCAACAATAATTTTCTAACTTTTTATTATATTTAATAACTTTTTTATGTTTTTAGATAACTTTTTTAGTTACTTACTATAATTTACTATTCAATCTTGTCACTTTTCAAAAATATTGTATAGGTTTTTAAAAAATTTATAATTTTTATACCATTTTACTACTTTTTAAACAGATTTTATAAATTTGATAACGGTTTTATTACCTTTTTTAAATTTATTAATTTTTTGTTACTTATTATAACTTCTGATAACATTTTTTATGTTTTTAAATTTATTCTTACTAATAAAAACATACTTTTTAATAACTTTTAAAACTTATTACGTATTTTTAGAACTTTTAAGTTTATTATAAGTTATAATAATATTTTTTATACAAATTTTACAACTCTTTAACTTAAATACTATAAATTTTTGAAACCTTAGTTTTAAAAAATGTACAATTGTTTATACCATTTTAAAGGTAGTTTACTTTTTATAAATTTTTTGAAATACTTTATAAACTTAATAACGTTTTTTATTACTTATTATATCTTTAAATAACATTTTTTATAACTTTTTAATGATTTTTATATCTTATTATAATTTTCCGCGTATTTTTTTATAACTTTTAAAGTCCTTATAACTTTCAACATCATTTTTTTTGTTCAAAATTTAAAACTTTTCATAACTCTTACAACTAATTTTTTATAACTTTTAATACATTTCACAAGTTTCTATAGCTTTAAATGTCTTTATATGACTTTTTATAACTGTTTTAATTCAGGTACTATAAGTTTTATACATTTTTGTCACTGTGTATTAAATTTGTATAGTTACAAAAAAAAAATGTGTACCATTTAATTATACGCCACTAGTAGTAGTAACTTACTTTAGTATAGTAAAATAGTGCATAAAATACACACCACTTCTCACTACTAAGAGCGCTATTTTCTATCAGAAAAAAGATTATTAGTACTACTTACTAGTTCAGCTTCTCGTCGCAAGATCTCACAATGCATAAATTGTATTACACTTAATTAATGCAATAACACTTTATCGTTTAGTAACTGTACTAACCGATGATTATCAAAGACGCAAACGTGATTTATTACTATTAATTCAGCTTTTCATCGCCAGACAACGCCACTTTCTATGTCAGAAAATCCAAAATGGCGGAATTTTGAGTTTTGGGACCTTCATAAAAAAATACACGCGTTTTTGTGTTGGCAGTCCCATAGAAAAGACGTTTACGTCTGATGCTAAAATGCGAGGCGTGCGTGCGCGTTTAGCGCATTTTCTTTATAAATCATAGATGATTACGTCAATTGTCAAAGAAAAAGTGGGAGCGCGTGTTAAAACCCTACCACACCATTTATAAATCGTGAAAGTTAATGATGATTTCTCTTGCATTCATAAAATTCCGCGCCCATTTTACAATTAATATTTTTTTTTTGTTATTTAATAAATTATTAGATTTTAATTTTCATGATTCGTTTGTAATTATTTTTTTATGTTTAAATTTTTTATTTTTTTTTTAGTTTCAGATTTTTCTTTTAATTTTATAGATTTTTAATTTGTTGTTTTACCTTTTAAATAGAGGATAACAGAATAAAAGATCTTCCGAGTCGGAACAAGTATAGTTTCATGTAATTTAAGTATTACAAGAAATACTTCAAACTCAATGTACAAATACTTTATAAACTTAATAACGTTTTTTGTTATTTATTATAACTTTAACTTTTAATAAGATTTTTTATAATTTTTAAAATTTATTATTATTTTTTATAATTTATTATAACTTTTCATGTACTTCTCTGATAACTTTTAAAGTTATTATAACTTCTAACATATTTTTGTTCAAAGTTCATAACTTTTCATAACTCTTACAACTAATTTTTATAACTTTTAATAAATTTCATAACTTTTTATATCTTTAAATGTCTTTATATTTTATAATATATAAACGGTTATATTGTTTTAACTTATGTACTATAAGTTTTATACATTTTTGCCACTTTTCATTAAGTTTGTATAATAAAAATAAAAAATTACAATTTTCACACCATTTCATTACTTTTATAATTTTATGATTTTTTAAACATACTTTATAAACTTGATAACATTTTTTGTTACATTGTATACAGTAAAGCTGTATACTACTATAATGCTTTAAACAATTTACGAATTAACTGAACAATGATTGATATAGTAGTACATTAGCCTAGTTTTCTTTTTTAAATATAATAATTTTTAATTTTGAAGCCTGTGCTTTGTTATACCTGTCATCAAAGTGTTCTTCGATTTCTTCGATCTTTCATAAAATATAAGTTCGAGCTCATCATACCATCTAGTTATGTATGTGAAACTTCTTCTTTATCATCTTTATAAGCCATGTAACAACGCAAATTTATTGTTCATCTTTCGTTATAAATAAAAATAAATGTCATAACTTTACTGCATTTAAACTATTTAAATAAATTACTATCCTGCTTTTATTTCAATGTCCGTGTAAGTCTTCTTTAGTGTTTTTGTTTATTTTTTATTTTTTTAATAAATTTTTAGATTTCAATTTTTTAATTTTCATGATCCGTTTGTAATTACTTTTTATATTTTTAAAATTTTTGTGTTTATTGTTTTTATTTTCAGGTAGGTTTTCATTTTAATTTTATAAATTTTTAATTTCTTATTTTACTTTACCGGAACAAGTATAGTTTCATGTAACATAATACTTAAAAACAAACAAATCGAAACTCAACGTACAAATACTTTATTAACTTAATAACGTTTTTTGTTAGTTATTATAACTTTTAATAAGATTTTTTATAATTTTAAAAAATTATTATTATTTTTTATAACTTTTTTAACTTATTATAACTTTTCAACTTTTTTTTTATTGTTCATAACTCTTCATAACTCTTACAACTAATTTTTATAACTTTAAATAAATTTCATATCTTTTTATATCTTTAAATGTCTTTATATTTTATAATATGTATATATTGTTACATTGTTTTAATTAAGGTACTATGAGTTTTATACATTTTTGCCACTTTTCATTAAATTTGCATAATTTAAAAACAAATTGCAAATTTTACACCATTTAATTACTTTTATAATTTTTTAAACATGCTAGGAATACATTAGCCTAATAAAATAAAATAATATTTCAATCAGCTGTTTTCTTTTTTAAATATAATAATTTTTAATATTGAAACCTGTGCTTTGTTATCGCTGTCATCAAATTGTTCTTCAATTTCTTCGAAAATGTGGTCAGGCCCAATACTGACCACGTCACATTTTTTAAATAATTTTTAATGTATATCAAATTTTATTAATCAAAACTCTCGTGTAAAAAATAAATGCTGTTACTTTATTGCATTGAACTTTTGTAAATCATATCAAAAAGTCTGTAAGTTACGTGTAATTAGCATAAAGTTAAAGTTGTCAGCTTTGCACTGTGTTTTATTTATAGTTTTGTACTGTATAGCGATAATGTACTTGCGTAGGTCGTTGCAATTTATTTTGTTGTAGAATATTCAATATCTTTGACGATACTTTGATCAGTTTAAACATGAAATATGCTTTTAAGAATTACTTCCTGATTGGTTTACTAAAATATAATTATAAGAGTTTTCATAATTAAGTTTATTAAACTTTAAAATTTACATGTAAACATGATATATTATTATGCAATACATAACGTAATTTTTAGTAAAGTAAGTAGTAAGTAGTAATTTTTATTAATGATTTGTCGCTGGTTATCATAACAAAATATAATAATAAAATAATGACTTAATAGTAAAATGCATTAATGTGATTCTTAGCCAAATATAAAATCTAATTTTACGCGAGAAAATTTTATAGTTTCATCGTTGTCACTGCTGACTATGCAATTATGCATGCTATCATAAATACAAAATGATTATTAGTTTCTATGCATTGTTATGTGACATAACTTATCATCGTTTTTTCCATTTTAACTTAATCGATTGACTTATCCCACACTATTGCAACAAAAACATAACTGAAATAATAATCATACTAGTTAATAAACATGATCCAACATGATTTTTTATAATTGTGACGAAAATATGCGAAATCCGATTATAAAAATAACAATTATAAAAAAATATGATAAAAATATTATTTGACCTATATTCTTATTATATTATAACTTTCAATTCTCATTTGCATCCATCAGATTTGCTGTTGTTATGATATGTATGGCGATACGTTTTCAAGATCAAGTTTAGTTTTATCTTTCTTATTTGCGATTACATAAAAATAAAATATAGTGATACGTTGTCAAGATCAAAAAAATATTTTTTTTTATTTAATTTTCTATCGAAAAAATATTCTTGCATATAACACATCAATTGTCAATCAATCAATATATGTAATAAAATTCTTCATTATAGCTGAACAGGCGAATGACAAAAGCTTAATAAATTTCAATGAAATTCATATGATCATATGTTGAAATGAAGATTTTATTTATCGAGACATTACTATATTTCTCATGTTATATGAAGATGAAATGAAAAAGCAGTATTCAATATTCAATTACTATGAAAAAAAATTTTTGGGTTGGGATTTGTTCCAGAACCCCCACAAAACAACTATAAAATTCTTCATTACAGTTGAACAGACGAATGACAAACCTTAATAAATTTCAATGAAATTCATATGATCATATGTTGAAATGAAGATTTTAGTTATCGAGACATTACTATATTTCTCATGTTATATGAAGATGAAATAAAAAAGCTGTATTCAATATTCAATTACTATGAAAAAAAATTTTGGGATGGGATTTATGCCAGAACCATCACAAAACAACTACTTATTTTGACAAATAGTTTTAACATTTCAAAAAATGTTATTTTAACTTAGGCTTAGTATAGAGAACTTTTTAAATTTTTACTTAGCATGGGTAAATAATGTAAAATATTAAGTTAGTTTTACAATTTTTAATTTACTTAGCAGGTTATGTAAAAATCGCATCGATTATTCTTTTCAGTGTAAGGTTTTTAAACTTTTTAATAAGATCTTTATTAATATCATAGCGACTTCATTTGGGATCGGAGCGTTGATGAGGTAATTCAATGTTGATGTGTATCTCGTTTAAATGCCATACTCACAGTCGGAATTAGTTCACATGCATCAGCAGCGCGCGTAACTTCTTGTGTCTCTACATCTCTCATTAAGTGATAGCTTTGAGCCAGTCGGTTGTTTGCGAAAGAAACGATCCAGTTTGTCGAGAACGTCACCTCGGCAAATATGATTCGCTAAACATTGTTGACATATTTCTGTAGTTTGAGTTCTATTGCCAATTGGTTCTAAATGCGAAGTGCGATGATATATTTGTCCCAATATTTTATACTTAAAGGTTCGTCCTGGCAAATCGACAAGTTTTGTACTCATCGAAGCGAATGAAACAGCAGTGTAATGCTCGGTCTTCACACACAAAATTTTGTCATGACGCTAGCATGTCATGACAATATATATTTGTATTGAATCTGATCATGCGCATTACCTCGTGACAAAGAGCCAATTTATTAAAATTGCTGTTGTTTTTTGTCATGACACTTTGACGAAATGAATAGAAAATTTGTATTTGACTCTCAATTAAACAAAACAGAGAACATAAAATGATTTTACATACATTGGCCGTGGACCAAATCTCAGGTAAATCGATTAGTACAGTAAAGTGACATTTTAGTACAAATTACTTTTCAAATCGTACCAATTCTCTAGTTAATAAAATTAGTTAAATTCGGCTTAAAGGGACAAATGGTTCCTAGGAATATACCAAAATTGGTATGTAGGTACACCAACAAATCTCATAAATTTTATTATTGTTCCAATTATTCGTATTGTTTATACGAATAAATTTAAATTATATATTTGTTCAGATTTGTTGCGTAATAAACACAATAAAATTATTGAAAAAATAAATATAAATTTTAAAAAATAGAACTGTGTTCATAAATAATAGAAGCGCATTTTTACTTCATGGGAAATGGTAGTGAATATAAAAAAAATATGTCTGGAAACATGGCCGCCATATTTTCATGATTTATTTAGCGAAAACAAAAACCACTATTTACTTTTGTGTCTTCGCTTTACCCTACTTTTTAGTACAGTATTTCAATTTACCGCATACACTGTTAAAACCGGCATTTACTCTAGATTTACCTTAGAATTGGTCCACAGCCATTTTGGTGTTAATAATTGTGAGTGTAAAAATACAATTTTGGCATGACATTCTATCGTCATGACAAAATTTTGCGAGTGAAGAGCGAGCTTAGGGCTTTGACGTGCTTGAGCTGTCTGCAGTATAAAGAAGAAGCGTTAACCTGAATGGGGAAAAACTTTGAAAACATGTGATGCATTGTACTAAATTAATTGAGACTGACTTCTTGGTACACAAGTAAATACAAAGATTAGCTCACAGATTCACTGTTATCTTGCAGAATTGGCCAACCAAATGAATTCTCATTATGACATTGAAAGTTGACAACAATAAGCAATGCACAAAATAAACAAAACCTACATAGTTTTTATATAGTTTAAGCCCCCCTCTCGATACTGTTCAAATAAGGTGTTAACTTTCTATAATAATGTTAATTTTAAGTGAACTGTCAAATATTTGACAGTTGATTGAATTATTTATTACACATACATACACAAAATGATTACTACCGCGTTGTTTATCTTAAAATTGATCACGTTTTGTGTTATACCGTTTTGCGTCACCGATATGTTTAACAATAAGTAATATTTCTAATCGATTAAATATCGATTAGAAAAGTGTGGTAGACACGATAACTTAATAAAATCTTGCTACGCCTTAGAGTCATAACAAGACAACAAATTTTAGAACGTAAATCACATTCTTCGCGTTTTAACTTCATGGACAACAACAACACAAGAGTTAAAATGCGGGTCCTACACATTACCGGTTAAATTCAAATTAGCATTTTGCCATATTCGGAATCGGCCATACTCGCGTACATATTTCTATATAAACAAAAAAAAGTTGTTGTTGTATAGTTGTTCAAAAATATTTTTTTACATTTACTATAATATTGAATCGCACCCACCGATTTACTGTCAATTGAAATAACAAACAACAGACAAACTCTAATTTCAAGGCATCATAACCAATTTAACATTATTTATTTTTTTTTGTTTATAATTACAGTTCAGCTGGCAGAAATTCCCATGTGTACTAAAAGCGGGTCACTGTCATGGTGGTACGGCGACCGCTCGATTGGATAATCAAAGTGCATTACAAGATGCAGCCGGTTTATTGTGCGGTTCAACGGCCCAGGAGGCGGGATGCTATTGTTCAATTGAACCGTACATTGATGCCAAGTTTGATGTGCATATACAGAAGATTGGTGGAAATTATAAAGCGTTCATGTAAGTAGTATAACGGGCTAATATTATCAATGTAATTTTTTTTTTGAATGTATCGTATAATTTTTAGGCGCAAATCGATTTCGGGCAACTGGAAAACAAATCAGGGCTCGGCCATGTTGGAATCAATTCCAGTAACAGAAAAATATAAAAATTGGATTGACGAGGTAATTAAATAATTTTATTTTTTACACCTTGATTGAAAATCATTCAAATTTTATTATACCAATTGACACAAATCTAGATTTGTATGTATAGTTCGATTGCGCACTCATAGATAACCCAATACGTTATCACTCTTCTAATAAATACATAAATTGAATTAAACAAAAGGTTATCTAGCTCTAGCTTGCATACATGTTATAATATGTTTTGGGGAACTACGGATATATAAAAACGCGTGTCCCTGACTTTGACGTGTGTTCTGCTATTCAAAATAAAATTATTTTTAAATCGCTGATAAAAAAATTGCCTATTTCATGATTTTATAAAATATCGTGAGACTTTTTTTACGGTCAAACTTGAATATTTCTTTCATTCATTCATACACATTCATGACAACATAGTTGATGACCCCTTTCTATATCCCCGTAGTTTCTGCTGTTTACAGTGCTCTATTTTGTTTGCTCATCTCAAGTGTGATTCCCCGATTTGTATAATGAATAAAAATATCGGACAAAGAATTTTTCTCAAATTTTGTATTGCGAACTTCGTGTGTTGAACGGCTGAAAATGTTACAAAAGCTTACGGTAAATCGACTTTATCAAAAACACGTGCATATGAGTGGTACAGTGCATTCAAAAGAGGTCGAGATGTGGTGGAAGATATACATCGCTCTGGCTAGCCTCAACTGAAGTTAACATCAATAAAGTGAAGGAAATGGTGACGGAAAATCGTTATTTAGGTTTGAGGTAGATATCCGATGAGCGTTTTGTGTATCACGATTTAATTTGTACATAAAACGAATTATACCTGGTGATGAGACATGGGTTTACGAGTTTGACATGCAAATGAGCCAACAAGCTTCGGCCAATTAAGCCGAAACCGAAAAACAACGTCAAAGTTGATCAGTTAAGGTAATTTGACTGTTTTCTTTAATTAACGTGGTGTTATGCACTCGGAATTCTTGCCAGAAGGTCAGACGGTAAATAAAGACTGAGCGTTATGCGGCGTTTGAGAGAAAATCGTCAAAAGGCCAGGTTTGTGGAAACTCATGGATTTTGCACCACGACAACCATCTCGCAAGTTAATCATTGTAAACGAACTTCAGGCCAAAAACTCAACAAATCTCATCGAACAACCACAAGATTCACCGGCTGACTTTTTCTCTTTTTCCTTTCTCTTTCCTTTGTTCTATATTTTTATTCATTATAAAAATTGGGAAACCCACTTTCAGAACACGCTGGAACTTCACTTCAAGAAGGGTAAATAAATTAGTGGTAAAGGTGAGGTGGTAAATAAATTTCTTAAAAAATGAATTTGTTATTAAAACTAACTTGTTTTTTTTGTTGTTGTGCAAAAATAATTTTGCTTGGTAATCATCAAATTTTATTTTCAATGTCAGTGATTCGTTTTCGAGAAATGTTCCACGCATTACTTGATTTTTATCCTCGCCACACCCGTCCTGTTCAGTTAACTATAGTTATAGTTATAGTTATAGCTATAGAATATATTCGACATTTGGTGGCCAAATTTGAGAGAACCGTTTGACACCCAAACTCAAGGTCTGCTGAAAACATTGCTGATGTCCGTGAGAGTGTACCCGAAAACTCAGTCAATTTACTGTCGTTTGCAAGAACTTGAACTTGCGACTTCAACTTGGCGAATTTTACGTTGGTATTTGGTTCTGAATCCGTATATATATAACCCAACTTACTCAGGAAATTAAGGTAAACGATCATAGACAACGACATGTGTTTGTGTTCGCTGATTGGGCTCTGGAGCAGTTGGAAATTGACCTAAATTTCGCCAAAAAAATCATCTCTACAGGCGAGAACAAGAAAAATTGTTAGATTTGGTGCGATACCAATCCACACGAGATGGCGGAACCATTGGTCCGTACTTCTTCCAAAACGAAACTGGCAGTCATATATCCGTCAACGACGAGCGCTACCGATTGATGATAAGCAACTTCTTGTGGCCTAAACTGGATAATATTTTTTATGATCACTCCTTGTCATTTTCATGATTTCCCATGCCGTTTTGTTGGCACATTTGCATCTTCTTCCAAGTATTATCCAGGGTTTGCGTCTCTAATATTGGTACTCGAGTATTTTGGTATAGCTTTTTCGATGCAGGCTTCTAAGATTTGTTTCCACTTTTGCTCTACACTGATGCGCTTCATCATTGGCTTGGATGTTAAGCTTCTGCTTTGCAGAATGCGTTTCTTGCATCCGCGTGCTTTAATCTGTCGGTCTTAAATTTCTTCCGATTTGACTTGCACCTCTCACTGCCCCGAAAGCTTGCGTAATGAGGTGAGAAATTTCTTGTTGATCATTATGTGATCTAGTTGGCCCCTATACTATCTCCTATGAATAGCTGGATTTGTAACGCAGAAAAATAATTGGTAAGTAGTGCCTTATGAAAGTGATACATGTTGTTTGCTTGGGATGGTAGGCCATGGGAGGAATTCTGTGTTACCAAAAGAGTTCGTCATACAAAACTTAAGACTAAAATTAGCTGCCTTTACCTGTCGTAATTACAAAAGGGACACCAATCCTTTACCGATATACATCGAGAAACGTCTTATCAATAGTTGCACCGGTAGGGTCTGGGATCGGGTGTGCCTCCGACCATCGAGTGAACATATCAATAATAGCGAACAAATAACGTTTACCATCCGATGCTGTTTATCCAACAATGTACTGGCATATGGTTGTGTTGAACCAAATTTCAGAAATTTTGTAGTAGAATGGCAGTCCGTGTAGTGAATCAAAAACTACACATCAAGCCAAGACAAATTCTTTGTCGTTTTCGACCTTTTCGTTTAATTCTGAATTGTTTGAATGAAAGATATTTAGTAACTGAGGAATTCTAGCGTTGAGAACGCAGCAATTTTTTGAAAACATTTGATAAATGAAATAAAAGGTCCTCCCAGTTTTACTTGCCACCAATAAAATGCCAATTTTATTGGTGGCAAGTAAAACTGAAAAAGAAAAGAAGGCAAGTTTGAATTTGAATTTGAAATTGAAATTGAAATTGAAATTGAAATTGAAATTGAAATTGAAATTGAAATTGAAATTGAAATTGAAATTGAAATTGAAATTGAAATTGAAATTGAAATTGAAATTGAAATTGAAATTGAAATTGAAATTGAAATTGAAATTGAAATTGAAATTGAAATTGAAATTGAAATTGAAATTGAAATTGAAATTGAAATTGAAATTGAAATTGAAATTGAAATTGAAATTGAAATTGAAATTGAAATTGAAATTGAAATTGAAATTGAAATTGAAATTGAAATTGAAATTGAAATTGAAATTGAAATTGAAATTGAAATTGAAATTGAAATTGAAATTGAAATTGAAATTGAAATTGAAATTGAAATTGAAATTGAAATTGAAATTGAAATTGAAATTGAAATTGAAATTGAAATTGAAATTGAAATTGAAATTGAAATTGAAATTGAAATTGAAATTGAAATTGAAATTGAAATTGAAATTGAAATTGAAATTGAAATTGAAATTGAAATTGAAATTGAAATTGAAATTGAAATTGAAATTGAAATTGAAATTGAAATTGAAATTGAAATTGAAATTGAAATTGAAATTGAAATTGAAATTGAAATTGAAATTGAAATTGAAATTGAAATTGAAATTGAAATTGAAATTGAAATTGAAATTGAAATTGAAATTGAAATTGAAATTGAAATTGAAATTGAAATTGAAATTGAAATTGAAATTGAAATTGAAATTGAAATTGAAATTGAAATTGAAATTGAAATTGAAATTGAAATTGAAATTGAAATTGAAATTGAAATTGAAATTGAAATTGAAATTGAAATTGAAATTGAAATTGAAATTGAAATTGAAATTGAAATTGAAATTGAAATTGAAATTGAAATTGAAATTGAAATTGAAATTGAAATTGAAATTGAAATTGAAATTGAAATTGAAATTGAAATTGAAATTGAAATTGAAATTGAAATTGAAATTGAAATTGAAATTGAAATTGAAATTGAAATTGAAATTGAAATTGAAATTGAAATTGAAATTGAAATTGAAATTGAAATTGAAATTGAAATTGAAATTGAAATTGAAATTGAAATTGAAATTGAAATTGAAATTGAAATTGAAATTGAAATTGAAATTGAAATTGAAATTGTGAAATTGTTTGAAATTGTGTGAAATTGTGTGAAATTGTGTGAAATTGTTAAATTGTAAAATTGTAAAATTGTGAAATTGTAAAATTGTAAAATTGTAAAATTGTGAAATTGTGGAATTGAGAATTAAGAATTGAGTATAGAGTAGGTATACATATATAGAGTATAGTCATTACTCTATACTGATTTGATATTTGGGATTTGCGATTTGCGATTTGCGATTTGCGATTCGCGATTTGAGATTTGAGGTTTGCGATTTGAGACTTGAAATTTGAGATTTGAGATTTGAAATTTGATATTTGTGATTTGCGATTTGAGATTGAGATTTGATATTTGAGATTTGAGATTTGAGATTTGAGATTTGAGATTTGAGATTTGAGATTTGAGATTTGAGATTTGAAATTTGAGATTTGAGATTTGAGATTTGGGATTTGAGATTTGAGATTTGAGATTTGAGATTTGAGATTTGAGATTTGAGATTTGAGATTTGAGATTTGAGATTTGAGATTTGAGATTTGAGATTTGAGATTTGAGATTTGAGATTTGAGATTTGAGATTTGAGATTTGAGATTTGAGATTTGAGATTTGAGATTTGAGATTTGAGATTTGAGATTTGAGATTTGAGATTTGAGATTTGAGATTTGAGATTTGAGATTTGAGATTTGAGATTTGAGATTTGAGATTTGAGATTTGAGATTTGAGATTTGAGATTTGAGATTTGAGATTTGAGATTTGAGATTTGAGATTTGAGATTTGAGATTTGAGATTTGAGATTTGAGATTTGAGATTTGAGATTTGAGATTTGAGATTTGAGATTTGAGATTTGAGATTTGAGATTTGAGATTTGAGATTTGAGATTTGAGATTTGAGATTTGAGATTTGAGATTTGAGATTTGAGATTTGAGATTTGAGATTTGAGATTTGAGATTTGAGATTTGAGATTTGAGATTTGAGATTTGAGATTTGAGATTTGAGATTTGAGATTTGAGATTTGAGATTTGAGATTTGAGATTTGAGATTTGAGATTTGAGATTTGAGATTTGAGATTTGAGATTTGAGATTTGAGATTTGAGATTTGAGATTTGAGATTTGAGATTTGAGATTTGAGATTTGAGATTTGAGATTTGAGATTTGAGATTTGAGATTTGAGATTTGAGATTTGAGATTTGAGATTTGAGATTTGAGATTTGAGATTTGAGATTTGAGATTTGAGATTTGAGATTTGAGATTTGAGATTTGAGATTTGAGATTTGAGATTTGAGATTTGAGATTTGAGATTTGAGATTTGAGATTTGAGATTTGAGATTTGAGATTTGAGATTTGAGATTTGAGATTTGAGATTTGAGATTTGAGATTTGAGATTTGAGATTTGAGATTTGAGATTTGAGATTTGAGATTTGAGATTTGAGATTTGAGATTTGAGATTTGAGATTTGAGATTTGAGATTTGAGATTTGAGATTTGAGATTTGAGATTTGAGATTTGAGATTTGAGATTTGAGATTTGAGATTTGAGATTTGAGATTTGAGATTTGAGATTTGAGATTTGAGATTTGAGATTTGAGATTTGAGATTTGAGATTTGAGATTTGAGATTTGAGATTTGAGATTTGAGATTTGAGATTTGAGATTTGAGATTTGAGATTTGAGATTTGAGATTTGAGATTTGAGATTTGAGATTTGAGATTTGAGATTTGAGATTTGAGATTTGAGATTTGAGATTTGAGATTTGAGATTTGAGATTTGAGATTTGAGATTTGAGATTTGAGATTTGAGATTTGAGATTTGAGATTTGAGATTTGAGATTTGAGATTTGAGATTTGAGATTTGAGATTTGAGATTTGAGATTTGAGATTTGAGATTTGAGATTTGAGATTTGAGATTTGAGATTTGAGATTTGAGATTTGAGATTTGAGATTTGAGATTTGAGATTTGAGATTTGAGATTTGAGATTTGAGATTTGAGATTTGAGATTTGAGATTTGAGATTTGAGATTTGAGATTTGAGATTTGAGATTTGAGATTTGAGATTTGAGATTTGAGATTTGAGATTTGAGATTTGAGATTTGAGATTTGAGATTTGAGATTTGAGATTTGAGATTTGAGATTTGAGATTTGAGATTTGAGATTTGAGATTTGAGATTTGAGATTTGAGATTTGAGATTTGAGATTTGAGATTTGAGATTTGAGATTTGAGATTTGAGATTTGAAGCCGTATACATACGTCGGAATTTGAGATTTGAGATTTGAGATTTGAGATTTGAGATTTGAGATTTGAGATTTGAGATTTGAGATTTGAGATTTGCGATTTGAGATTTGAGATTTGAGATTTGAGATTTGAGATTTGAGATTTGAAGCCGTATACATACGTCGGATGGAAATCCGAGATTTTTACATCCGAGATTTTTTTTTTCAATTTTTTTCAACTCTTTTGAATGAAAAGAGGCGTGTCTGTTGTATAATTTACGTGATGTAATTGGTTAAAACGATGAGATAGAAAAATCCCGGATTTTTATCCGACGTATGTATACGGCTTCAGATTTGAGATTTGAGATTTGAGATTTGAGATTTGAGATTTGAGATTTGAGATTTGAGATTTGAGATTTGAGATTTGAGATTTGAGATTTGAGATTTGAGATTTGAGATTTGAGATTTGAGATTTGAGATTTGAGATTTGAGATTTGAGATTTGAGATTTGAGATTTGAGATTTGAGATTTGAGATTTGAGATTTGAGATTTGAGATTTGGGATTTGAGATTTGAGATTTGAGATTTGAGATTTGAGATTTGAGATTTGAGATTTGAGATTTGAGATTTGAGATTTGAGATTTGAGATTTGAGATTTGAGATTTGAGATTTGAGATTTGAGATTTGAGATTTGAGATTTGAGATTTGAGATTTGAAATTTGAAATTTGAGATTTGCGATTTGAGATTTGAGATTTGAGATTTGAGATTTGAGATTTGAGATTTGAGATTTGAGATTTAAGATTTGAGATTTGAGATTTAAGATTTGAGAATTGAGAATTAAAAATTGAGATTTGAGATTTGAGATTTGAGATTTGAGATATAGATTTTGTTCGAAAACTGAGACTTGAGAGTTGGGAGTTTGAGAGTTGGGAGTTTTGCTGTTGTTTCATTAACCTACTAGATGCACAAAATTAATGTTATTATTGATTGATGTAAATAATAATTAAATTTTATATTTCCATCTAGTGTGCTAATGAAACAACAGGAAAACTCCCAACTCTCAAGTCGCAGTTTTCTGACAAAATTCGTACACAGATTTCAGAGTTCAGAATTGAGAGTTCAGAGGTCAAAGTTCAGAGCTCAGAGTTGGGAGTTGGGAGTTGAGAGTTGAGAATGGCTTATTTAGAATTGAGAATTGAGAGTTGAAAATAGAAAATTGAAAATTGAGAATTGAGAGTCGAGAGTTGAGAGTTGAGATTTGAAACTCCTTGTATATGCCCCCCACGAGAGTTGAGAGTTGAAAATTTAGAATTGAGAATTGAGAATTAAGAATTGCGGATTGAGAGTTGAGAGTTTAGGGTTAAGAGTTGAGAGGTAAGAATTGAGAATTGAGAATGGCTAATTTAGAATTGAGAATTGAGAGTTGAGAATTGAGAATTGAGAATTGAAAATTGAGAACTGAGAATTGAGAGTCGAGAGTTGAGAGTTGAAACGCCTTGTACATGCACCATGCTTTACAGTTGTATTGTTTGTTTTCTCTGACGTATGCATAAAATGATTAAAATAGTGCAAATCTTATATTTATCAAGGAAGGGTGTGCAGTTTAAAATGCATCATACAACAAACGAATAAATTTAGTTTTCTAGGAATTTGCTTAAAAAATACCAAATGGCTTGAACGGAAAGTTCAGCGTAGGGTGTATACGCCCCACGCAGCAGGACACGTGTTAAATTATCAGGAGCGGCATTTAATACCAAATCTAAATCTCGAAGAACCTCTGCAGTTTCTCAGATCGATTTTAATAAGCTACAGAAACTACTATTGTATGAGGAATGGACTGATGCTTATTATTACCGATATGCATCTAAGGCCTGCGCTAAATCAATTAAAGATTTTGAAGAGAAATAAAAGATGCACATTAATTAAGTTGTTTGCCAAAAGATCAAGAAAACCAAAGCCAAGGGATGTCTGTGATTTATTTAAACAAATACATAAAATGAGTAATATTTGTCGCCTTGCAAAAACCATAACAACAAGAGTAGATTGAAGCTTGATGCTGTGTGACTCCGATAACCTACAAATTGACATAGCCAAAAAAAGGTTTATTCTCAAGAGATCAAACAAAAATGATAGTGATGCTCGTAATAATTGGAAAACCGTCAATGAAATAATAAACGGACCGCCTGATCTAGTTGAAATTAAAAAAATCATTGATCATAGAGTAAACAGCAAAGAATTCTATACGAATTCTATAGAGTTCTTTACGAATGTTGGTGTTGCAAGTGCTATTACACTTAGTACTACTAACTTACACTAGAGAACTGTATTTTAATATCCTTTCACTAAAAAATAGTTCAACCCCTGGATTGGAATGTATTTACTCTCTGTTTTCTCGAAAATAAATTAAAGAGCTAAAAAAAGTAGGACTGTTTCACACCTAGACAAAAGAGTTTTTCTTTTTCCCGACTTACACGTAAACTTTCAAAAAAGCTGTATTGTTGTGGATTTAAAGAGGGCTTATTTTTTAATTCATCCCGAGCAAGCAGACAAGGTAATTCATTGAAAAAGCGAATGGAACTTCAGGATGATTGTGACCTCTTGTAGTGACCCCAATCGATCAGTGAAGTGATATGCTTCCGTGCATACATATGCATTTAGTTAACGAAGCGGTTAGAAGAAGCTATTATGCCAAACTTGACAAAAAACGTTGTATTTTCAAAGCCAGGTGTATCACCATCATCACGAGAGATAAAACTAACAAGAAGAAAACATGTGATTTCAGAAATTAACGCCGTTATACATAACAGAATTAAAATTATGATTCTGCGAGCCAATGTATAAGACATCGATAGTATAGCCGACGCAAGTCCAGTTAGATTTGGTGCTGTTTTGATACTGCAGAATAGCACAAGATTCATCGCTTATACATATCAAAAGATCTAACCGAAGCAGAAAAAAAGTACTACCGAGGGGAGAAGGAACTTTTGGCGATAGTCAAAATGGAGCGAACTCATCAAAATCGTTTAGTAATTGATTGTATGCTAGCAGTTTGCAGAGCCAAGCTCCATTCGAGATTGACCCACCTTACATAATTAATTTATAGAGCTTCCAGCATCTGACGTGTGTTTTATGAGACGGAGTAAAAAATATGTTCGCTTATCTACTCGTAAGCCTATAAAAGGATGTATAGCTACTAGGAATCAATATAGGGAATAACGCTTTTCTTAGTTTTGACACCTTAGTGATTATCTAAATATTATTCCATATATACCACCGCTAGGCAGATCAAATTTATGTTAGACGATATGTAACAAATTTCTATGGAATTTCGATTTTTTTGTACTTCCTTTTCATAAATAAAATTGAGATAATCAAATTGGGATCACGCAATGTCTTATTGCGTATATCACTCACGTTTGGCTTGATTCTTTGAAAAATAAAATTACATTTAAATCTTGTGTATAAGAGTCTGATTCATCACCATAGGCATGGCCGTGTCTTACATACCTTATTGTTATTAGAATTGTATTTTTCATTTAAATTTGATTGTGGTTTAACACCAAGTCGCATTTCTTTGAGCCATGTACATATGACGTAATATTTTAGCATATGCAAAATAATAAAAAAGGGAGCGTCTCACACTGTTCGGTTCTTTTGTATATATTAACAATAACCGTATTGATAGGGTATACAAAAAAAACGTGATACATCTGTAAATTACTTAATCACTAATATGTTGTGTACACTGTATGGTTTATAATAGCTGACAATTCGGAATATCAGATTATAAATTATGTCATTACGCTTACTTTTATATTTATTATTTATTGTAAGTGGAAATTATGTCAAACTAAGGGTAGATAATAAGGGTGAACTGCTGATATATTTTATTCGTATATAGGGAGTCCGTTTATTTGACACTATGATCTAATTTTCTAAATATTGTCAACAGAATTTTTATATGATTGATCAATATGCGATCATTGCGTTCAGACATGCGGTTTATGATCAAATCCTAATATTCTGACTAATGTATGATTAAATAATTATTTACTGATAACAATTACAAATATTTATACAACTCTTGATATAAATTAGGTGCGATATTATGTGATCTAACTCTTGTATCGGTCGTATGCGCAGCTGCCCTGAGTCATCTAATCATACGGCGATATACATTTTGACATTGGATTTATAAACATAAATAATAAAAAATTTCAAACCAAGTTTATTGTAGCTAATTGGTGTTGATGCTGGTACCTGTGAAATAAGGAAGAAATTTTGATTCATCGTATCTATTAAATCTTAAAACGTGGAGCAAAAATCCGTGTTGAAGAACCCTTCTCATACTTAAAGTTTCTGGCGCGCAGAAAATTATCACTAAATGGCGGTTAGAGCTATTTAATGCAAAAGTGTTCTAGAAACCAACGAAGTTGGCACTTCTGATTGCATATTTCAAGCAGGTATGTTCATTGTCATCCCAAGAACATAGTGGCTGAATTTGTCGCGATCCGGTTTCGCCTAAATGACAACTGTAAACCGATTTAGAATTAATTTAGGATAAACTCAATAGGGGCTAAATTTTAGTAAATAACGTTAATTCTATTTAGTAATGTTTTAGTCCTTATACGCCTTAATAGAAATATGAAAGTTTTACTAAAACATTGGAAATTCATTGTGCAAAATGTAAAAGACGTATATAAATTTAGGCGTTATAATTTTACTCGTAGTATAGTAAATGAAAATGACAGTCCGCACTATAATAATTTTGTGTCAAAATGTCGATTGAGATGTCGCGTGGGAAATTCATAAGGTCCGGTTAATACTAAATGACTCCGCACTATCAAGTTCTGGATAATACTAAACAATTCTGGGATATTTTTTCATCACTGCTATTATGTTTTTTTGGTAAGGCATTTAAATTTTCTAAGGTGTTTTCACCCATATTGTCAGATTACATGTTATCGAAACACGGGAAAATGAAATGATTGCACATCCTTATACGTGAACTTTCGATGGTGCAAGAATTATATTTTCTCATATTTCGATACCATGAAATCTCAAGATGTGGTCTAAATGATCTTAGAAAATGTAAATGACATGAGCCGAACTAAAAGACATAGTGGCAATGATGAACAGAGTGGTTTGGTGTTAACCATAACTTTTCAATTTATTTATAGCTGTTGAAAATTTTCAATAATTCACTAAAAATAAAATAAGAAAATGAATTGGTTGATTTTGATTTTCCAAGTAAACTTTTGCTTCGCCTAAATGTTTACTTCAGAAATAAACAACAAGCGACCACATAATGTAAATTTTCTGATCTCAATAAAATCTAATTATAAAAATCAAATATAATAATTACTTTTATATTGGAAATGATATGTCAGTTAGGGTGTTTTTTAGATACCGTACGCCCATATTATCATTAAGGGTTCATTAGTAACTACTTTGCGTACGCCCAATGGATCTAAGTTTTAATCTAACTTCAAATTCGTATGTTATGATAAAAAACCATTTACTATTCGCGCTCGTTTTATCAGTCCTTTTAAAAAGACATGTTAGTGAGAGTATTTTGTAGATGTAGTTTTATTTATTTAGATGACATTCATGTCATCATTAGGGCTAATTTTCAAAATGGAATCTCCTCTTCTCGTGAAATTATATACAGTGCTGGGAAAAAAAATTGGACAAACATATTTTGTTGCAGAATTGGAGTTTTTTGCTAAAATTACAAAACTTTTGAAAACAATTGGCTTATTGTTTCATTTTAAATACATGTATGACATAATTTTTTGAAAAAATATACCTGCATTTAGGGGCAAAACCCCGAAAAATGCCAAAATGGATCGCCTGTTGTTTTTATTACACCGGTACAACCCCGCAACTGATGTATTATGTAAAATTGGTCAAGCAATTATTTTATTTTACGCCTACCGTTCTTGGCCGTCATTAAGGTGCAGATATTTTATTGCCTGTAATTTTTTTTTTAGTATAAATAGTGCTTATTTTGTAAGATTAAATTGTTCTGTAAGTGATCCTAGTCAAATAAAGAATAAAGTGCAATTTAGTTAAAAAAATGGGAAAAGTTAGTGAGCACGTAAAAGCGATATGTTGATTTTGGCGCGAGAAAATTTAACCATGCGTGAAATAGCAGAAAGATTAAACATTCCTAGAGTTGGGCAGTACACAAAGAAAGAAAGGCTGTGGCCCAAAAAGACAACACCAGTGGAAGATCATAATATTACAGTGTCGTCGAAACCGTTTTAAAACTTCATCGGACATAAGACGGGATGTTAAGCGAGCAACGAGGAAACAAATTTCAGCCAGCTTAGTGATAAAAAGACTTGTTAAAGCTGGTTTGAGAGCATTTAAACCAATCCAGAAGCCTGAGTTCACATTACTAGAAAAACGTTTGTTATGGGCCAAGGAGCATGTTTCTTGGATTCCAGAGATGTGGAATGAGGTGATTTTCTCCGATGAATCAAAATTCAAAATTCTCGTAAGAATAAAAGCGGGCGAGAGGCTTAGAAAAGAATGTCTTTTAAGACTTCCACCAAAAAATGAAGGAGTTATGGTCTGGGGATGCTGTTTTGGAAATGAAACCGGTCGATTGTGCTTCCTTAGTTCCAGCATTACAGCAGCTGTTTATCTGCATGTCCTACACAACGCATTTGAGCCTTATGTGTAAAGCTTTTTTGGCGAGACTTGCAAATTTATTTTTCAACAGGACAACGCTCCGTATCATACCGCTAAAGTTGTGAGTTAATAATTTTGAATTGTAGATAGAAAAATTGGCTTTCAGATAAACATAAATAATTTGTTAAAAACTAGTTTTTTTTTCTTACCTCTTCATTTAAAGATGAAAAAGTAGTTCGAAGAAACAAGTGTCGATGTGTTGAGCTGGCCCCCGAATACTCCAGACTTAAATCCAATTGAAAATATTTGGACTATAATAAAGCTAGAAGTAGCAAGAAAGCGCCTAGAATCGATTCAAGCTTTAAAAAGTTTGTTGATGACGATTTGGGAATCCATACCTCCTACGACTTTGAAAAATTTATCAAATTCAATGAATCGGAGGTGTTTCGCTGTAATAAAAGCAAATGGCGGTCCAACAAAATATTCATATTAAAGATAGAACTTCTATAAATCAAAAAAAAAATTAAAAAATATTTTTTTAATTTATTCCAATACTTTAACTCTAATCAAGGTATTTTGAATATTTTGGCATTTTTCGGGGTTTTGCCCCTAAATTGCAGGAAATTTTTTGTTTTCAAAAAATTACGTCATACATGTATTTAAAATTAAACAATAAGCCATTTGCTTTCAAAAGTTTTGTAAATTTAGCAAAAAAAGACTCCAATTTACAATAAAATATGTTTGTCCAATTTTTTTCCCAGCACTGTATATTCAAAAATTCGTATGGAAATATCATATAGGGTTGAGGCTTTTCGGAAATTTAACGATGATCCTACATAAATTTTGGCCTGAAACCTTGCATGGACATTTTTCGAATTTGAATCGGGCTCGAGCCTTAATATATATTCCCCCCACCCCGTATGTAGGTCGAATTATTAAACATAATAACATAACATTAAGAATTTAGTACGACATTTTAAATTATAATCACATTTAAATAAATTTGTATAATTTTATCGACCTACGTGTTTATAACGGGTGGGGCAAAAGTCCGGCTACCATTTTGATTGCCTATAACTTTGTTCAAAGAAAAGATTTGGTCTTTACATTTTTTTGCGTTATAATTGGAAAATTATATCGGATAAATGGTGATCGCGATTCACTATGGAATTTTCGGCTCTTTTTAAGGCATTTTTCATGACATCCTGCAACATCTCAAGCTGAATTTCTTCAATTTCATGACGAATATTGTCTTTAAGATGTTGAATCGTTTGGGGCTTTATGTGAAAACTTTTGATTTTAAAAAACCCCATAAGAAAAAGTCTGGTGCTGTTAAGTCCGGAGATCTATCTGGCCATGCTAAATCGCTATTTCGCAAAATTAGTCTTCGTGGAAAAACGTCATTTAATAATTGAATTGTTGAACGGGCTGTGTGTGCTGTGGCCTCATCTTGCTGAAACCACATGTCCTCTAGTTCTTGCTGTTCCATTTCAGGCACAAGAAAATTTCGGATCATGTCTTGGTACCGTTCAGCAGTAACAGTAACTTCAACACCTTGGTCATTTTCAAAAAAATAGGGACGTTTCCAGCATGAATACCACACCATACAGTTGTTTTTAGTAGATGCAATGATGTTTCATGAATTAATTGAGGATTGTGTATTCCCCAAAACCGAGTGTTCTGTTTATTGACGTGGCCACTGAGAAGAAAATGGGCTTCATCGCTCATTATCAATTTAGACGAAAAATCTTCAATTTCACCAGACAGCTTTAGGATTGAATTACTGTACTCAACTCGTTTATCATGATCTCTCGGTAGCAATTTATGTACTAATTGAATTTTGTACGGGAACATTTTCAAATCAGTTTACAAAATTCGCCTTAAACTGCGTGCAGAAATGTGTAACTGGGGACCACGTCTCCGAATTGATGTTTCTGGAGATTCTGCAACACTATCGCGCACCAGAGCCACATTTCAGTGTTACGAGACGTCCGTTGTCTTCCAGGACGAGGTCTGTCTGCTGTCGTACCGTACTGTCGAAAATTTGCATGTAAACGATAAATTGTGATTTTGTGAGGCACTGGACGATTAGGATATTTCGACGAAATTTCCACTGAGTGGCAATAATGGAACGATTATTTTCAATAAATATTGTCACTATTTCTGCTCGTTCTTGTGGCGTATATTTATCCATTATAAAATTTGGGCGTCTACACAACAAAATGGTTAAAGCGAAACTGAGATAAACGTCACATAACGAAGATGGCGCGCAATCAAAATGGTAGCGGGATATTGCCAGACCCGTTATTTAAATATTGTTAAATAATTATTTTATTGCTTTGTTTTAAAATGCGGATTTTCACTGAATTCTCTGCTAACTTCAGTAGGATATAATCAATACGGCAGCTGAAAAATATCGATAATGTAGATTGTGTCGATAAAGAAGATCAATTTCAATATTCAACCGAAAAATGTCGGTAATACAGATTTAACTGTAATACGTGCAAACATAAATTTACCATGTCAGTAACCGCGACATCTATACAATACCCAAGCAATAGTCACTTTTAACTGATAGAAAGTTTGTAGAGAGAGTTTACTAGATGATCGCCGATCTGCCTGTACCAATTCGATGGACTATGAGCCAAAGTAGAATTTGATTTTAAGTTTGCAGGGTGGGTTTGATGAGGTTATAAATTGTACGATTGTACGTTATTGTACAATTGTTCGTCATTCAAGATTTGACCAGATAGACTTCAATCCAACCGCGCCAAATCATTTGATGCGGTTAGAGATGAGAAATTTGGTGTTCACCATGTTTTGAAGATAAAATCGTTCGTCATCCGATATTTTACCAGGGTGTAACCAATCTGACAGGGTTGGTCTGATGAGGTTATAGAGATGAAGTATTCATTTATTGTGTCGATAAAATTGTTCGTCATTTGGGGTTTTGCTAGATAGAAACTAAACCGTATGTGCCAATTCGTTGGTCCGTTGCGCCATTACAGATTTTGGTAATAGGTTTGTGGTGGGTCTGTTGACGTTATAGAGGTAAAATTTAGATTTTCTCCATTTTTGGTTAATAAGATCGTTTCTTTTCAATGTCTAGTTAATGACCTAAATGAGATTTACTCAAAAGTCAAATGGGGAGCCATTGAGCGTTTTGGAGCGTTTTGTTTAAAAACCCGCATTGAGCAAGTGTATAATGAAACGGTACAATCGATGCTTGATTGATCAAACGCGTAGGAATCGTGCAATAAACTAGGGGCGCCGGCGATTATTATATGTAATTTTTTTTAAATTGTTCAAAAGAAAGGAGAATTTCGTGGTTAATTCTTTATGAAGAATCTGGCAAAACGTGTAGCGGTGGAGATCGAAAATTGCGTTCAATTTGTTCTTCAATAGAAAGGAAGGGAACGACTAAACCCAATCCTAGGTAACAACTTTCGCGACATACCATGCTGATCATGTGGGTCATCTAACAACAACGCAGAAATCATACCAGTACATTTTTTTGGCTCGTCGACAGTTTTACGGTAAAGGAAACCATCGTGAAGCTGGAAGTCCAGAAAAAGGAATTTGGCAACCCTAGACGCATTCAAAGTATACAGGTTACTGACGGGATGAACATATTGTACACCACGCTATTACGGTTAAAATACCATCCGGAAATGAACAGAATGCACGAGTTAGTCGAATAACACTCCCCGTTCTGGCGAAGCGTTAGCTAAACGACGAACCGAACCTAAAGACCGGTAGAAGTAATTGTAACGTGTACAAGAGTTTCTTAATTTCATTTCATCGTCCCATACATCGATCGCACTTCGAATTGATGTTTGGAACAAAGATGAATTCGCTGAACGATCTACGAAGAAATTGCTGAACTGTTTTACGGAAACCGAGACACACTGCGTGATGAAGCCCGAAGATCAAACTATATAAAACTCGAAAGGAGTATAAACGAGGTTTCGATCTAAAACGGAGTGCAGCGTCAAAGTGTAAGGTGGGCCCCGGGTTGTCATCAAAGAAATGTTGGGCCGAGGCAGAAAATTGTGTCAAAATATTTGGGACCGTAAGTGGTAATTGCTTTCAAAGAGAATGATCGTTACGACATGAAGAAGACGAACAGCTGTGTCGAGGGTCCTAACTAAACTACAACGACTGCTGTCAAGTGAGGAACTCTAGGAGGAAGAGAAAACGCCAGAAGCTAACACTTCTGGAATTCGTGGAACATCCGGGACTACATTATTTTATTTTGTTATTCAGATGTTTTCGGCTGATTTTGATTACGTTAGTTACTTTCGGCTGGGATATTTCAATTTAATATTGTAATTTTTTCAACTTTCGTCTGAAGGGTTTTTTTCACTTTTGGCTGGAAACTTTCGGCTAACTTTAACAAGGGGTGGTTTTCGTGCTGCTGTTGCACTCTTTCCTGCTGCTTTTGAAATCTCTTCATCTCTTTTGAGCTAGCCGCAATCTAAATCGTCGATGCCCACACTTTTCTGTGTCCGCACTCTGCTCAGAGCAACATTAATTCTAAGGATTTGCAAAAAGCCGTGGCCCAAGTAAACGATAGCATGCGCCACCGTGCATTTTTGCATCTTACGTTTATGTTGGATCTCAACATAACGTTCACATCGACAAAAATCTCCTTTGGTATGCCCTTCCTGTTTTGTTGACATTATTTGAGACGCGATTTTTGATGCCAAGAATATTGTTATGGCCTCTAAAGAGGTCGAAGGAAGTACTGTTGTGTTCATCCAAATAACCCGAAATCACCCGTCAGCTTAACAGACGATGCAGCTATTCTAGTCACTCTTGAATCCTTAAATTCTTGCAAATCACTGATAGAAGCTTCAGTTTTCTATCTTATGATTGAACTTTACCTCCTCTGGTTCTGGCCATAGATGCATTTCTTTTAATACAATCCTTAAAAGATCAACCTTACCAAAATGAGGACTAATACATTGGGAGTTTTTCTCCCTTTTCTGGTTTTATTGAGCGATATTACGTTAGTCTGATGACATTGAATTACTAGCTTCGTCTTTCACGAACACAATCACATTAGACTTCGAAAAACTTATATTCTAATTACCTAACGTAAAACTTGGAACAAAATTACCTACAGAGGATGCTGTATAAGATAGGTGAAATTTTACAACGGAAAATAAGAGAATACGCTACTACCCGCAAGTGGCAGCGCTATCACAAAAGAAAATTTTTTGCTATATAATTACCAGCGGAAATTTTTTATTCGTTTCTAGGATCTTTTCATGGACTAAATTTGGCCATTTCATGACCAATCCTTATATGACAATTGGTTTCTATGTACGTTCTAAAATGGTATCTATTTCAATGAATTTTAAACTGGAGAGAACCATCTTTTAATTAATAATAATTGTAAAGTTTGCATCGCATACGTATACTGTATAAGATAGCAGAAATTTCCAGCAGAAAAAACATGTTTTGCTATTCATCGCTAGAGGCATCAATATCATCAATTTCTGCTAATATTTTTAGATTTATTTAAAAGAAGAGAAAATATATGTTTAAATGTTTTGTAAACGAAAAATGTTAATTTTGGGAAGTACTCTCAAAATATACTAAAATTATCATAATCATCATAATGCAAATACAGGGCAACATAAAAAAATCGCCTAACACTTTTGTTAAAAAGCTGAAAACGTTTCACATTAAACTGACTTCAAAAATTTATGGAAGGCCACTGACGCCAGTTATGAATCTTATATTGCTCATTTATATAGATGTTGATCTCAGCTACCTTCTGATACAGCATCGCATACTGGGATAATTCGGGCAAAATTTATTGATTAGAATTTTCATTATAATTTTTTTGATATTCTGCCAGCCATATAATTTTTTTCAGTTTTTGAGTAATAGGTATCTCAAAAATCCCTGCTAGTAACCATCACTTTCGGTTGTTTTTCTAATAGCTTCGGTCATACTCATATGGCCGCAGAAAATCAAAAAATTATAGTGAAAATTCTAATCAATAAATTTTGTCCGAATTATCCCAGTATGCGATGCAAATTTTACAATTATTAATTTTAAGAGGTAGCGGCGTTTTCTCCAGTTAAAGATCCATTTCAATCGTGTAGAATGTACGGATACCATTTTTTCATCTAAAATTTATATTTCAATCAATCAATCTAGAAACCAATTTTCATAAGGGATTGGTTATGAAATGGCCAAGTTTAGTCCACCATGAACAGATCCTAGAATTTTGTCTAAAACTTACTTTAAAATCTGTCTTCAGGCGGGACACTCGACGATAGTTAGATCACTAGAGGAGGAACTGGTGAATCTAGATTATATTAAACCAACGTTGTGCTTCGATATAGGTTTCCGAATCATCTGTCCTTCTAGGGAATCCTGGAGGAATGGATCAATACTGGAAAACGAGGCACTGAAGTTTTTCACGGATGTCTCTAAGCTAGACGGCAAAGTAGGAGCTGGAGTCTTCTGTGAGAAGCTCAATGTTAATATTTCTGTTCGTCTCCCTGACTACTGCAGCGTGTACAAGGCTGAAGTGGTGGCAATAGGGGAAGTCGTGACATGGTTGAAGCATAACATCTCTTAATGAGATGAGCGAGTATTTCAGTATCCAGATAATCTGGGTCCCTGGTCACTCGGACGTCACGGGAAACTGCAGGGCAGACGAACTAGCTAGGTACGGTACGACTCTCCAGATGCAACCGGAAAGGACAGGTGTGGGGAGGCCTGTAGCAGCGCTCAAATTGACGCTCAGTAAAAAGGCAATCGACTTGACAGATGAGAGGTAGACCAACACTCTCACGTGCAACGTAGCAAAACAGGTTTGGCCAAAACTGGACCTGCGGCACTCCAAGGCACTTGTATCTCTGGGAAAACGAGATTTAGGATTGGTCGTAGGGATACTGACAGGACACTGCCTTTTTGGGGAACATGCGAGAAGGCTGGGTCTAGAGACGAATGACTTTTGTAGAAGTTGTATGGACGAAGAGGAGGAAGAGACTTTAGTTCACTTCCTATGCTCGTGTCCAGCACTATCATACAAAAGACGTAAGTACTTGGGTGTGTACAACATGGACAGCCTTTCTGAACTCGCGGACTTTGGGGTGCGAGATATTTTACGCTACATCAGTAGCTCTGGTTGGTTTCAGCGGGAGTAAGGGGAGATTGGATCCTGTGGTATCACAATGGGCCGTTATTGGCCTAAGTGTGCGATAGCAGCCACTCTAACCTAACCTAACCTACTTTAAAATCTCTGATCAATACTACTATCCAAATTTCATCATAATTCGTTAAGAAATGGATGAAAGATGGAATATTGTTAAATTTCAAGATTTTATTTACTGAGTTCCTTTACTTCGGAGATCAATCAAATTGTCATTTTAAGGATCACTTTTAATAGTTTATTCCGCTGAGATATTTTAGTTAGTGAAAAAAGAGACATTACATAATAAAATTCATTCTCTTTAGTGATAGTGCTGCCACTTGCGGCGAGTAGCGTAATCTCTTATTTTCCACTGTCAAATTTTCACTATCTTATACTTATTTCAGTGTTCCAATCTTAAAAAACTGGTTAAGTGCTAGGAGACTCAAAGGTAGAGCTAGAGGATCTAAACTTCAGGTCGATTAGGATACTTATTAGAAGTTCAAAAGAAAATTAGTAATATTTTTTGTTGTTATTAGTTGCAAGCGAGCACTTTAATAGTGTGGGACTTGTGTACCAAAACACTGCACGAATTACCTGTGTTTTACCGCTAAGCGATTAGATTCCATTACTGTTTTGGCAATCCGGTTTCCAAATCATGTATATGTACAAGAATATTCACCACCTAGGGTTGATGAATGCCACCAGTAGAGACTCGAAGTTAGAGGACGTGGGGGCCCGTCATTTACACTACTGTCCAAATAAGTTATTAAACGATGTAATATCGTCTCCAACAAAACCAAAAAATTACTCACAACTGCTAATTGCAAATACCAATTATAGCAAAAAAATGTTTTGCAGTTTCCCGCCTTCACTCATATTTAACGTCATTAACAGAGGATATGATACAAAATATGGATTATAATTAAAAAAAAAATTCTTTTGCGATTACATCATACACTATAAGCTCAATAATTTAAATGGCTGCAATGAATATAATTTGCCACATCCCAAAATCGAAGTGCAATATCCCCATTATGAACTACAATTAGTGATTAAGGGCCACTCGAGTCCGAGTGTCAAGAGTCATACGCTTATCAGCCGACCACATTTCGGCAAAGCGCATCGTAATCTGTAAATTATACACATTACTCAAAATAATATTCAACCACGCGTATACATGCCAATGATTCAATAAAACCAACAAGTGTTTTGCATAAATTACGCGAATACTGATAAGAAGATTAGCAAACTCGAAACCAAAACAATTATGTCGATATATGATTAAGAAGTTCATTCGTTTCGTTATGCTCGTACACCACACATTTAATTATATAATCTTAGAATTAAATCTGTTTCTCATCCATAAACGGAACGCATACCACATAAAAAATCAATGACGCATTCGATCTAATCGCGTATACAACACATACGAGTAACGCACAGCCGTTCGATTAAGTCAAGTCGAACTTTGATGACTTCACTGATCACAATCATGATGATGTCATTACAAATGCGAAATAGTTCTCTCAAACCACAATCGTAATACTGCATGTTGGATTGAGACGTGATATTATCTTTGCTAGTATGACAAATTTATATACTCGGAGTGGTAGGTGCGTGGGAGTAGGGCGCATCTTTGGTGTGGTATTTTTAAATTTTTTATACTATATATGGAATAACGCGTGTGGCACGTGATTTATATACAGTAGGCCACTAAATTTCCTAAACATCGTGCTGATCGTATTCTCACCCACGCATCCTCGTCGACACAATTAATTACCTAATATGGTACTGGCTGCGCTTGTATGCAATCCGCCGTGTACTGATATCATGTATTGCCTTCAATTAATATTCATATATGATGTCATAACGCAAGAAATAATTATTTTACAATAATTTTTTGTTCATCTGTGTATTTGTTGTTGTTAAATTAATTATTCACAAAAAGAGAAACTGTAAGCAACAGCAATGCAAATTGGACGTACGTACGAGTAAGTACTTATTTGAATTGTAAATCATTTCTCGGTTGTTGTTGTTGTTATTGTCGCTGCAATTTATTTTGAAACATTTTTAAGACGTTCCGGATGATTCATATGCGTATCATCTCATGTTTACAATTTTAATATTTTGTTTGAATAATAATTCGACGATTGTTTGTAGTTTTGAATGCAGTTTGATGGACATGTAAATTAGTATCACGATTTTCAATAAAATGAATTGTGTGATCGGTATTCTACAATAGAATATGTATGATGAATGGTTGACAAATTGGTCTACATCAAATAAAATGTTAAACTGTGTCCGCAGTTGTGGAGTATTCAATCTAGAGTGAGGGTCATTTTATATCTCGAAGTCCCAGTTCCCGAATGTTCAGAAATGCATGTTCTCCAAAAGTATCTTGTTATGGAGAACATGCTAAATATTTAAGAATCACACAACAACGACAGGTTAGAATAACTAAATTGCTTCATTGCCACTTACAATAGTGATATTCGGTACAACCTCAGCTCTTTACATTACGTTCATATATAATCTTTCCGGTGGAAATCCTGGGAACGGTTGTCGGAAGCATTTGGTAATCCAATCTAATGAGAATGAAAGAAACAGGTGTAAGACTTACTCGCCCAGACAATATACCCCTTCAACTTCTCTAATAGCTCCTAGTTATTGATGAATTACTAGTCAAACTGCAGCAAACTGACTTTATTTCCCAGACCTATGCTGATGACTTGGTCTTAACAGTTTCGGGTAAACATTTAAACATTTTATCTTTCTTAACGCAGCGCGCCCTATATTGTGAAACTGTACGGTGGCGAGCAAAATATGTCTCCACAAAATTACTAATGTGAAATTCGCTGACACAAAAATGTTGATCCAAATTTTTGGATCAATTATTTTTTGTCAGAGAACACAATTTTGGATTTTTTTTGTTGACGTTTACTCACACATAAAAAAAAACTAAACGTCATGTCAAATTGTCAAAAACGACGTCGCGCCATTTCTATTTTATTATATTTGTGATTGTTTAAAGTGTAAGTTGTGTTTAATAAAATAAAAATTGTGTTATATTCAAAGTGTTATTTTAAAAGATTATTGTGCTCCGAAAACAAAATAAAAATATAATATCGAAAACGATATACAAATAATTTTGATAGTGTAGTGCGGGTGTTTGAAATCAAACACACAAAATGGAAAATATAATTGACGATATAGCTATTCAAGAACTATTATCTTCCTCATCATCATCGGCATCATCAATTTCGATATCTTCAACAACATCGTCTTCATCTATGTATCGCCATTGTCTATGCATAAATTATGCAGAACACAGCATGTGAGCACAAACTTACTCATTCGTTTTGCCATCCATTATGCATTCATTGTCATCAGAACTTTTCAATTGTGATGAAGATGATGATGAAGACGATGTTGTTCAAGATATCGATATTGATGAAGCGGAAGATAACGGGCATATCCAGATCCAGCACACTGAGTGCTCACTAAAAATAAAAGAATTTTTCATATAAAATTTGGTGAGGACTCACTAAAAACAGTGAGAATCTCAGTGTGCTGGATCATACGCCCAATAGTTCTTGAATAGCTATATCGTCAATTATATTTCCCGTTTTTGGTTGTTTTATTTCAAACACCCGAAATACACTATCAAAATTATTTGTATATCGTTTTCGATATTATATTTTTATTTTGTAAATAAAACACAATTTTTATTTCATTAAACACAACTTGCACTTTAAACTATCACAAATTTAATAAAATAGAAATGGCGCGAAGTCTTTTTGACAATTTGACATGACGTTTAGTATGTGTGAGTAAACGTAAAAAAAAAATCCAACAAATTTTTTGGATTTTATTTTTGATCCAAAATCAAAAAAAAAAAAAAAAAGACAAAAAATGTAAACAACGCCATTTTAAATAAAAAATGGATCAAAATTTTGGTGTCACAGAAAATGATATAAGTCTACAATCCAAATCCGGCATCAATGTTAATGGAATTTGACAACATTGGTTTATTAGTTTTTTATGTTTTTTTGTATAACGGTAATCAGTTTTTATGTGATTGGAGTTTGTACTTGTACGGTTGTATCTTGAAATTAAAATACAAAAAAATGGAAATCAAAAATTTTATTGTGATACAGTCCATTATTTGTATATACATTTTCGTGAACATATTTTGGTCCTTGGGAACAGTTTAGTGGAAAACAATTGAAAAACATTCGTGAAAAAAAATATACACTATAACACTATTTTTTGGTGGCCATTTTATCAAACAATTTGGAATTCGAGTATATATATTGTTATATGTCGTCATCATCAAGTCATCGTCCATTTTGAATTAGTGGTACAGAATTAATTTGTATTATTCGTACAGCATAAAATATCGAGTCAGTGCATACTGCATAAATTCATAAAAAAAATGGGAGATTTAGTTAAACAAATTGTTTCTTTATGAGGACTTGTGATGGGAAAAGTGACTAGAATTTTAACCGAAGTCAATAAGGGTGGAAAACTATCGATAGCTTAGTTAAAAAATTATACAAAATAATTTGGATATATTTTTATAAAGAATTTAATGATCATCACATACTGTTAAAGTTAGCCGAAAGTTGCCAGCCAAAAATGAAAAAATAATCGATAATGCAGATAGTGTCTCGAATACTTCAGCCGAAAGTAAAATAAATTATGTATTAAAATGAAATCCCAGCCGAAAGTTACTAGCTTACAAAATCAGCCGAAAATTTGTATATATTCGTAACAAACAACAAATAAAACTAAAATACCGATATCAATTTATAAGCTCCTTATGCATATAATATGAGTAAAATGTATATGGGCAAACTTCAAAAATTCAGAAAAACTTAACGTTTAAAGTGTTATGTCTGGAAAAGGTTTTATTTGGATCGGTATTTGCACGTGTATTTCACTCCGGCCATTTTCCCGGACTCCCAACATGAAAGTTGGTCTTGAACATCATACATATGGGACGGCATCGGCGCCATATTTCGCTACTCGCGTATTAAATCAATTAGCAGTAGATGAGCAAAGTAAATTTCCGTTAGCATCAGCAGTAGTTTTTAACGACTTTTATGTTGACGACGTGTTAACGGGCGCTGGTAATATAGAAGATGCGCTACAAATACAACAACAATTAGTTGAACTGCTAGAACAGGGTGGATTTGTAAATCGAGAGTTGCACCGATAAAAAAGTGTCAATCCCTAGACTTGAATTATGTGCTGCTCTTTTATTATCCAAATTAGTGAAAAATGATGTTATGTGTGCTATGAACATTGATTTTGATAAGGTAGTGTTATGGTCTGATTCTCAAATAGTTTTAAGCTGGATCAAAAGGTCGTCTCACACATTAATGACTTTTGTATTGTAGTAAACAGAGAGATTGAAATCCAACAATTGATAAAGGATGTCATTTGGAAATATATTGGCACAAAAAAACAATCCTGCAGACATAGTATCTCGAGGTAAATATGCAAACAAATTAAGTGAAAGAGATTTATGGTGTCATGGTCCTGAGATTTTGCAAAATTCCAATGAAGAATGTCATAATTATATTTCTGAAGTGGAAGAAGTGAATTACCTGAACTTAAACATGTAACTGTGATAAGCGGTGCCATGGTTAACTTAAAGTGTTTTTAATTTATGACAAACATTAGTACGTTCAAAAAGATTCAAAACATCATGTGTTACTTGTTGCGTTTTATAAATAATTGCCGATAAAGTGTTAAAAATCCTAATCATCGCCAAATTCAAGCAAAACATTGCATAAATCAGGAAATGTAGGATTCAATTAAGCTTTTAGTGAAATTAGTTCAAATTTAGGAATATTCTTTAGAAATTAATGCATTAAAGAAAGGTGGTGATATTCCCAACAATACCAAACTTAAACAATTAAACGTATTCTTGGACAGCGAACAGTTAATAAGATTTGGTGGCTGGTTAAAGCATGCTAAATTACCAGTGGATCAAAAACACCAATTAGTTTTGCCAAAACACGAATTTGCAACAACACTAATAAGGCATTTGCGTATCGAAAATTTACATATAGGCCAAAGTGGATTGCGTTTTGGCCAATTGGAGCGAAACATATTATCAAATTTGTTGTGGGGAAATGCATTCGATGTTTCCGAGTCAGTCCAAAATGTGGAATTCAATACATGGGTAATTTACCAGATTTTAGAGTAACACCAACTGAGGTATTTGAAAATGTGGGACTTGATTATGCCGGGCCTATTTATTTGAAATCTGGTATCCGAAAACAAACATTACTAAAGGATTATATAGCCGTATTTATTTGTACTACAACCAAAGCAGTTCATATTGAATTTGTATCGAATATGACATCGCAGGCATTCGTTGCTGCTTTACATCGATTTGTGAGTCGTCGAGGAATTCCATATTGCATTCACTACGATAACGATTCTACATTTATTGGAGCTAAATTAGAGCTTTCTGATTTGCATGAATTATTTGTTAAAAATAACGAGTTTAATGAAGAAATTAAAAATTTCAGATCGAGTGGAAATTTATACTTCCATATACACCACATTTTGGTGGTCAATGGGAGTCGACCGTAAAGTCTATCAAATCACACTTGAAACGTGTTGTGAGCAATACATCGTTGAATTTGAGGAAATGCAAACTTTATTTTATCAAATTGAGGTAATTTTGAACTGAAGGCCTTTAACTCAGCAATCAGATGACCCTAACGACTTAATGTGCTCCAACTCCAGCTCATTTTCAATTGGGCAAACCATGTACATCTATATGTGAGCCAAGTTATGAAAGTACCAAAATAAACAGACTGTCACGTTGGCAGTATGTGCAAAGATTAAAACGACATTTTTGGATGCGATGGGCAGATGAATTGCTAACCACATTGCAAACTCGTAGTAAGTGGTATAAAAATAAAATTATTATCAAAGAAGGTTTTTTAGTAGTGGTTAAAGAAGATAATGTGCCACCTCAACAATGGAAATTAGGACGTATAGTTCATCTTCATCCAGGAAAGGATAACATCGTGCGAGTGGTATTTATTCGAACAAAACAAGGAATTATAAAGCGAGCAATGTCAAAATTAGCCATTTTACCATTAGAATAACAATAATTGATTGAAATAAGCTAATATTTCAAGGCGGGAGTATGGTGATTGCTGTCGAGCACTACGGTGGCGAGGAAAATATGTCTCCATAAAATTACTAAGTGTACAATCCAAATCCGGCATCAATGTTAATGAAATTTGACAACATTGGTTTATTAGTTTTTTATGTTTTTTTTTGTATAGCGGTAATCTGTTTTTATGTGACTGCTAATCCCATATTTTGCAATGTAGAAGAATTTTAGGGAAATCCTGTGGACTGACTCCCAAAATGCTTGTGTTCGCTGGTTTTACCTATATGCTATCTAACGCTTCACTTGTGGCCTGCAGGCAACTCGAATTTGGCTATAACGAAACTTACCAGCATAGAAGATATAGTTTGCAGAGCTGCTACTAATGATATACCTTCACCTCCAATTCTTGCTCTGCAGACCATCTTATTCCTGCCTTTGCTGTAGTCTTTCATTCTAGAAACATAGGCAAATGTTTACTTACTGCACCTCATATATACCAGAAATCGACTTGGATAATGATAAATTGTTACCTGAATTTCGCTTTAACAATTTTTTTTTTCGTTAGTTTACGTATCGAGACTTGTGGTAGTCCCAGAATTTTAACAACCTGATGTCGGAGTCGCTGGTGTTTTCACTGACGGTTCTCACTCTGAATTGGATGTAGGTTTCGGAACCAATACTAAAACTCTTCACTTGATCTTAGATCAACTGAGGTAGTTTTCAGAGGTGTACCATACGAAATCCGGGGTTTCAAAATCTCGGTTTCAAAATCCCGGTTTTCAAAATCACGATTTTTAAAATTCCGGTTTTCTTGTCTTCTAGTTCTAAAGTCTTAAATTTGAAAAAATACATTTTATTAATTCGGGCCGTCCGGACTAATAATATTTTAACATAAAAATAAGATATCTTGCCCCACAATTTACTAGTTTTTTCTAGTAGGCCGCGAAGTCAGAGGCGGGAGTCGGTTTCGTGGAGTTGGTGCTATTTTATCGGAGTTGGATTCGGGAGTTCAGTACTCCCATTTTTTCTCAAATTACAAGAACAGTGTCATATATTGACACCCGCTCTAGAATTAGTCGAATTCCTAGTTTTTGATTTTTTTCGAAAATTAAATTGCTATTCCAATTTCTTGAAAAATAAAAAACGACTATAACAAAAATAAAAAAAAGTTAAGCCCGTACATGGTAAAAAAGTAAAGGATCGGGATATATAAGTCGGGTCGCGGCGCTTCCATAGCTTCTTTCTCTAATTAGGAAAAAACAGCGGGGGTACATCATCAGATTATATAATTTGGGTCGCTGCGCTTCCATCGATTATTTCCGTAATCGGCGGAACCCGATTGTCATAATTCCACGTATTCAGTCAGTGTATACTTACTACGTATACATTTTGGTGAAGGAAATTTTTATCTAGCAAATTCATTAATACTTTACAAAAAAAACATTACTAAATATTCCCTAAAACAAATTAAAAAAAATATATTTCCAAAAATGAAAAGTAGCCCCTTTGACACATTTGCCCCTTCGACACAGAGGCTTCAATAATTCTTGCGGGCACGCGAGAAGTCGCATCGCTCCTTCTCCTCCGTTTATCCCTTCGATTGCCTTTAGAAAAAAATTCCAGGGGAACCGGGTTCAAAAACATGTCGGGAATAAAGGATCAGTTTTACTAATTTTATTCTAAGTGAGTGATCCGAATTCGAAACTGATTTTTTGATACAGTTCTAGAATACGGTCGATAGGGTTGGAACTTGGCCATTTCTTTACTGATTATGTTAAAACTCTACAAGAAACGGGATTCTAAAATGATTTGTTGACTAAGTTATGAAATATATCGCCATTTTGTCTAGATACGCAAAGCTTTAACAAAAAATCATTTTATAATCCCATTTAGACCGTGTCAAATTTAAACATAATCGGTTAACAGATGGCCGAATTCCATCTCTATTGACCAATACCACAGCTCTATCAAAAAATCATATAAGAACCCCATTTCCATCGCACGTGACGAATTTCAACATAATCGATTAAGAAATGGCCTAGTTCCATCCCTAATGACAATATTCCAGAACTTTATCAAACATCATTTTAAAATCCCAATTTGATCGCACATGTCGATTTTCGACATAATCGGTTAAGAAATGGCCAGGTTTTATCCCTAACCACCTTATAAGTATCTACGAAAAACTTTCACAACAAAGACCGTTACATCCGCTCAACCAACAGAAAATCAACAGGAACCACTCCCCTTCCAAATCCAATCCAGAACAATCCCGCGCCAACCAGGCCTTTTGCAAATCTTACATTCGCCAAAGCATTTGCAAACAAGAACAAGCTCCTACAAAAATAGATAGCGTAAATTGATTTTCAACTTCAACCTAGAATCAACCCATACCATAATCGAGTCTCACGCAATCTAACAAGAACCTCTAATTTCCAAGTTCTATCCTGAACAGTGAACCCAACTGGGATGCAGAGCGGCTGCCGCAGCCGCAGATGGCGTAACAACGTTTTACTACCAAAATCATCACTTCCGCCTATTGCACATCCAATCCATAATCCTTCCGTTTTCAAACAAATACATCACAGATGCTATACCTTCCAAAATAATTGAAAAAGCATCAAAAAATAATAACGATTAAGCCAAGGTAAGATAATATAAGCTGTCAAATCCAGTGGGCCGACACAAGAAAAATGGAACATATAACAAATCGACATGAAATCGAAAGCTGTGCTCTCACGTTTCCACAATTACTCTTATCTATAAAAGAAACTAATTTTTTGGATTATTTTAAAAATGGTCCCTTAATTTTAGTCTAGCCCATGTAATGTGCTCTAGAAATATCGGGGTATAGGTAGACGAAACTAATTAACCGTTTTGGAAATAGTGGTTGGGCGCCAGTCTATCTGCACGTTTAGCCCAGCTATGTTCAGATGTGAGCAGGACGACACGGGCGAGGTTACACTACAAAATACCTCAACACAAAAGAAACGCGATCAATCGAGCACCGCAGCATCTCGCGACTGAAATCGCTCAATGCACAACACCCAGAACAAATTAGGGAAACAATACGTCGGAAAATATGTAAATGAAAATGATGACTCACCTGTCGACCTTCGGTACCGCTATGCTGCTCCCGCTATGCTACTCCCGCAAGTTGTTAATCCTCTTTTACTCTCACAGTGTCTTGCTAAATTCACCTGAATTGGTGATTAAATTAACAATCTCACAATCCGTCCCGGTGGCAAAGTGGTCAACATGCTTGCTCCAGCGGCCGGATGTCCCGGGTTCGATTCCCGGTGGTGACAAGGAAAAAATTTCATGGCTGGTTTAGGATCAATGAATTAATCACTCATTATCCGAAATAAAAATATGATTATGAAACCTCATTTGAGGTGGCCACATCCCTTGATGAGATATAGTGCCAGAGAGAGAGAGGTCCGCACGAACTGGCGATCAAATTCTGATTATCATCTCTTTCCTTCCACCATCAAAATTTCACATTTCCGTGTTGTGGCCCTGCTGCTCACTCATGTTCGAAAACATCATCTTCCAATTCCGAAATACCTTCTCACCCCTCCCCCCCCCCCCTTATGATGCATTTATGATGGGCGCTCATTTGGTTTTATTGATCATAGAAATAATAATAAAAATTAACAATTTTATTGCTTTATGATCTGTTGTTGGACAAGAACTAGCAATAAGACATTGGTATAATAGCGACTTTATTTATTTGTCAATAGGATAGGAGAAACCGGATAGGAGAACGATGAAGAGTAAGTTAAAGGGAGAATCCGACGCCGGTTCATGTGATTGCACGAATACAACTGGCGAGTGCTGGATCAAACCCGCGCTACCGTTCGTTATCAACATCCCTCAACCTCTATACCATGTAACTGTTACACCTAATTTAGGAATTTTGGTCTGGACACCTCCTCTTTCTATCTGTTTGTCAGCTTTGATACCTGAATTAGATGTTCCAACTGATTTATTATCATCCATAGGAAAAACGCATAGTTTCTGAACTACCCTTGTTAATATCATGGTATCTTTATATCGGTATTTGTTCAATTTGTTTTTCAAGAATTGAGTTGGTATTGTCGCACTATATTTACAACTTGTAAATTTTGTGTAACGTAGATACCCTGACGACATCTTGACTAAGTTTTTGTGCCAGTTTCCAACGGTTACTTAAAAAATCTGCATTTTAACTGCGTGCGGTAACGTGATTCACTAATCGCTCCGATAATAAAATGCCATGATATTATTGAGAGAGAACGAAACATCAGAATTGACAAACGTTCATTTAATGGAAAGTTCCTTCAATTTAGAAAGGCCGGGAGAGTCTACAATCAGCTGGACAACACAATTGAAAGACTGAAGAGTGATAGAATATTATCTATACAGCCGTATAGAAACTGAGGAACTTCACTACTGAATGAGAAAGACTCTAAAGTTATTAGATGTAAAAACAGGTGCTCTGTTATTCATAGCAGATAGCAACTTGCTTAACTCAAAAAAGCTGGTTTATTGTAGTGCTAGCTAATCTATCTTACATTAAGCACGGACATCATAATAAACTAAACAGAAAATATGAAATTTTTATGAAATATTTTGAGTGAAATTAAAAACAAAATTATTTAAACAAAACACACTACGACATAGACATCAATCATCTCGCTATCTCCAAGGTATTCTCAATGACCATGTGGCTAAGAAAAATTGGTTTCTTATTTCAAATGCTAATTCAAAAGCACGTTCATAAACTCTGTTCGACCCAAGAGGCCAAGTTAAATTTCTCATATTTAAAAATTTTGTATTACACTCAATGATATTCTCTCTTAAATAAGAAAAACTCAAGAGATTTTTGAGTATATTACTTGCCATTTAGTTTCTTTCATCAAATCCGAATTCAGACCCACATTGACCACCTCCGTGCGATCCGTAGGGACCGAGTTAAAAAATGTAAAATCTTTAAAAAAATTTGGGCTTTCCAATGGCGCCTCACTGAAAATTCATATGTTTGTAAACTCGCAAATAACTTTTAACAACAAATCTCTAGATAAGAAACTTTTTACTGTACCAAATCTCATTGGAATTTTTGGAAATGTTTTGCGATTCAACCTTCTGTAGTTTCTTCTTTAACTTTAACCTACCAGACGCATACTCTACAAATCTTAGTCCGTCTGATATGGCACCATTTACAAATACAAACATTATTAAAATGTGTCCCTATACTCCGAATTATTGGGACTTGGCCGAACGCATCTAATGCTTCACACAACCGACGTTGGGCATTCTAAACCTGTAAAGCCGCGACATTATACCTTTCACCGGCAGAACGAATGATTGGTCTGAATGTGATCGAAGAGTGTTGTAGTGCGTGGAGCTCCTCAAAGGCGATCGTTAAAAAGCAAATGGTAATGGGAAACTTTACCTTCATGCGCGGGAGTTAAATGCAGTTACGAAGGAAGACGCGTCCCTCTCCCACTGATTGATGGTTTGCTGAGTCGGTTAGATCGTACCCGGTATATCTCGAGTTTGGATTTAAAAGATGACTTCTGGTAGATACCACCCACGGCCGTTCATCTAGGAATTAACAAAACGGCCGAGCACATTCAAAGATATCATTCCTGGTTCACAATTAATTCTGCTCGTATGACGACTGCAAATCAAATAATGCTCCTAATCAAACATCACCACCACCACTTGGATCAATTCTCTAGCCTACCTCGATCCAATATTAGTTAATACAACTTTAGTATCCTTCGGAGGACCAAGTGACCCCCAACTTAACACAGGTTTAGTAGGATTAATTACAGATAGTCAACAACCACTACTGCGTAGTATTAGAGACAACCTCACACAACAATACTTGCACGAGTCAACGTTGGCTCATTTACAAATAACGAAATTGTCAGTCAGGTGACATCGCAGCAATTGCGGTGTAAATATGAACGAAAGACGACAATTTCAGTCTCATCAGAACGTATTCAGGATTGTTTTCATGTATCGCTACGTTTCTAACCTTGGGCTCAATGACAGCACGCGCCAGATAGTATTTGCCATAAGAACCACAGCTTAACTGGCATGTTTTATCTGAACGAGCATTAGAGCATGTCAAACCACAATTTTTCGCGTTGTTGCGTACTGTACAGTTCGTCTAATTTCATATTTTCTTAAATTTGCTGGACAAATTTGTAATTTGAAAAATATGTATTTCAAATAATCTTCTAGTATCATAAGATTAGTACTGTAAATTAGTCTAAAGATATAAATAGAATTCACATATTGAATTCTTGATGCAATACGCCACGATATATTCGTAGGTGCTATGCACTAAATTTACCATATCAATCTTCTTAATCATAAAATAATTGTCTTATAAAACGGTAGAACGGACCCATACACATCTTATTAAATTCCAGTAAATGTCTCCAAATAGATCAATTTCAGTTGACAAATCAGAAATTCTTGTGAATCAAAATCCAGCTGATTAATCATCTCAGTGTATAAAAATATCTCCCCTCCCATTAGACAAATCGCATATAAATTATCTTGAAAAAATCGCTCGATACTTGGAATTACAAAAACAACAAAAAACCAATTATTTTTAAAATTCCAAAATTGCCAATTAATTAATTTATAAAGCCATGCCAAATTAAATTGTTTATTTAAAATATTGCGCTTGAAATGTAATTAAAATCCATTAAAAAATCGCGATCTCGCAGTGAAGGGCAGAAATGAGTGCTCAATTAAATTGGTAATGTAGTCGGTAATACGACGCAACTGCGAAATTGTTTTGTTTAGAAATTAGTCTAACATTGAAAATCGTACAGATTTGGTACATTTTTACTCGATTAGTGTTCGTTCTATTTTTGAAACCCGTGATGACGATGATACAATATCGCAAATTATGATGATTTGAATTTTCAAAGAAAAATAATTTTTCATTCTCTTGTTTTTATTTCAGATTTCCGAACTGTTTGGCGGTATGGAAGTGTGCGGCCTCTCGGTGATCGTATCAAAAGAAGGCCGGGAATTTATATTGCGCGCATCGGATAGTACATTCCCATTGATGGGCGATACACAGGAGGAAGATCGACGTCAAATTTCCGATTTAGTTGTGGCCCGTATGCAAAACGTGTGCCGACCACCGTTGGCAAACGCGACATCGCGATCATCGATCTCATCTCGCGGCGGTAGCCCAACCGAAGAAACATCCCAGTCATCGATGGGCGCTAGATCGGCACAACCGATTGGGGCACCACCACCGATACCAGAACGTTCGACTCCTGGGGTCGGTTCAATCGGGCGATTGGGTAGTTTAAGCAGTGTTTCAGAACCGCCGCCAGTCGAACAAAATGATAAAATAGCTACCAATCCGGCGTTGGGTAATGTTGGTCGACGTGATTCCCAAGCATCACAATCTTCAACAGTGTCGGGTGTTTCGAATAGTTCACGTTCGACCAATCAGAAACCACAGTCGCAAAACTCGGTAATCGAAGATGCCGAGGACACCATGAAAAATTTGAGAAAAACATTTGCGGGTATTTTCGGTGATATGTAGGATTTAGCGAAGAAGAAGGCCGCGGCCAGGGCACAGGAGGTGCAACAACATTCTCGGGGCCGAACCACCAGCGACACAACAGGTTTATTCTTGAAAAATGAGGAGTCACCACCAAAAGTACCGTCATCTATCTCAACCATTGATACATCAAGTAAAGAGATCACATCACCGCCCGTCATGACCACAGCTGTAACTTCAGCCTTCTCAACCACGGTCACATCCGTGTTTGCAACACCAAAACGTACAAGTTTTGATTATTCCGAAACCACTAATGCAAGCCCACCGTATTCCATCGAACGTGTAAATCCATTCGACAAAACAGCGACGGCCCCAGTGAAACCAACCTATACCCCATCGCCGCAAGTCTATCCATCTCCACCAGCACCATCTCATCCTCCGCCACCACTCCCAAAATCGCATCCAAGCTCCATAATCGATGCAAAACAGTCGGGTGATAAAACCGATCGTAATCTAGACGATTTAATTAAGGATCGTTTCCAAAAAAATCAAGGCGTACGCGATGTGAGCACAGGCCGTTACAGTGTTGTCTCCGATGACGATAAATTAAAATCATCGGCGGTCACCTATACATCAAACATAAAAACTGATAATGATAAGCTGAGTATGGATTCGAAGCGATTCGACTATCAAAAGCAGAATAAAAATAAATTCCAAAAGGGCGGTTCATTATCCGATGCCGACATAATATTTGGCGGGCCTAAAGCAGCCTCAACCCATTACAGTGTCGACTGCTCAAATTATAATAGTAGCGCATACATGACCACCGAAACCGGTGATGATGATTTTAAACGACGGGTGGGTGGTGGTACGCAACCGTTTTCAACGTCATCTTCTTCTTCGAGTGTAACAGCGACGGGTACGGAACAAGGGTACAGCGGTGTAGGTATCCAAAACGAAGGATTTCAAGATTTTGATTCGCCCACCTCAATCAAATCAAGCGCTCCGATGATTACGCAACCGGGTAACTATACCGATAAAAATAAATACTCATGGAGTTCATCGTCCCTGACCCATTCAAGTGCGGCTGGTGGTGCAAGTGGTGGTGATGAATATGATTTGAAATAAAAAAAAAAATATTTAATTATAAGGATTAAAATAACTGATGGCAATAATTTTAATTTATATAAATATAAAATATTTTCAAAATCTCTCTATCTAGCTAACTTTCTCTCTTCTGTGACAACAAATAAAGCTTTCCTTGTTCAAAGTGTTGCGCGCTTATAAGTTTTGTGTCTATAATTCTTCCACTTAATTTCCATGTCTAATTAATCCAATTACGCTTATTTATTTTATAATTTTAATGTCAGGACGTCAGGATAAAGTTCAAAATTAATAAGCAACTGTGTATGTATGTGTGTATAGATTGAATGTTTAGAGAACACAAATTTATGTATAGAGAGCACCGTATATAAAAAAACCAACCGACCCATAAATTCCCACCGAATCTATAAATATACCAAAAAAAAAAATATTTATAAAACAGGTGGCCTACCAGTACGAACCAAAATGACCGCGTGAAAGATAAAATATTATAGTTTATAATTTACAAAGAATTATGTTTTTAAAATGCTATTCATATTTATTAAATCTTTATTACTGTTTAAACAAAAAAAAATACAAAACAAAAAATATTAAGTGAAATGCAATGTTAAATTTAAAAATTATAAATTAAATAATGTTATTTGTTAAAAAAAAATTAAATATTATATTTAAAATATAAAAAAGTATTAATTACAAATATAAATTTAACGTAAAATATTAAAAATGTACAGTGCGTATAAATGACGGCCCAGGCGGTCTTAACAGCGGTGATCGCGAATTTATTTAACTTACTGCAATATATCGATCGCCATCGTCACGGTTGATCAAAATGTCTTAGTTTAAAAAGAATTTATAAAATTAGACTTGCAACACACGATCACGATCATAGTTAAGGTGATTATAAAGATCGTTTGGTATGATCGCTTTAGATCAAGACTAATATATTTCTGAAAATAAATCGAAATCGTTCCAGTTTTGTACAAATACTCAGTGCTGTAAAATATAAAAAATGAAGACTAATTGTGAAAACCTTTTCATATTGGACTGAAGAATACGTGAAGCTTTAACGGTGAAAAAGTGGAAACAAGTTTGACAATTAAATTACACAATAATTTTTAAAAATGTGCAAAAGTTGATTTATATGAAGTTAAAATTCAGAACATGTACGCTTAAAAAAAATTTGCAAAGCTGCTTCATATTGAACTGAGAAATACGTAAAGCTTTAAATGCAAAGTCAGAAAGAGTTTGATTAAAATATCAAAAATATTCTAAAAGAATAAATTAAATTAGATTAAGTTGGAATTAAAAATTTAAAAAATGAGCTTTTAAAAAGCTTGGCAGTTTTGTGCAGAAGCTTTACGCGGAATACATTAAGTATGTATCTATAAACATTTAATTTTGAGCTTTTAACGAAAGTTCGAAAGCTCAATAAAAATGGTTAAAACAGAGACTCCCGATCGAATTTTGAAGAGAAATCTGGCCTTTAGAAAAAAAACGAGTAACAAACGAAGACTAACTGTGAAAGCTTTTTCATATTGGGCTGAACAATAAGCAAGGCTCTAAAGATATAAAAGTGGAAGAAAATATAACAAATGAAGACTAAATGTGAAAGCCTTTTCATATTGGACTGAAGAATACGAAAAGCTTTAATGCTGAAAAAGTAGAAACAAGTTTCAAAATTTAATTCCACACAAATTTTTAAAAATATGTAAAAATTGATTTACTCTAAGTTAAAAATTCAAAACTTGTACGCTTTAACAAAGTCTGCAAAGCTTTTTCATATTGAACTGAGAGATACGTAGAGCTTTAAATGTATAGTCAGAAAGTCTTTTGTTTAAATGCAGTTCTATGTATTTATAAACATTCAAATTTGAGCTTTTAACGAAAGCTCGGAAGCTCAATAAAAGAAAGGTTGTTAAAACATAAATCTTCGATCAAATTAAAAAAAGCTTTTATTAAAAATACAATAGTGACAAATGAAGACTAAATGTGAAAGCTTTTTCAAATTGAACTGAAAAATAAATAAGGCTTTAAAAATATAAAAGTGGAAAAAAATAACAAATGAAGGCCAAATGTCAAAGCCTTTTCATATTGGACTGAAGAATACGTGAAGCTTTAAAGGTGAAACAGTGGAAACAAGTTTGACAATTAAATTACACACGAATTTTTAAAAATGTGCAAAAATTGATTTAGTTGAAGTTAAAATTCAGAACATGTACGCTTTAAAAAATCTGCAAAGCTGCTTCATATTGAACTGAGAAATGAGTAAACCTTTAAATGTAAAGTCAGAAAGAGTTTGATTAAAATATCAAAAATATTCTAAAAGTAAATTAAATTAGGTTAAGTTGAAATTAAAAGTTTAAAAAATGAGCTTTTAAAAAGCTTGGAAGTTTTGTGCGGAAGCTCTACACGGAATACATTAAGCGTGTTTCTATATATTTATAAACAAGTAATTTTGAGCTTTTAACGAAAGCTCGAAAGCTCAATAAAAAAGGCTGAAACAGAGACTTTCGATCAAATTTTGAAGAAAAAATCTGGATTTAGTAAAAATACGAGTAACAAATGTAGACTAAATTCGAAAGCTTTTTCATATTGGTCTGAAGAATACGTGAAGCTAAAAGCTGGCAAAGTAGAAACAAGTTTGGAAATTTAATTCCACACAAATATTTAAAAATTTATTTACTTGAAGTTAAAAATTTAAAACTTGTACGCTTTAAAAAAGTCTGCAAAGCGTTTTCATATTGAACTGAGAAACACGTAAAGCTATAAATGTAAATTCAGAAAGAGTTTGGTTGAAATTTCAAAAATATTCTTAACTTAAATTAAATTAGATTAAGTTGAAATTAAAAGTTTAAACAATGAGCTTTTCAAAAGCTTGCAAATTGCGTGTGACAGCTTCAAATCGAATCCATTAAATAAGACTATATATATTTATAAACATTTAATTTTGAGCTTTCAACGAAAGTTCGAAAGCTCAATAAAAGAAAGCTTGTTAAACCAGAAACTTTCGAACAAATTTTAAAAAAATTGCTTTTAATAAGAATACAATAGTGACAAATGAAGACTAAATGTGAAAGCTTTTTCAAATTGGACTGAAAATTAAACAAGGCTTTAAAAATATAAAAATGGAAAAAATATAACAAATGGAGGCCAAATGTCAAAGCCTTTTCATATTGGACTCAAGAATACGTGAAGCTTTAAAGGTGAAAAAGTGGAAACAAGTTTGACAATTAAATTACACACAAATTTTTAAAAATGTGCAAAAATTGAGTTAGAATTTAAAAGTTAAAATTCAGAAGATGTATACGCTTTAAAAAATCTGCAAAGTTGCTTCATATTGAACTGAGAAATACGTAAAGTTTTAAATGTAAAGTCAGAAAAAGTTTGATTAAAACACCAAAAATATTCTAAAGCAATAAATTAAATTTGAAATTAAAAGTTTAAAAAATGAGCTTTTCAAAAGCTTGCAAGTTGTGTGACAGCGTTTAATCGAATCCATTAAACACGATTCTATGTATTTATAAACATTTAACTTTGAGCTTTTAGCGAAAGCTCAATAAAAGAACGCACGTTAAAACTAAATGTGCAAGCTTTTTTATATTAGACTGAACAATACGCAAGGCTTTAAAGATATAAAAGTGGAAACAAGTATGACAATTAAATTCAATTCATTTCACAAAATTTTAAAAATCTACAAAAATTGATTTAGTTGGAGTTTAAAATTTAAAACTTGTACGTTTTAAAAAAGGTTGCAAAGCTTTTTCATATTGAACTGAGTTTATATAAAATTTCAAACATTCTAAAATCATAAAGCTCAACTTTTGCTTTTTTGGTGTTGCAAGTTGTGTGTGGAAGCTTCAAATTGAATACATTAAGCGTGTTTCTATGTATTGACAAACATTCAATATTGAGCTTTTAACGAAAACTCGAAAGCTCACTAAAATAAGGCATGTTAAAACAGAAACTTTCGTTCAAATTTTGAAGACAGAAAATTAACCTTTAGTAAAAATACGAGTAAAAAATGAAGACTAAATGTGAAAACTTTTTCATATTGGACTAAACAATACGCAAAGCTTTCAAAATAAAAAAGAGGGAAAGTTTGGAAATGAAAATTCCACACAAATTAAGATGTTTTAAGAAAGCTTTCAAGGTGTGACGTGAAAGCTTTGAACCTTACTGAATAGACATTAATCTACTGACACTGAAATTATGTAAAAATACAGCGCAGTAAAAACTAACTAACGAAGGCTATAATAAAAACTTTTTTAAATTTGAGCTGCAAAATACAAACAACATACACAAACAACAAATCGAGTTTGTTTAAAATTACAAAGGCATTCTAAAAATTATGAAATTAAATTAAGTTCCACTTCAAAGTTATTAAAAAATGTGAGTTTTCAAAAAGCTTGCAAGATGTATGTGCAAGCTTTTGTTTAAAAATTAAATTATCGACGAGACATTAATCGAATCCATTGAACGCGTTTGCATTTATTTATAAATCTTTAATTTTGAGCTTTCAACGAAAGCATCAAAAGCATTTCATTAGAAAAAGACATTTTAAAACCGAAACTTGCGACTAAATGTTGAAAAAAAATCTGCCTAGTAAATGTACGGGCATCAACTGCAAACTAAATATGGAAGCTTTTTCATATTGATATAAGGCAAACGTTTTCAAAGAAGTAGTAACGAGTTTAAACAAAATTGCACATGAATTTAAAGTTTAAAATAAAATAATTAGTAAATAGCTTGCAAGCATTGTGAGCACGACTTTTCAATACTCCTCCTTTATTAATAGCGTCAACTGTTTAAAGCTGGTTGGCAAGAAGTACTTTGCAATAAATTAAGCTTGATTTAGAAAGGTTTTAACATAGCTTTTCTAAATGTTTCGAGTCTATGAAATCAAGTACACTATAAAAAGCTTGTAGCTTGTGTGTGAGAAGCTTTCCTTTAAATTTTTCTTAAAAAGTTAAAACATTAAAATTAATGAGTTTACGAAAGCCCAATTTTATTAGATACAATGTAATGTTTTAAACCGAAGACCGAGTTAAATCGAAAACTTCACGCAACCACTAACATGTGAAAATGAATTTAGTTGGACTTAAAGTTTAAAAGTAAGGTTCAAATTGCCTGCATTTATTGTGCGATAAGCTTTTACTTAATTTTCCTTGCAAATAAGTAAGAAAATAATTATTAAACGTGTGCGAATATAATTTTTAATTAGAGCTTTCTTGGACGCTTAGAAGTTTCTTATATTTATACAGAGCTAATCAACACGATCTAATAAATGTTTAGTATGTAAATTAAAGCTTTTACCGAAAACTCTAAAACTTTCTAGATCAAAGTAATCTTTATGTTGGAAGTGCCATTGAAATTTTGAAAAAAATCAGTGCAGCCTAACTAACGAAGGCTACAGTGAAAGCTTTTTCATATTGAACTAAGAAATACGTAAGGCTTTAAACGTATTTTCAAAATGAGTTTGATTTAAATTTCTAAGATGTACTAAAAATATAAGAAATTGTATTAAGTTAAAGTTAAAAGTTTTAAAAAATATGAGCTTTTAAAAAAATTGCGAGTTGTGTATGAAAGCTTTTTTTTTAAACAATTATTGTCCGATGTGCATTTAACGTATCCAAACGTCCCATTTAACGTATCCGTATCAAGTTCAAACTCTCCATCAAATTTTGAAAGAAAAGCAGCCCATTAAAAATACGAGTCACAAGACGAAGAAGTTGATCTAAGACAAATGGTTTCAAAGTAGTAGCAAAGATTTTAATCAAAATTACACATTAAAATTTAAAATGAAGTTATTATTACATAGTTCCAAAAAAATTCCTTTACGAATAGCGTCAACTGTTAAAAGCTGCTTAGCAAAAAGTACTGTCTAGTGAATTACACTTGATTTAAACAGTTCAAAAAATTAAGTTTTAACAAAGCCAGTAGTTATGTTTTAAAAGGTTTTTTTACAGATGTTGGTTATCTGAGCATATTTATAAAAGCTTTCAGAATCAATTTGTACTTAATTTATTTTTTAAAACTTAAATTAAATCTTTTATCGAAAGCTACAAACCTTTCTAGATAAAAGTAGTGGAGTACAGTGGAGTAAAAACCAACTAATGGAGGCTACAGTAAAAAAAAACATTTCGTATTGACATGCGAAAAACGCAAAGTGAAAACGAGTTTGATTCAAATTTCAAAAACATTTTAAAAATATATGAAACTAGATTAAGGTGAAGTTAAAAGTTTAAAAAAACATGCAAATTGTGTGTGAACGCTTCAAATCAAATCCATTAAACGCGTTTGCATGTATGTATTTATAAACATTTAATTTTGAGCTTTTAACGAAAGCTCGAAATTTCTTTAGTAGAAGGCATGTTAAACCAAATCTCTTGATCAGATTTTGAAAAAAATCAGCCCAGTAAAAATACGAGTAACAACTGAAGACTAAATGTAGCAAGTAGCATCAAGTTTAATCCAAATTGTACATGGATTTAAAATTTAAAATGAAGATTTTATTAAATAAGCTTGCAACATTGTATGCAAAAGTTCTTTTTCTTACACTGTTCAACTGTTAAAAGTAGTTTAGCAAGAAGCACTCTATGAACTTTGTTTGATATAGAAAGTTAAAAGATGAATCTTTAACATAGCTTCTAAGTAGTGTATCATAAGCTTTTAACCAGAAGTTGTTTAAGAAATGGTCAATCGAATTTATTTGACGGATCTGCGTATATTTATAATCATTTAAATTCGAGCTTTTGACGAAATCGCGAAAGCTTTATAGTATAAGTATTATTTAAAAAGCAAAATATTTCTAGAAGGAAGTCTAGAAAAATGATCCGTGCACCAAAAATGCGTTAACGGAACCGATTTTTAATAAAATGTCACACACGTTCTTAAAAATATTTGAAACTGTTCAAAAAAATTAAAGCTTTAAAATAGCTTGCAAATATTTCGACTAAACGAAAGTGCTAAAATTGATTAGAAAGCTTAATCAGCAGGTTTATTTAAAAATGTGTGTCCAAAATGTTTAATTAAAAATTTAAATGTCTTAAAATATTTCTTAAAATTAAAAAAAGCTTTATAAAAGAATTTTTAAATTTTTTGTTAATTATGTAAAGAAGTTACTAAAACGGCACATTTACATAAAAAAATCTTCTAAAGCTCCTTTCTAAATATTAACCGGGTTACTTTCTATCAATTTCTTCAACCGAATCAATTCTTTAAAATTAGCATGAAAGTTCTTGAAATGCAAGGAACACAAGGAAAAATTTCTATCAATAACTTACAGATAATAAGCGATAAGAAAGCTTACGATTACGACCACTCACAAATCGGCTCAGTGCCATATGTAAATTTGAAGTCAAATTGTGAAACTAAATTTATTTTAAAATAAAGAACATTAAAAAATAGGTGGAAACGAGTTTTATCAAAATTGAATTGTGTGAAATGCAAGCTCAACGCAATATTTGCAAAAGTAATCATTTAAATTTTAAAAAGTTAAATAAGCTTTAAAACAGCTTTCAAGGTGTGTGTATAAATATCTCGTTTTATGTATTTTCTTGGCAAATTGTGTTCAGCCGTGGTATGTTCATTCTGAGATCATATTAAGAATATTAATAAAAAAGATTTTAGCGAAAGCTCGAAAGCACTTTATATAAATTAATTTCAAAATTAATGCAAAATTCAAAATTTATTCATTGTACACTTTGCTGCCAGCTTAAAGCTCAATAGTATAAATTTTGAGCTTAAAACGTGGCGAAAAGCGTTTAAAACATTAAAATAGTTATTAATAACAAATCATTTTCCATCATTTTCCAAAATTTTTGAAATCAGTGCTTTTGAAACTTTCCAGAAATAAAGTTCCCTGAAAACTTATTGATTGCAAAGAGTCGACGATAGCTATGTTTAAAAATGAAACTACCACCCCAACCTGCCAACAGGTTAAGTATCGTCTCTGTGCCGATCAAACAAAGCTCCTTCCTTATGGAACATCGACATTTTCTTAATTGTGATAGAACGAGAAATGACATCTTTGTAAAAAGCTTAAAGCTCACTTGGCACTTCAAATAAAACCTCCAACTACAAAAAAATTTAAATTTGCTTCACGTGTCAAACTAATATAAAGCGGATAATTGATCATGAGCCCCAAAAAGATTAACTATGATCTTCGAAAAGTTTTAACAAAAAATATTATTATATCAACTGATCCACGAAACCAAAAACAAACAATCGATATGTCAAATTGCTTATACATGTTTACACCTGACATGCTAGAGAGTATCACTCTGCGGTGATAAATACTGAAAAAATATTTCTACTAACCATTAGCATCCCACGATCATCGATGTTTTTGAATCGTATAATTTAAAAGTTATTGATCGTAAGTTATAAAAGCTTCCAAGATTTCTATTTCTTCCGTTGTCATTGGAATTAAAAATAATTCGAGACTCCGACCGTCCGCTCAACCTGGCTATTAAAATATGGGCACTCGGATATAAGTAAGATAAATTTTAACGCGGATTATTGATCATAAGTCCCTAAAGATTAGCAAAATTTTTTCATGATCAGTTGATGCTCCTAAGCATACATAAGTACGTATACAATTTTCCAAAAACGATCAATTATTTATGTTCTGATGATCATTTCCACAATTTGGTATAAATTTGAAAACGGCCTAGGGCATAGTTATCGTGAGCCCCAGAAGTTATAAATAACTTGTCACGATCACGATGCGATCTCAGCTTTGACAATTACTGATCGCGTCCAGCAATATTATACTTCCATGTAACATATGTGACGTGATAATGACGATCAAGATCTTACGCACTGTACTAAAATTAAATTAATATATTTAACATTAAGCCACTGTTAGCCTAATTAAATTATGATTAACAAAATTATATATCATTTTATTAATTAAATAATAAAAAATAAATTTAAAAAAAAAACAAATATCAATATGAGACAATATACTATATACTATTACTACTCCAAATTAAATAAAATATATATTAAACTTATTTAATTATTTTTAATTATAAATTATACAAAAAAAAATTAATATTAATTATAACAAAAATTATTAAATTCTGTTTAAATTATATATTATATTACAACTCCTATATACCAATATTTTATTGTATAAGGTTTCTTATAATTAATAAGAAGAGTAAGTTATAATAATTAATAAATAATAAGAATAACTAAAAACTATATATAAATAAATAAAATAATATAGATAGAAATTCACAATGTTATTTAATTTTATTTTAAATTAAACTATATAATAAAACGAATAAATAAAAAAGTCAATAAAATTAAAATTAATTAGTATATGATTTATCTATAAATTAATAATTCGATTTATTTATAAAGACAAACTAAATAATAAAATTTATTATAAATAGAACAACGAACGATAAAATCATAAAATTAATAATTAAAAATAATTTAAATATTTTTTTGGTTTTTTTTTGTTTATCAGTTGAAAAACGCACATAATAAATGTATCTTCCACAAAAAAATAAATAAAACTAAAGTAAAATAAAAATTAATTAAATATAAAAATAACATAAATAAATGTTTAAACAAAATTATTATAATTATACATATTAAAATTCTTGTATTGTACTACTTTGCATTTAATAAACAACTATACAACTATAATAAAATATTACATTATTATTAATAAAACAAATATGTAATAATTATTTTGCAAATAATGAATAAAAACAAACAGTTACATAATTAATATGTGTTGTACGCAAAAAAAGTAATATAATAAATATTAATAATAATAAATTATATAAATTCAAATATTACAAATTAATTATTATAAGTTAAAATGTAAACAATAAAATAACAGACAAGAAGGAATAACAAATGGATAAAAAAATATAATTATAATTAATAATAATTAATGAATAAAGTTTAATGAACAGAATGATATTTTGTGTTTTTTTTTGTTTGCCCATGCCTGATAATTGTTTATTCAGTGAAAAATAGTGCAAAAATTTAGGAGAGTTATACCGTGCACTACTGGTTCAATGCTCACCGTATCATGATGCCTTAAAATTAAATACATTTTAGGTTGAAAAGGGCTGCTTTATTATTCACGATTTTAAAATTAAAATAAAGAACTCAATCTTTTAATGTAATTTTTATTTTTAATAATTAAACAAAACTAATTAATTCATTACAAACAAAATTTAAACCTTGATCATCAGGATGTAGTTGAGTGTCTTGGCCAAGAGCCCATTTCTTACAGGGCAGATTGTTTTCTTTTATTAAAACAATATCTCCGATTAGCTTGCATTCCGCCTTTCGTCATTTGACCCTTGGTTGAAGGTTGTGAAAATATTATGCGCTGAATTTCTTCCAAAATGATTGAACGCGTTGTTGTATGAATTGCCATCTGGGGCCCAATTTTGGTCGAAAACACGGAATAAAATTTATGAGTTTTACCTTTGTTTCACATACGTACTAGACGTAAATATTGAATTTTGCTGCTGTTTGTATCAAACAAATATATGATTTAATGTTTTAGGTCTTGTAGGTAAGTGAAACAACTGTAACTCTCATGATTTGTATTCCCATTTTTTGACCAAAATTCGGCCCCTGGAGTGTCTACCAATATGAATATTTTCATTTATTTCTCCCTCAGGTACATAAAAATTCGCTGGCCGTGAAAATAAAATAGCCTCGATTTAACTCAATAAAGTTGACATCTCCTCAAAGGTAATGTGTATTTTCACGTAATTGACAGCAGGCTTCCATAAACCCCCAAAATGCGTGGAAACAGGTGGATTGAAGTGCCACTGTATTTGAGTTTTTAACAAATGCTCTGCGCAATGGTAGAATTGTGTGTCCCTCATTCTTTTTTTTTTTTTATCCATACCATCTGTTTTGGGGCCGAAGCACTCAATGCTCTTTCGCGGTTTATTTTTTCGTCTTACTTTACGCATTACTTGCCAAATCGAAGACGTACAGCTATAGGGCCGATTTTAAACCATCTGCACATTGCAAGCTCCATGCCAGCCTATACTGACATGGAAGATGGTCATAGATGTGTTACATTTCATCCCCGATCGTAATCGGATATGAAATTTCACTTTTGCATCCTGCCCCTATCGGGATTTGAACTCGGTACCTCCCGATCCAAATGCCAAAGCTTTAACCACTGTGCCATTTGGTCGGCAACCTCATTCATTTATCCGATAAAATTTGAACCATTATCGCTATACATATGGGCTGGTGCTCCTCTCCCCGATGCAAATATCATTAGAGCAGCGATAAAAGCGTAAGCGGATAAGTCGCTCACAACCTTGAAGTGTATAGCCGTGTTGTCACCATACAGTAAAAACCGGAATCACCCTTGTTGTAACTAGCGCCACCGCACGATGTCAATGCTCTTGCTGCTTCCAATCTTGCTATCGGCAGGTTCCCCATGAGTGGCTTGGAGGTCTTTGATTTCCAGATTTATCCGTCTTTCTGCAAACAATCGATTTCCCGGTCAAATGAATCTCGCTGCTTCAGAATCAATTTAGAAGTTTGACGGCATTCTTTATCCTGCCATCGTCGCTGCAAACTTACTTCTTAGATGACTTTATAACCACATCAAAACAACAGTGGAATCTGTCCACGAATAGCATTATAGTGGCTGCTTCATTGTATCCTTCACCAAACCTAGTAACTCCGTCAGCAAATGTGCGTATAGTTCATCATCCCAGCCCATCATCAACCAATGGTTTTGGAAAATGATTTTCATTAAGATTATTGATCGAGATAGCCAACCAACGGGGCTAAAAACTCTCGTATACTCCGAAAAAATCTGTCCTTTCATTGGTTTTGAATTGCTCTCCAGGTTCAACTTGAAAGTGAAAACGTCATTATCTGTGCATGTATATAAAGTTGACCCAAATGTCAGTCCAAAAAAGCGCAGTGGCAACACGAAAACTATAATTTCTGTGACGTATGAACTGTCAGTCCAAAAAAATTGTATATCACGACATTTTAATGATGTCAGTCCAGAAAACGAAAATATTTTTCGTTATAGATTTTTGAAGTAAGTTCAATTTTTTTATCTTGACAGTAACAATTGTAATGACAGTTATGTTGTATACACTCAACCCAAAATTCAAATTTTCTTAGTAAAAGGAACTGCACTGTAACCGTGTCTAATAAATGTAAAACAGCCAAGAAGCAATTATTTTTATTTTCAAAGAATGGCCTATCTTCAGCCGCTTTACGAACAACCATAATATTTAATGGAAGTTGAGATTTTCGGTGTTGGTGATTGGTGTCACACGATTTTAGGACAGATCTGATTCTAGCCTTTACGAGTAAGAAGTTTCTGATCTGTTCGAAAATCTTAGTGACACCGAAGATCTCAGGATAATGGCATAGGTCGTGGGGGAATTAGTGGCTTGTGTGTTCCTGGCCTACACCGTGGAACAGAAAAATCAAAAGCAAATAATAAAAAAACTGAATTTAAATTAAGTCAAGCAGAACTTGTCGAACGAAACTTGAGGAACTTGATAAATAAATAATAACCGGGTATGTCCATCCGGTGGTAACCGGATCTCCCCGAGTGACAAGTTACCCAGTTACCCATGCTCGGCCACAACAAAGCAGCATCAGAGGGTAGGGACGTCTTCTCAATAGACCGCAGGCCTCTCTTCACCCGGAGAGACCTCCAGCGATTCTCCCACAATTCTCACTTTGACCGAATGAGACCGCCGAAGTGCCACTCGAATGGACGATATAGACGCTGGACTCACCACTCCGACTCTGTGGATGTCCTGCCAAGGGGATGAAGGGAAGTGGCAAGCGCAGCCTGTACATATGGAGCCGACACAGAATGGATTCTGCCCTAATACCATACCGAACCGAAAGGTTTAGTAATTCATTTTATAAAGAAAACAATTGAGGCCGACTAAAGAATAATAAGAAGGAAAACAAAAAAAATAAATAAATCTGACTGCCAGAATCGCCGTAATTCTTTTTCTTTTTTTTTTTTTTAGTTTAAAAATAGCAAAGTTAATCAAAAGACCAGAGGCTGAAGGGAGAAGAAAGAAAAGAAAGAAACAAAATCAACCTGAAATGATCGCCGAACGGAAATAATTCGAAACGAAACCCATAGAATACCAAGGATGTGCCAATTTGAAAAATATGAATTTAAATATTTAAATAAATCTATATATATAAAACAAAGTCGGGTTAGTTACACCATTTATAACTGAAGAACGGCTGGACCGATTTTTATGATTTTTGTTTTGTTGGATTTGTCTCCGTTCCGAATAGCATAATAACTATTAAAACATTGGAAAAATTCACCAAAAAAAAGTTATCAAGAAAATTCATTTTCTCATATATTTAGTACATTTTGTTTTTTTTTATTTTGTTCGTCTCAATACAGTGGTGGTTTAGGAAAAAGAAAAGTCGGAAAAACTCAAAAGGGAAGCCCCAAAAATCTAATACAAAAAAAAACCTTTTTTTATATGAATTTTGTAGGTGTAGTTTCTATGTGACGAGTGGTGCAGTGGTTAAAGCTTCGGCGCTTGGACCGCAAGGTACTGGATACGAATCCGACTGGAGGCTGCATGCACATTTATCATTTTATTTTTTATCCAATTTTTTTTTTATTTCATCTACTTATCTATTTATATAGAGAAAATCTTCGTCCGAATTACGATTTCAGTGCGAATAGTAGATTTTGACAGCTCCAAAAAAAGTTTTTTTCCTTTGCGATTTTAATATTAAATTTAATTTATTTTTGGTTTTGGTTATTTCATATTAGTTAAGTGGTTTGTGGTTTAGCATATATGTAATATTAAAATAAGTGGTGGAATTTAGTGAAATAAGAGATTGTGTGGTGATGCCAACAACAATAAGAAAACAGTACTTTTTTGCGTTCAATTGTACGTAATTTTTTTAGTGGTACAAAGTGTCCCAACACCGGACACCAGATTTTTTTTTGGTTTTTTTCATTTTTTTTTTATTCTGCGGAATTCTATTTTCGATCGAGATTTTTAAACGGTAAGTTCCCTTCGAAGATGTTCACTTTGTGAGGTTATCACATTTGTGATTGTGCGCACATCGATAATTGCGATTATGTAATTTTGGATTGTGTGAATTGTTAGAATATCTAATCTTTCACCACGAAGCCGTAATGCAATTAGACTTCGGACTATTGCGAATCAATCCACTGCAGATGAACAAGAAATCACACGAGAAGTGCGCCGCGTTAGTATGGCCCGACTTCGCGCTTCACAAAGACAAGCACAAAGGGAGGCAGTACGTCAAATGGCTCAGTTGACAATGAGAAATCGTCGAGCTTATCGCACAGATCAACAACGAGATAATTTTCGACGCGCAAGAAGAAATCCTTCAAGTGTTGATTTGAATTGAATAGCGTTTCAATACGATTGCACAATTGACTACAACTCGCATCCTTTCGTTCGAATTGGCTCAATGGAGCTTGTGTGCGACCATTGCGGTGCATTGAAGTTCGCTGGAGAAACGCCTGGGTTGTGCTGTCTCAGTGGCAAGGTGAGATTGCCATTATTGCCTGCACCACCTGAACCGTTGCGTTCATTGCTTCGTGGCGAGACACTAGAATCACGACATTTTCTATCCAACACTCAAAGATACAACGGATGTTTCCAAATGACTTCATTTGGAGCAGACATTATCGAAGAACGCGGATTCAATCCAACATTTAAGGTCATTTCTGCTCGAGAGAGTAAACATTCATTTTCTTTTGGTGAACAAAAATCTATAATTCTGACTTCGTCTTCGACTTTACAGATTCAAGGCCAAATTCACCACCGAATTGGGTTATTGCAACCGATTGAAGATGGACAGCATAAATTCATCCAAATATACTTTATGGGCAATATGGAGGATCAACTTGATCGGCGCCAAACGATCAATACAGCAATGAAAAGGATAGTTCTGCAAGATTTGCAGCAACTACTCCATGAACATTATGCATTGGTTCGATTGTTTAAAACTGCGTTGAATCGCATGCCGAGTGACGACTGAAAAGTCGTGATCAGAGCAGATAAACGACCCGCTGGAACACACGAACGCCAATTTAATGCTCCAACAACAGATGAAGTCGCAATTGTGATTGTTGGTGAAAACGTGGAACCGCGCGATATTGTGCTTACACGTCGCGACACTGGACAACTGCAACGAATAAACGAAACACACCGTTCATACGATACATTGCAACACCCGCTGATGTTTTGGCAAGGAGACGATGGATATCACTTCAATATCAACATGATAAATCCATTGAGCGGTGAGTATATCATAATTTAGATTATGACACTAATTTTACTGATTTCATTTCAGGTGAGGAAACTAACAAGAAGGTTAGCTCGATGAATTATTATGCATATCGTTTGATGATTCGTCAAAATGCTGACAACTATTTGCTGTGATTTCGTCGTTTGCTTCAGCAATATATCGTCGACATGTACGTCAAAATCGAAACGGAAAGGAGTATCGGAGGAGTATATCCATTTACGCGATGCAATCAGCACCGAAGGAGATGCAGCTAATGTTGATCGATTGACTATTCTACCGGCGACGTACATTGGCAGCCCACGTCATATGCATGAATATGCGCAAGATGCAATGACATATGTTCGTCACTACGGTTGTCCAGATTTATTCATCACTTTTACTTGCAATCCGAAATGGATAGAGATTGTTCAACTGTTGCTACCCGGGCAAATAACAAGTGATCGGCACGACATCATCGCACGTGTCTTCAAACAAAAAATCCGGTCGCTGATGAACTACATTGTTAGGCATTGCGTCTTTGGGGATACTCGATGTTGGATGTATTCAATTGAATGGCAGAAACGAGGCTTGCCGCATGCTCACATTCTTATTTGGTTATTCGAAAAAATTCGACCAGACCAAATAGATGACATCATATGTGCCGAGATTCCTGATCCCGAAACCGATCCAGACCTGCATGATGTTGTAATTACGAACATGGTTCACGGTCCGTTTGGCTCCATCAATCCCCAATCAGCGTGCATGGTCGACAACAAGTATTCCAAGCGTTATCCACGAAATTTAACCGCAGAGACTATCACTGGCAATGATGGTTATCCACTGTACCGGCGTCGATCAGCCGATGATAACGGTAGAACTATATCACAACGATAGTGAGAGGAAATGAGTTCGTGGTCGACAACACTTGGATTGTTCCATATTCGCCACTTCTTTCCAAAACATTCAAGGCGCATTGCAACGTGGAGTACTGCAATTCAGTGAAGTCCATAAAATACATTTGTAAATATGTCACGAAAGGCAGCGATATGGCGGTTTTTGGTGTTCAAAATCCCAATACAAACGATGAAATCACGCATTATCAAGTTGGTCGATATGTGAGCTGCAATGAGGCGATTTGGCGTATATTCTCATTTCCTATTCATGAACGTCATCCCACTGTTGGGGGTCAACGAAGAATGGTCAACGAGTTTATTTCAACACATCGAATGTTGCTCAACGTGCTGAGACACCTCCAGCAACAACATTGACCAGTTTCTTTTCGATTTGTCAAAGTGATCCGTTTGCACGAACATTGCTCTACTCTGAGATGCCACGTTATTACACTTGGAACGCCTCATCAAAAAAATTTCAACGTCGTAAGCAAGGCGATGAGGTTCCTGATCATCCAAATGTGCGTTCTACTGATGCTCTTGGTCGCATTTACACAGTTCATCCGAAGAATGACGAATGCTTCTACTTGCGGTTGTTGCTGGTGAATATTCGTGGGCCGACATCATTTGAATCACTTCGAACTGTCAATGGTGTAGTGTGCCCAATATTTCGTGCTGCATGTCAACAGCTCAACTTGCTTGAAAACGATACTCATTGGGACATGACAATCGCTGAATCAATTATTTCTGCAACTCCAAACCAGATACGCACATTATTTGCTATCATTATTTCGACATGCTTCCCATCAAATCCACGTGAACTATCGAGCAAGTACAAGAATGACATGTCAGAAGACATTCTACATCGAATTTGTGTCAGTTTCGGAAATCCCGATCTCGAGGTGAATGAGGAGATACATAACCAGGCTTTGCTTTTGATCGAAGACATGTGTTTTCGCATGTGCGGCAGTTTGTTAGTCAAATTAGGAATGCCAACGCCATGTCGTGGAATGAACGACGCTTTCAATCGAGAATTGGAACGTGAAGATGAATATGATCGAGATGCATTGAACCAATCAGTTCGAACTAATATACCACTGTTGAACCTCCAACAGAAACGAGTGTACGATACGTTAATGAAGGCAATTCATGATGGAAATGGTGGATTATTTTTCCTCGATGCGCCCGGTGGAACTGGGAAGACATTCCTAATCTCATTGATTTTGGCCACTGTTCGTGCGAGATCCGATATTGCTGTAGCAGTTGCTTCTTCTGGGATAGCGGCCACATTGCTAGAAGGATGCCGAACAGCTCATTCAGCGTTGAAATTGCCGTTAAACCTTCAATCGGCTGAAAACCCGACATGCAACATTGCAAAACACTCAGCAATGGCGAAAGTTTTACTAGCAAGTAAAATCATCATCTGGGATGAATGTACAATGGCGCACAAACGCGCATTGGAAGCACTCGATAGAACTATGAAAGATCTACGCAATGACTCAAGATGTTTTGGAGACGCAATGATTCTACTTTCTGGCGATTTCCGTCAAACAATACCAGTCATTCCAAGATCGACCGCTGCTGATGAAATAAACGCTTGCCTCAAATCATCGACTCTGTGGTGTTATGTGATGAAACTTCAGCTGACGACAAACATGCGAGTTGCATTGTTAAACGATCCATCTGCCGAAGAATTCTCCAAGCAATTGCTGACTATCGGTAATGGCCGTGTTCCGGTCGACAAATCGAACGGATTGATTTCGTTTCCTCAGAACTTTTGCAGTTTTGTCTCAACGAAGGACGAGCTCATCAACAAAGTGTTCCCGAACATCATTACTAACCACAAAAATCACAATTGGGTGAGTGAACGAGTAATTCTTGCGGCAAAGAACAAAGATGTGGATCACTTAAATTTTACAATTCAAAATCTAATCGTCGGTCCACTTCACTCCTTCAAATCTATTGACTGTGTGACAAACGAAGACGAAGCAACCAACTATCCAACTGAATTTTTAAGCTCATTGGATCTACCTGGCTTGCCACCGCACAATTTACAACTAAAAGTTGGCTCGATAATCATCATGCTACGAAACCTGAATCAACCAAAACTATGTAACGGAACGCGTTTGGTGGTGAGAAAACTCATGGGCAATGTAATTCACGCGACGATACTCCAAGGGAAGTTCAAAGGTGAGGAAGTTCTCATTCCGAGAATTCCGATGATCCCAACCGATATGCCATTCGAGTTTAAACGAATTCAATTTCCGATTCGTCTTGCATTCGCCATGACGATCAACAAATTACAAGGCCAATCCTTGAGTGTTTGTGGCCTTAATCAAGAAAATGAATGTTTCTCTCACGGCCAATTGTACGTAGCATGTTCACGTGTCGGTAAACCATCCGCTTTATTCGTTCTCGCACCTAACAATAAAACAAAAAATGTCGTATATCACAAGGTGCTATAATGAAGGGAATCGACTCCATTGCAACTCACCCAGCAAATAGTTTAAAAGAAAGTAGTGCAATAATGCTACGCGAACCATTTCTATTCAATTCAATAAAACGAAAGCCTTGCTGCCATGTGAATTACATTCATTTCAATGTAATTAAAATATATTTCATTTTGATTTTTGTAATTTCATTGAATTTAATTAATTTGGAGTATTCATTTAATTTATTTAATCTTAATAAAAAACTCAATTTTATTAAGCTAATAACTTTAGAAAACATTTATTGATTTTGAGGCGGTACGAAGTTCGCCGGGTCAGCTAGTTGAGAAATAAAAAGAAAATTTAAATAAAAAATAAAAAAATGGTATACCTTAACCTTCATCAAGGTCACTCTGTAGGGTGGTGGCGTCTCGCACCTATAACCAAATAATACCAATGGCCGGGTGGCCACCAGTAAAATGCGTTGAGCGTTGGCTCGCCTTAACCGTAAATTATCGGGCGTTGTCTCGCCGAAAACCGCATATCTTTTTTTCTATATCGGCATCTTTCCGCCGTTAACGAACAATCGTTGGGCGTTGTCTAGCCGAACCATAAATGAAATGAATTGGCCTCAACTGGCCATCCGTTGAGTGATACAGCACCCGTTAAAATTTTGTATCAGTTGATAACTTTGTCGTACTGATATCGGTCGATGAAGATGCGTTAAGTTTCCCAAAACCGACCACACAAATAAAAAATGTATCACTTGCACTTCTTTGTCTATATAGCTTTTTCTTTTAAAAGGAAATTTACTTTGTATGTCAGGATACAATATACATTGTATCGAAAAAAAAATGTTAACCAAAAATTAAACAAAATAGCAATACCTTATCAATACTGGCTTACCATCCTTAACTCTATTCTTTAAATAATTTTAGATTTAGAATTCGATAGTTTTTAATTTTACGTTAGTTTTCTAGAAGCTCCATGCTCAGCTCCAGGGAGTTCAGTTCCATGTCAGCATAGTCGAGGACTGCGCCATGAATCCGTTAAAGTATTTAGTTTCGAATCTCGTCCAAATAGAAAAACAACCGAACGGACCTTCATTCTTCGGATTATATTGGAGACACGCTAGGAAAAGTTATTCTTGTTCACATTCTACTTGTAGATTTTCAACCATCGAAGTGGACATCACCGTGTGTCTGTAGAGAGTGTTCCTACCTCCTCATCTACATATATCCTTGAAGTTCAGGTTATCAGCCGGGGCCTCTACCAGTATGACTGCGGTGAAACCATAGCTAATTAATCCATTATTTGTCGCCAGGGCAGTGAGATTCTCTTTATTTAATATGAATTCATAGCAGACCTATATTCATCTTTGGTTCTTCCATTGACCACTCTCCAGTTGGCGGACTCTTCCCACTATTTCTAGTTTAGAACCAGGCCAGACTTCACCTAGGCTCACTACAGCCTTTTAGTACAGGGTCAATGACCGTTGGTCAGAACAAGATGTCATCTTGGCACGATTCCAATGCCACCCTCCATCTCGGTAACCTGGAGGGCTAAGGCCTTCTTCGTTTTATTACGTATATTTACCAAATGGCACTTAGATAAAAAAAATCTCAACTGCATTTAGGAAAATGTGGTCTATTAATAGTCGAAGCATTGCCTCCCGTTGACTTCATTAACAAAATTTCACAAGGAAAGCGCTGATCTCCACCTCGTACCACTCTATATAGAAAACAACACTAACACTTGGAGTAATGCCGGCTTCTCATTCCGCCTTTATAAACCAAGGTAACATATAACAAATTATTTAAGGTTTCTAATGCCGCCACCTCTTATTATCCATTTCCATTATAAAGTTTAAGTCAATAAATTCTATAATTTTTAAGAGAATCTCATTAAACGCTTATCAGATTGTTTTTGATTTAATATGTAACACCTTTACGATAAAATACGCCATGCCTCGAATAATTAATGAACACAAATTAGGGGTGTCACTATGAAAAACAAAATTTTGTAAAACTTTTATCAAGATTTTCTGCTTCTTGGACGACGTGAAACACAAAATAAACATTGCAGTATTCAATAAAATGTCGTCGAACGATAATTTAAAAATATTCAAGCAAATCATAAAACTTCTCTCTGCGGTCGCAATATCACCTCACATCGATAACTCTTTCGGAAAAATTCCTTTATATCATACCGGCTGCTGTATATTCATCTGCTTAGTAACCGCTTGGAATTTTCATGGCATTTTCAATTATGCATTCAATCGTGATCGACCCGCCACCATTTTAAATTGTGTATTCATGTTTTATTTTACCGTCGAAATGTTAAATCTGACGCTACATACGATTATGTTTTATAAAACGTATTGGCGGCACCGGCTAGTCGTAATTAATATTTTCGCTACCAATTCGTATTTAATCGATCGTTTTAATATTCGGATTAAAATGGGCAAGAATATTATATATTCGGCATTTTTATTCGTACAAATTTTGATCGCTATTCTTCTCAAAATGGGCGGATACTTTGGACAGTATACACACGATAAGTCAATGATGGGGATGGAATATGCTCGGGGCGAACTCTATCGAAACCTATTTTTACTATTCGCTATTGGTTTGAATAACACGAAATTTATTTATTTCATATTATTGGTGGGCGTGTTTAATGAGTTTTTGACGGGGATTTGGCTAAAAGCTCGCAAAATTTTACTAAAGTTGCGCACTGTACGCGATATCGATGATCGTATGGTGCTCGTAAATAATTTAAATGATTTACTTCTATTGAACAGTTGTATCCTGAGAACGATGATAAATGTTTTAAACGAAATATTTAGTTTTGATTTAATGTTGATCATTGTGAATGCGATCGTGTTCCTGGTATTTTATGCGATTTCGGTTGGAGGCTGGTTGGATACACATCGGCCCACCATAAAATTTTTTTTGATATCGTTTTTCATTTTGTTTTATTTTTTCTCGAAATTTTGGGCGATTACTCGAAGCGTACACAATGCGATCAATATCGTTGCGGAGTATAAACGATTGATGGGTAAATTTAGAGTACGCCAATATGACATTTACTGGAATTATGTGGTAAGTTTATACTGTATTTGGTTACATAATGTGGACGCCGATGTTTACTAATCGTGCATATTTGCAGATCACTATGTTAAATCTACGACTTTTGCACATGGATCTACAATTTACAATTTTTGATTTGTTTCCAGTTGATATGCGTCTCTTCTATGGCGTAAGTTCCTCAAGACTTTTAAAAAGAGGTGACCTGTTCCATACAGGATGTTTTATTTTATGTTTATATTGCAGTTATTTACAACTTGTATCACATACTTGGTTATTATGGTACAGTTTCGATTGTTGGAGAACTCGAAATAGGACCATGCGTGATTTAATTAATAATTTAATAATTTTTTTTTGTGTAAGAAACAAATACACATTTTCTGATGCAGCTGATCTAACTTGAAGAAGAGAACATATCAGCAAATATTTCGAGTTATCAAGAGTGTAGTGTATTGAGATTAGTGCGCCTACCGTGGGTCGGAGCTAGTCCACTAATTCCAAACAATATATTTTTTAATGAATGAGAAGCGATATCTTGACTGGTTTTATAACTTCTTTCTTTATTATAAAAATTTTCAGTTTATACTCTGCCATTTTTATTACAATAAAACACATTTGCTTGTTTAGAAAGTGAACGAATTATTTTTTGAAAGTATGTCCCATCTGCAACTAATTTCAAATTTCTTTGGAGGCGACTCGAGACTTACACATGTATACGCTATGGCTGTGGTTGAGACAATTAAAACACCGTTTCCCTTCCTTAATGGTTTATGTTCGCTGCTCCACAGTCATTGCCATGAATTTATCGCATTCAAAAAGTTTATGATTATCTGTTTTGCACAACGGACATGATGGTGGTGCTGACTTGGTAACAGCCGTAGTAGGAAACGAGAACTCTAATACATCTGTACGATTTTCAAAAAATTCAAAAAATTCGGTTAGAGTGAAAATCCTTTGTCTTCGATGTTTTGTTTCGGCCACAAAGTTTGAGTTTCGGAATCAAGCTTGTTCAGCAGAACATATATCAGCCAAGGATCTCGACGTTCTCATTTCGTGTGTATAGCATTAGAAGACAGGAAGTGCTTCATCCGAAATATCAAGCAACGAACGAATGTTAGTTGCGATTGGGATACTAAACGATGGCTGCTTTGCTCCGATATGAGACGTAATCGTATGACGTTTTTTGTCGTACTGCTTGATCAGTTTTGCTAATGCATCATTATAATTTGATTCCGTTGCGTTCGTATTGTGGAAGAATTGCTCCGCGTCACCCCGTAGAAAGCTTTTAAGGTACTGGAATTTCTGTACCGAAGTTAAATATTCTTTTCCATCGTTGGGCGTCTTCCCGCCTTTAGTAAAAATAACGTTGGGCGTCTTCCCGCCTTTAACCTAAAAATAGTACTTTTTACATTATTTGTCGTAGGTACTTGGCGAAACATACTTACACTTAATAAACACATTTTATTAAACACTTGTTTTTCCATTTTGCAAAATTAGATTTTTGAATATTTTAATTAAAAAATTCAGTGTCTCAACACACGCACCAAAAACACGTTTTGGGTAAGTAAATCAAATGGCGAATGAATAATCCAATAGCGCGGAATTCGTTTGTTTTAACTTTCATTGTTCAATTTATTTCCACACACCCCAGCACCCAATCAATAAACAAACGAAATTTATATAGATTATGAAAATCACTTCTCATAAAAAAAAATACATTCATCACAAAAATACCATACGTATTAATATATATTTTTTAATTTTGTTTTTTCGTTGTTTCATAAAAAAATTATACAAAACTCAGATTTTATTGGGAGAAAAAAAATGTAAAATGTATTCACTAAACTTTACAAATTGCAATAATTCAATATTTGAATATTCCCAATGAAATTCAACTCAAATATCTAATACACTATTCCAAAAACTACACCGACTCGGTATATAAAACTCAAAACCAGATTTTATTTTTTCACATTCCAAACTAGACTAGACTCAAAAAATTCTCACACAAAAAAAATAAAGAAGCACATTTTTTCCGTTTTTTTTAAGCGCGTCACTTGCACACTCTCTTCTACCGTGCATCGATCGCACCGCGCACGTACCAAAACAAGAAAATACAAAAAACAATATTCCACTATACTTTAGCCGTTCGCACACACGCACATGGTGCACATTGGTCTCGCTCCATAATTCTCTCGCCGTTTACGTAATACAATAAGGGTGGGTAAAACATAAAACAGAATATTAAAGCCGATCCACACTGCACAACAATTTTAATATTAATGTCATACTACAGATGGCAATGCCCTCATAATAAATCAATTTTTCATCTCCAGTAACTATTCGATGCAAAAAAAATTTACTCTGTTGTCTTTGAAGCAGTATTTCTCAAATGAGTTTTAGACGTTCGAGGTTTGTTCGATTGTTTGTAAAAGTTTTACAACTGTTAATCTATTAACATTTAGTGCTACAGCCGATTCTGATTGTGTTTGAGAAGAATCTTCAGCCAACAACGTTTCCAATTCAGCATCTTCAAATTTGCTGAGTTGTTCTCTATCTCTTCATCTTCAATACCAACATCATCATTTTTAAATCGTCGAAACCGATATTTGCACGTTGTATTCGATAGACCATGCTCACCGTAAATCTCCACAAGCAAACAATACTGCTGCACTTTTCTTCGTAATAAAATAATGTAATGAAACTTCCCGCAAATGATGGTTATTTGGAATAAAATTCAACAAGCTAAAAAAGTGTCAATCGTATACGTAACGACACCTGTTGGGAAAGTGCGGACTCATATTCACACACCTAATAGTAAACAGCTGAATTGGTAACATATTCTCGGGGAAAGTTGTTGCTGCCCAGAGGATTGGCTACGTATCTGGAAGTGGACCTACTCTGGCAACTTGAGTTGTTCTTCTGTGCTTAACATATATGAAGGCTGCTGCGATCACTAATATAATGACATAAAATGTTGTGTAATGATGAACTTCATGCATGTTTATTTCGGTAGTCGATGTGCTTAGATTCTTTTATTGCTTTTAAAATGATTCTTTAATAGCTTCGATATCTGAGTTGAATTGTGAGATTCGATTTGCTCTAAAGGTGGGACCTAATATCATATGATCACTCAAATTAAATTATGTCATGAATATGAGAGTTCCAATTTACTACTAAATCTCTGTTACGATTCACTCTCCTTGGATGAAAGTGGTTGTTCTTTTGAGAACATTGAAAATGTGCAACGCGTTTATTTCCCTGAAGATACTGCACTACAACAAGCATTAACTGCCCCAAAACACACTAACTGAGTTTTATAAACTAGGCAACCGACCATGTATTTTCGGTCAATTCGCAAAGACATTAATGTACACAGATGTGTCACGATTTTTCACGTGGACGTTCCAGTCCGAAGATACAACGGCATATTCAAGGAAAATACATTCGATTACACACATTTTTCATACGATTATACACAGTCCATCCGAATTCCATTGTTGTTAGTTAACGTTCCTGGACCGATTTCCTTCCAATAGCTGCGAACAATCCATGGTAGTTTGTAGGACACGTACCACGATGCATGTCGCGAATTGCATTTGCTGGAAGATGACAACCTGTGCGATCTCACACTTGTAGATGCAGTACTGAGTTCCTCTCCTCATCAAATTTGCAATTATTTGTCATATTGTTGAAGACAACTTTTCGGTCGCAATCTTCTGTTTTCTACAAATATAAAGATTCAATGAGCGACGACACTCTGCATCGCATTCGAACCACTAATCTATACCCCAATATCGATTTTTCGTCGGAAATATACAACGAGGCATTAATAAAGATTGAGGATATTCGCATTCTCATTTCGAATATGCCACTCATTCATTTCGGTACGCCATTGTCTAACCGCCCAGCAACGATAGAACGATGAAAGATCTCAACGATAATGCCAGACTTTTCAGTGGCGCTTTAATGTTGCTGTCCGGTGATTTCAGATAGATATTACCAAATCAACGCATGTTTGAAAAAATCATACCAATGGCATGGAAATACACTACATCAAAATGTCAGACAATTTTTGCAACATGGTAGCCCAAAGGGTGCTTTGATTGGAAGCTATTCCCAGATTTGCATGCTATATACATTAATCATGCGTGGCTACGTGAGCGAGCTATTTTGGCTGCAAAAAATATCGATTAATTTTAAAATACAACATTACCTGCCAATGAAATGTCATTTAAAGCTATCAGCACTGTTCTCGATCGTGACGAAGCAGTCGACCTGTTGAACTCTTTCCTGTTGAATTCTTGAATTCACTGGATTTACCGAGAATGCCACCACATAACTTGCGATTAAAAATTAATTTAACAAAATGAAAATCGTCCAACTTTGAATCATATGTTTTTGGTAAGGCGTCACATTAATCTATGCTACTCGCAGTACATCTTCAGTGTACATATGGTTCAGTGTATCCACAGAGTAGCGTTCATTTTCATGAGTCGTCCCAACTTCAGTTACCTGTAGATCCATTATGAGCTCACGGATTAATTGAGTTCAACACAGCTAATACATATGAAAAAACACAACTGTCAAACATTTAGACACATACAACAACAGCAATATCATTGTTGTACTTTCAATCAATCTCATGAAAATGCCAATGACAAGCATCAAATATCGTCCGGCCATGACACGAAAATTGAACGGCACATGATAATGAGCAATTCCACTTATTTTTTGATTTTGTTTTGGGCAACAACAAATCACACAATGACGAAACGAAAACGTTGAAATGTCAAACTCAATGTCAAATCACGTTTATCGGATCCACCAGTGTACCATAATTATCCCCTCTGTGATCTTATTATTTTAATAAAATAATCTGTAATCAGCCACTGGAAATTTAGTAAAATACGAACGCTTATTTATAAAGCGTCCTAATGACATGACACTTACCCTGTTAATTTCCATACAATATATATTTTAGATCACTTGAGGAAAATAGTTTATTATTATAAAGGATTATGGGAAACTCGCAGAGAATACGATCACCAAAAGAAAACAGGTATTTTCGTTTCACAATAGTTTTTATAATAATTTATTCAGTTTTATTCACAAATGTATAATTATATCTTTGAATGTACCTTTATTTTTAGGAAAATCCGCCAATATCGCAAAATGTATATATTTAATTTATATTTAATATTTTATCTGCTTTTAAACCTCTGTTGTTTTCTCGTATGCAGTCGCCAAAAGAATAGGCATATATTCCGCGCATTAAATCCCGCTTAAACCAAACATGGCATAAAATCAACTCATTATGCTGAATACAAATCTATTATATTTTTGTTTTCATGTACTCGGCATAATTGTTTTGATTTTATTTCGAAGTACTAAACGGGTCATCAGCTGTCAATATAAAATCAATATTTGGCGTTATTCGTGCCGATTGACCTTGACATTGAAAGAAATATTAAAAATAAAGTTTAAATATAAGTATGTGTGTGATAAACTGATAAATTATCTACAATTATAAATTATAACTGGGGCGGATGTTCATACAAATTTAGGAAAATTAAGATAAGTTCAAATTAAGATGATTCTATATAATTCTAATTTAGTTTCAATATTCAATGATTCATTTTTGATGTTTATTTTAGGTAGTCATTCTTAACATAGTCCCGGCCGTTGACGAACAAATGTCATTTCGTCAACTAATATTGGTCAATGGGAAGCTTACACACTTTGGTTATTGGTCTTCTTAATGTGTTTGATGCAGTTTTGATGGTAACCACTCTAGTTAATCCGTTTTGATCTGGATGTGTCTCAATAATTCTGCCCATAGCCCATTTGCAAGAAGGTAAGTTGTCCTCTTTGATTAATACTAAATCTCCAACCTTAATGTTTTCACCAGGTGCCTTCCATTTGTTTTTCTGTTGAAGATTGTTCAAATAATCCTTATGGAACCGTTTCCAAAAACTTTGAGCCCTTTGTTCCACTTGCTGCCATCTAGATAATCTTGATATCGTGATATCGCTTAAGTTGTGAGCTGGCACGGATGATATAGAAGATCCCGTCAAAAAATGGGCTGGCGTTAATGCTTTGAACGAATCGTCTTCTTCGGAAATTGGACAGAGTGGCCTGGAGTTCAATATTGCCTCGATTTGGCATAACAAGGTAGCCATTTCCTCAAATGTTAAATGACAGCTTCCAGTGACTCGGTTGAGATGCGTTTTCACTGATTTGACGGCGGATTCCCATAATCCTCCAAAATGAGGAGCAGAAGCCAATTTATTTGATGGTAAGTGCAAAATTCTGTAATAGCCAAATCATTATTTTTTGAATTATTAAATAAAAATACCTCTTTCAGCTTTCGATTCGCTCCAATGAAGTTCGTGCCGTTGTCGGAGTATATATCGCTGGGAACATTTCGTCTAGAAGAAAATCTATTTAATGCTGCTATAAATGCATCTGTGGTAAGCTCCGTAACTGCTTCTATGTGTATCGCTTTGGTTACCATGCACACAAAAATCGCGATGTAACCTTTGATCATCTTGGCTCCACAACCCTTCTTGCTGGCTAAAACAATAGGTCCGGCATAATCTACACCGCATTTAGAAAACGGTCTGGCTGGTGTTACTCGAACGGGTGGTAAATCTCCCATAAGCTGCTGCGCTGTTTTACCACGAGCTTTGATGCATTGTATACACCTTCTCACTTCGCTTCTCACAAGTGCTCGGCCTTTCACGATCCAATATGTTTCGCGGATAAGATGGAATGTATGGGATGGGCCTGGATGGAGATATTTTTTATGGAAAAAGGAAATAATCATTCTACATAGGATATGGGAGTTCGGTAGAATGATAGGGTGTTTAAAATCAAAAGAATTCAATGAATTTTTTAGTCTGCCACCAACACGTAATAACCCATTTTTGTCCAAAAATGGTGTCAGCGATGCCAATTTATTATTATTGGCTAACGTTTGCCTTTTGGCTAGTATTTTTATTTCGGTTGAGTACTCGTTCATCTGTACCCATTTGATCAGTCCTTCAGTAGCTTTAGTAATCTCTTCTATATGGTTATCGCTGTGCATTTCCTCGCTTTCTTGTTTAATTTCATGTTCTCAATAAATCTGTTTATGAAACTTAATATGCGTATAGCTTTGCTGAAAGAAAATGTTTTGTTTAACACGATTGTATACAGGTTGTCATCATTTGAACCTCGTATGTGATAAAATGAAAGTGATGGTTTACTCTTTATCTCGCATATGGTATCATCGTAGTAAACTTGTGACTTCGTAATTGGCCAATATTTTTCTGATTCAATTAACCATGATGGCCCATGCCACCATTGATGAAGTATGACAAGTTTGGACGGAAGAACCCCTCTTGTAGCGTAGTCAGCTGGATTGTTTTCAGACTTGATATGATTCCAATGGTTTTGCGGCAGCAATTCTTGTATACCAGCAACCCGGTTGGCTACAAACGTTTTCCATTTAGTAGGGTGTTCTGATAACCACGCTAAAACAATCTGTGAATCGGTTCAACTATACACAGGTACACCTTCAGGGAGAGTTTTTCTTACTTCACGAATTAATTTAGCTAGGAGATGAGCCCCACATAATTCTAATCTCGGAAGTGATACTTGCTTGATTGGAGCTACTTTAGATTTAGCCGAGATGAGTTCAATCCGTATTTCACCATTTTCATCTTTGAATCTGCTGTAGAGTACTGCTGCATAGGCTCGTTAGCTCGCATCACAAAACCCGTGGAGCTGCATATCATTTCGGTTTATGTGTCGACGTATTTGAAGTCGTTGGAATTGTGGAAGCTCTGCTTTCAACTGATTCCATACTAGCGCAATATCACTTGGTAACTCATCATCCCAGTCTAAATTTCTCAACCATAATTTCTGATACAGTATCTTAGCCATTATAATCGAAGGACCTAAAAATCCAAGTGGGTCAAAAACTTTAGACTAGTTTGAAATTAACGTTCGCTTCGTTGAGATTCTTTCTTCAGGTAGGTTTACCTTGAAGGATAATCGAACATTTAGGGAATTCCATTGAAGACCTAATATTTTGGTGGTTGAATTCGCTTCTTCAATAGAAACCACTGACTCTCCCTTCTCGCGTGTAGGTTGGTCTCGCAATTCGGTAGCGTTCGATCTCCATTTTCGCAAATTAAATCCTCGGAGTCGTAACAAATAAGTTAATTGATCTTTCAAATCCTTTGCTTCCTTGATGGTATTCGCACCAGATAGGTAATCGTCTATATAAAAATTACTAATGATTTCGTCCGTTATTACTGGATACTGCTGTTTGAAATCAAGAGCTGTTTGCTGAAGAGATCTAATGGCCAAAAATGCTGAACTAGCCATACCGAATGTAACGGTAGTTAATTTGTAATGGATGTGTAAAGTGATCCTCTAACTAACATTTTCTCGCCAATATTCTTGATCTTCGTCGGCTACCAAAACCTGTCGATACATTTTTTCGATATCAGCTGTAATCGCAATTTTGTTGTATCGAAAATTTAACAACGTCATCCATAGGGTTGGTTGAATAGTCGGTCCGACCATAAGGATATCATTAATAGAATTAGCATTGGTAGTCTTGCTGGAACCATCGAACACAACTCGCACCTTTGTGGTTGTACTTTCATCTTTCATCACTGCATGATGTGGTAAATAGAAACTCCGGGCATCGATGTTGGTTGGCGCAGTCTTTGGAATCTCGTTTAAATGCCCCAATGTTATATATTCTCGTATAATTCTCGTATATTCTAGTTTGAGCTTAGGATCGTGATTTAGTTTTTGCTCTAAATTAAAAAATCGTTTTCTGGCGATATTTAGCGAATTTCCCAAAGATACAAATTGTTTTTTAAAAGGCAGTTTCACAATAAATTTGCCACTATGGTGCCGCGAAAAATTCAACTTAAAATGCTCCTCACATTCCTTCTCTTCCTTAGAAAATGGATTACATTTTGGGATTTCCTCCATTTCCCAAAATCGCTTAAGTGTTTCATCGACGTTTAGACCAACATTTACACTAATGCTCGTTAACTTAGTTTCAATTTTGTGTGCTTCCCCTGACACGATCCAGCCAAACATCGTATTTTGGGCTATTCAATTATCCTCTAGGTTATTTAGACGTCCTTCTCGTAATATGTTAAAAAATCTATCTGCCCCAATAATCATATCCACTACTCCAGGCTTATTAAAATAGGGATGGGCCAACTGCAACACTTTAATTTTCTGAAAATTTATTGTATTTATTTCACAAGATGGCAGAAAATTGGTCAGTTTGGAGAGAATCAGCATATCGATGTTCATTGCTTCGCCTTCGGAATATAACGATACCGCATTGATTGACATCACACCTCTCGTCGATTCGGTACACGAGGTGAGTCCTTTTATTAACATCTTCGCGATTTTACGTGGTAATGCCAGCCTTTGTGCACAGGCTTCTGAGATATAGGATGCCTGTGCTCCGGAATCTAACAACGCTCGGCATCGTTGGTAATTATTTGATGAATCGAGAACCCTAATGACCGCTGTTGGTAATAAAGCTGTAAACCGCTTGGCTGTTATGGCGTGTGCAACGTTTAAAGATCCCGAATCTGACTCTTCAAGTGGACTTGAAAGAACTTCAGCGCCCAATATTCTACCATTAGTTTATGCCTTTTGAACGTCTTGGTGCAGAGTAGTGTTGTGTTTTGCTTTGCATAAACCACATCGATGTCTGGAGCGGCAGTTTTGTGATTGATGATTTTTCATCATACAAATAAAACACAGTTTATTTTCCGCAACGAAATTTCTCCTATCGTTAAAGGACATTTGTAGAAATTCTTCACAGTTTCGCAGATAATGATTTTGGCTACATTTTAAACAGGTTATAGTCGGCGTACTAGCGTGCATTATTTTAACCTGTGAATTAGAAGCTTGATGAGGGGTTTCTACAAATGTAACGCGAGGAGTTACGCGTTTCGTGGTTTTGCATCTTTCCAATGTATCGCTTTGTTTGTTCAGGAAATCGAGAAATTCTTTGATAGATGGAAAATCCATTCCATAACTATGTTGAGCCCAATCAAGCATGGTAGTAGGATCCAACTTGTTTAGTAGTATATGGATTAACCATGGGTCACGGGTCTCAGCCTTCTCACCCAACACTTTAAGTCCTCGTAACACCTCATCAGAAACATCTCGCATACGGTGGAGCGATTTTGCGCAAGCCTGTGTTATTGAAGGTTGATCGATGAACTGTTTCAATAACATCGTTGTAACATGTTTCTTTTTATCATATCGCTTGTTTATGATTTCCCAAGCCTCGTCGTAGTTTGCTTCTGTAATATCGATGTGTCGCAATAGAGCAGCAGCTTCACCCTTAAAAAACCCTTTAAGGTACTGGAGTTTATATACCTTCGGTATTTTCGCATTATTATTTACAGATGCGTTGAATAAATCGCGGAAAGATGCAAATTCAGAGTAAACTCCGGAAAAACACGGAACATTAACTCGTGGCAAACGAATATCACCATCACCTTTATTATTTAAATTAGCCATTTTGTTGTTGCAAGTTGTTGCAAACTGGTATCTAGATTGGGGTGCTCTTCCGATTTATCAAATGCGAGTTCCGCTTCCATAAGTTTAGCTTTGACTTCATAATATTTGTTCTCCAACGTTTCTTGTAAATCAATGACTTCTTGGATGTCTCTATAATTTTTCTCAGTCGCTTGATAATTATTCCATTCCTCGGTGAGAAGCTTTATTTGAACTTTGATTCGCTGAACGGGCTCTTTAGTAAGATTGCCTTTAGCATAGGTTTCGATTTGGGCAATGCGGTTAATTTTGCGTTGTAAAAATCTGATGTCCGCCATTTCAGTATTTTTAAATTCACAAAACGATGTAACTGATAATAATTTTTACTGCGCACTAATTTATTATTTTATTTATGATTTTAGCAAAAGTTTCGACCACTAGGAGCAAGCAGAATGATAATCACTAGGCGGACTTATTAATTTGGAAAGTTTAAATGTGTTTTGATATCACTATATTCACTTAATATATGTAAATTTAATAGTTTGTATACACAATTCAATAAAAATGTTTATTTTTTTTTTACTAATTTAATTCACTAAATGTTTGTGTAATTAATCACTTAATAAAATTCACTAAATCGCGGGTTACGCCCTTTGAATTGATGTCACGGTTTTTTGCGCGCTACTCGAATGTTCCGTTTTAAAAGCGCAATTTCAATATGCGTAAAATAATATATTTTATATCGGATTCTAGCTTATTCGCAGGATTGATTATGCTAGTAGATCCGGCTCGAAGAACCATTGTTAATTTCCATACAATACATATTTTAGATCACTTGAGGAAAATAGTTTATTATTATAAAGGATTATGGGAAACTCGCAGAGAATACAATCACCAAAAGAAAACAGGTATTTTCGTTTCACAATAGTTTTTATAATAATTTATTCAGTTTTATTCACATTATACATTATACATTATATCTTTGAATGTACCTTTATTTTTAGGAAAATCCGCCAATATCGCAAAATGTATATATTTAATTTATATTTAATATTTTATCTGCTTTTAAACCTCTGTTGTTTTCTCGTATATGCAGTCGCCAAAAGAATAGGCATATATTCCGCGTATTAAATCCCGCTTAAACCAAACATGGCATATAATCAACTCATTATGCTGAATACAAATCTATTATATTTTTGTTTTCATGTACTCGGCATAATTGTTTTGATTTTATTTCGAAGTACTAAACGGGTCATCAGCTGTCTTTGTTTACAAAAATATAAAATCAATATTTGGCGTTATTCGTGCCGATTGACCTTGACATTGATAGAAATATTAAAAATAAAATTTAAATATAAGTATGTGTGTGATAAACTGATAAATTATCTACAATTATAAATTATAACTGGGGCGGATGTTCATACAAATTTAGGAAAATTAAGATTAGTTCAAATTAAGATGATTCTATATAATTCTAATTTAGTTTCAATATTCAATGATTCATTTTTGATGTTTATTTTAGGTAGTCATTCTTAACATACCCTTTAATTTCCTTCACATTTATAAAATAAAAACCCCAAGAACCCCAAATCATGACAGAACGCCAATTTGCTAAAATTTCTTTTATTGGTTTTAAACATACACAGATAAAATGAATAAAATATTTAAGAGCGCTATCCTCAAAGAGGTTTGCGCATTTAACTCGATTTTGACTGTTCCAATAATTCAAACTGAAGCATAATGACAAAATAAGTCATGCATGTAGTCATAATCTGAAATTGTAAGATAAACATATAATGAATTTATGTAAATTTGTATTTCAACTTTAATTACGTTGTGTAGGAGCCGCATATCGACGGGGAATAAATCAAAAATTGTGAATTTTATATCCATGTGGAGAAGCCGTAAATTTGCCATGGTTACCTGAAAATAAAATTTTGCTTATTAGATCTTATATATTTACCCAATCTTGAAACAGAAAATTACACGAAGGCTTTTTTGGACTTAATAACATCAGCTGATGTTCTTGGCCGTGTCTACACTGCTCAATGAAAAGAACAATAAGATAAAAGGTTCATCACAACAGCATGAAAAGTGGTTTTACCGAACATGAGAGATTTTAGTCAGGAGAAGCTTGATTCGAATTCTCGGTGGCTCAACGAAACTGCTGGCCATATTGGGCCCTGGGTGCCGAACCTCAATTGGTGGGGGATACAAAAAAATAGAAGGTAGAATGTGAAAAGCAAACCTCGAAAATGTCGGGAGTGCTTCGGCCCCAAATCAGGTGTTCTAATTATGAACACAACATGAAAACTAAAGTACTAGATTTGAATTTGAGTTACTATTCCAAAACAAAAATCGTTTTACTAGTATCGAGAGATTAAACCAGAATTTTAAATTTAAATGTCTCAGCAACCGAGAATCCAGCAGATTACACGGGTCCCATTTGAAACGCGATATTTTAAAACGCGAATTATCAAAACCAGATATTTCAAAACGCGATATTTCAAAACGCGATACGGTACAAAACCCGATATGGTACAAAACGCGATATTTCAAAATGCGATATTTCGAAACGCGATACAGTACAAAACGCGATGTGGTACAAAACGCGATATTTCAAAATGCGATATTTCAAAACGCGATATAGTACAAAACGCGATATGGTACAAAACGGGAGTTTAGGATCGGATTATATCAGGCGGGTGAAGGGGAAATTTAATTTCAGTTTATAGGAATTTAAAAGTCGATCGGAACGATATAGTACATAGGATCGATATCAGGTGGGTCGCTGCGCTCTGTCGCTTCGCAACGCATATTCTGTTCCATATCGCGTTTTGAAATATCGCATTTTGAAATATTTCGTTTTGTACCATATCTCGTTTTGTCATATCTCGTTTTAAAATATCGGGTTTTGAAATATCGCGTTTCGAGCGGATCCGAGATTACACAAGCAGAAATGTGAAGACACTAGAGTGGTATGTTAAAACCATTCACACCCACTATAAGGTGACATGGACTAATTCCACCGAAAATTCCACCCTTCTCAAACGAACAACCCGCTACGATATACAATTTAAAACTCAAATTTTTTAAAACCCGCAGAACTACACAACTACAGTGACCCACAAAGACTGTATAGTCGACCACAAGCAAGGCAACTGCTGCCTCTGATTGATCAGCCCTTGCTTCAACAATCAGCATATCTGCAGCGAACACTTTCCAGTATATTAACAAAGACACAGATCGAGGTCGAAGTCGCCACCCCGATCCTAACCCTTCTACTATCACCATCTCTCGGCTCACGCACACAACTTTACTAAATAATGCTGTCTTACGAAAATGAAAATCCCTTACCATTTCTGATCGATTTTTTATTCACTTACTACTCTCGCTGGGAACATAACCATCACATCGAATACGCCACCCTTTTGAAAAAATATCCCGATTTCAAGCTTTAAAAACTGTATTTCAGTTTATGACAGAAAACGGAATTTGGTGCCCCTCATGATCACCAATATCGTCATCTTTACATTATACATGGTGCCAAAATAGACTAGCACTGGCGCCTTTATGGAGACTATCGACAGTTGAACACTGTCACAATCCCAGGTAAATATCCTGTTCCCTCACGCATACACAGTTTTTTGTTGAAACTCGCCGGCGCGAATATGTCCGCTAAAATAAATTTAGCTCGGGCATATGATCAAATTCTCATGGCTCTTGACTATTTGAATTTACACTAAGCCCATATGGCCTACGCAACTCAGCTCAGACACTCCAATGACTCATTAACGTAATGTTAAAAAGGCGGGATCTCGTCTACTCTTACATCGACGATATAAAGAGAACACAGTAAACATTTCAAGTCAGTATTTAAACGCCTCTCCGCATTTGGGATTAACATCATCGCTTCGAAATCCATTTTCAGTGTGAAGTCACTCGACTTCTTGAGAAAATCAGTTTCGAAAGATGTCATACTTCCGTCAAAAGAAAGAGTTAATGTTATGTCAACCTTTCCAAAACCAATATCAATCCGCAAAATACAGTTCATCGTTTTAGAGGTTCACTGGCATTTGGCCACGTTCTTAAGAAAGGTAAAAACAGAAAAAACTTTCCTTGCCTTGAAGATTATACTGAATCTTTCGAAAAGGTTAAGAGTTGTATTGCCACTACCACCCCTTTGGAACATCCGCTGAACGACAGGTGCAAGTATGTTGGCAACCATTACCGTTATATACAAAGACTGTGTGGAAGCAAGGGAATTTGGCAATCAAATATGTTGTTACTCAACTTTTTGCTTCGAAAGACTTATATTCAACGAATACGGATACAAGTACGCGGGTGAAGTTTTTGCGTCTAACTAGGTAAATTCGAGCTACCAAGTAGCAGATTTAAACACATCCTCATGAACCTGGTTGGCCCACTATAATAAGTATATCTGTATCTAGATTTGGTGTCCCTATCCTTGTCATGATAGTCCAAGAAACACAATTCGAATTGACGTTATTCACCAAGTTCACGAAGCTCCAAGGATCCCATCGAATTCGGACGACTGCATACAGGCGACTAAGAGCCGCATTAACAGGTCGTTGTATTCGAGTACAGAATTCCCAAAAATCCTATTATATATTGGAATCTCATAGGCAAAGAAGATTTCAACTGAACCCCAGCAGTGCTAGTGTATGGTCAAAACATCAAGTTGAATTATGCCAGTCCACTCCAAGTTAGAACTATTAAGGCTATAAACCATATAAAGCACATATTTGACCTTGATCTAATTTTTTGTATGGTAAATTGGTAGCAAAAGCAGTGCATTTCGAAGCAGCATTAGATTTAACAACACAAGCATTTATTGCTGCATATAAAAGGTTTATAAAAAGGCAAGGCGAGGCCTACTTAAAATAAAGGCGGTGATGCAAATGAAATCATCAATATTGGACGATGTGTGTGCATCATCCCGCCAGCAACATCCATCAAAACCCAAAAAACCCAGAAAAATTGACATAAGTTGACAAACCCAAATACACCCATTTCTTTGGTGTATTTTAATTCTAAAATGTATTTTGGACGAAATTCAAAAGAAACGTTAACGATAACCTTTAATAACTCGATCGGCATGTTCTCAATCGGTCGTCGTTACTCGTTATATTTTCTAATTGAAGCCAACAGCCGGCAGGGAAGCACGATTAGGCGGTTTACGACACTAGCGAGAGAACGCCTTTATTGTTCGAACCAATTTATAGTGAATAAATTAATAAATTAATCTGCACATAAATTATAATTACGTAAAAACTTAATAATTAACAAATTATGAAATTCGCCTGAATTTATTTCTAATTGTCATAATAGGCTACAGGCGCATACATTCAGGCGAAAAAGATTAAAATATTTGTTAAATTTATGTAAACAAAATAAATATATCATATTAGTCTTAGTAATAAGCAGCATAATTTTAAGAAAACGTGTAGGGGAAGGAGGGGTAAGTTGACCAGTCAGGTAAGATGACGAATCATTAGTTTCATGAAATCCCGCACAGTAAGCACTTTTTTCTTATTTTGCTTAGTATTGCGCATGCGTCATTCGCATTGTGAAATAAAAACCACCAAGAACTGCCATTTTTTAGTTGAGTTATAGCTGTTTTAGTGTTTGCATCGATTTTTTTGTAAAATTAAACTGAAATTGAATAATAATTTATTAAAATTTGGTAAGTACTATTGCTTTGATTTAATTTTACATATTTTGAATTGAGTGTTTTGTTTTTGTCTATTAACTAATTAATAAACTTGAAATAAAGTTTAATTAAATATGTTTTCAACTTTTAATGTTAAAATGGCGGGTCGGGTAAGTTGGCGAATTTACGTGACTGGTAAGATGACGAAATCGTCGTCTTAGGCGCTTTGTTTATAAATTATTTTAATGTTTTCCCTGTTTATTAAATTTACAGTATAACATGGTTAAAGTGTACGAAAGAAAAACCAACAGGCAGGGATGGTCTTGTGAGTCAATGACCGAAGCCGTAAAGAAAGTGAAGGATGGTGCAGCAGTTAATGCGATGGCAAAACAATTCAAATTACCCGAAGCTACGTTACGGCGTTATGCTAAAAATTATATTGAGGACGTAAGTATGTTCTGATGGATCCTCGAAGTTGAAGTTTAGGTTACCTCATACATAAAATTGAAAATTTGATTATTTATTAGGCTTTTCCAACCAGCGCGGGACGGTTCAAATCATCCTTTTCTGACGAGCAACTTGCGAACCTTAAAAATCATGTAGAAAACCTAGACAAAAGAGCTTTTGGCGTAACGGGCGATCAGTTCGCAAGAATTGCTTTTGATTACGCTACTGTTCTTAATATTCCTCATCGATTTAACAACGATAAGAAGAGAGCGGGTAAATATTTTATTCAAAGCTTCATGAGTAAATTTAAATTTTCACTAAGGAAACTGGAAGCTACTTCTGCAGCGAGATTATCTGCCTTCAATAAAACAAACGTTGCACGTTTCTTTGATATTTATCAAAATATTTTAGCTGATAAAAACTACCAATCTCATCAAATTTTTAACGTGGATGAGACAGGCTGCTCGACCGTTCCCAGCAAAACCCCTAACGTGTTAAGTCCAACGGGACAACGACGCGTTATCAAAGTGTCATCTGCCGAAAGAGGTTCTAATGTCAGCGTTGTATGCTGTATTAGTGCGGTTTGCCATTACGTCCCACCATTCTTCATTTTTCCGAGAGTACGAATGCAGCCACATTTCATGAATAATGCACCCCCTGGTTCTTTAGGCGTGTGCAATGAATCTGGTTGGATGAATGCAGAAACTTTCATTAAATAGTTAGAACACTTCATAAAAAACGTAAGACCTAGTGAGGATAACCAAGTTCTTCTATTAATGGATAACCATTCTTCTCATGTAACACTTCAAGCTGTAAATTTATGTCGTGACCATCACATTAGTGTCCTAGGTTTTCCCCCGCATACTAGTCACAGAATGCAACCACTGGATGTTGCATTTTATGGACCTTTCAAAACCGCTTATAGCCGGGCATGTAACGACTACCTAACGCCGGGAAATGTTATAAACATTAAAGATATAGCTGGTATATTCAATGTGGCTTACAGTAGGGTTGCTACAATCAATAATGCTGTACAACCTTTTAAAGCGACTGGGTTGGTTCCATTAAACTCTCAAGTATTTCATGAGTTTGATTTTGAGCCATCATTAACTACGGAAAATTCGTATAATTCGCCTGAAGCTTCTGCCGATAATTTAAAACAAGCATCACAAACAAGCTTTCACGCTTCTTTGACTGCCGAAAGTACTGCAGAAGCTTCGTTAACTCATGAGAGAGTCCCCTTAGCTACTGAAGGGCCGGAATTAGTTGAGCTACCTCTTAATGGCCAACAAGCGAGGCCATCAAACGCAGAGCCAATGTTTGGCCTTCCACCATTACCTTACGCAGTTACCTTCGATGCACATAACAAACACTCCCGTTAAAAATGCGTTAGAAGAAAAACAAGCTGAAAAAGAGGCAAAAGAACAGAAAAAAGAGGAAAACAAAAGAAAAAGGGCAGAAAAGAAAAAGAAAGCTCTAATTAATAATAAACATGTCAGACGCGTATTTTCGGATAACGATGATGATGAATCATCGGATTCCTCGATTTCAGTTTCTTATATAGACACTGATGATGATGGTGATAATGATGTAGTAGAGGAGCAGCTTTGCATCGTGTGCAACAAATCCGGAAAGAGGGAAACATGGTTTGCATGTTCTATTTGCCAGAAATGGGCACATGCAGCGTGTAGTGGGCTAACCCGTGCAGAAGCCAAACGCAAAGCATATATTTGTGACTTTTGCTAAAGTAATATATATTTTGTTTAATTTGAGAATTAATGTTTTAATTAATTATTATTATTTTTGAAGTGAAATACAGTTATTTGTTTTGTTTATTATGTTTACTTTGATTTCCTATCGTGCGTCATCTTACCCGCCTAATAACGTCATCTTACCCGCATGAGAAGGCAAGATGACGAATTTGACCTGAACTCAAAAAAAGTCAAAAATCTTCTAAACTGTTAAAGAAATTAAAACGACAAAAATATTGTTTAAAAGTAAAACTACAACGAATTAAAATATACAAGAAATAGGACATTATCTGTATTTCATAAATAGGAAAAAATAAAAAAAAGCTTACTATCGTCATCTTGCCCCTCCCTCCTATTAGTTGTAAAAGGAACTGAGGAACAAATATTTTTCGAAATCGATATTCCTAAAATAATTTAATTAAAAAAAACGATTTTTATTGTTAATTTAAACCCTTATTTTATATTAAAACACCAAATATTGTTGTATTGTTTTATCAGAATAATCTCACAAAAATAAAATTTAAACAAAAATCTGCACCACAAAAAAGGTCTTAAATTTCTTTATTTTCATTTCTATTCCTTCATTTCGGATTCTGAAGGGTTTAAATTAACAATAAAAATCTATTACGACTTAGTTTGAAGTCAGAAGCTGAAACCGTGTGTAGCTTGGCTCATACACACAATACAAAAATTTAACAGTTATGTTAGATATTGCATTCTCTTTCCCTCATTAACAGTCAATTGTTTCTAGATAATATATTTTAATCAGCAGTTTTTTTGTTTTTCGAGCGCACATTGTGTTGTAGAAAGTTTATTTTATTTATTTATTTATTTTTATTTATTTTATTACATGTCTATTTACAAGCATAAGCCGAAGCTTTTATACTATGAAAAAGGAAAATCACAAAAGAGAAGAAAAGAAAAAAAAAGAAATTAACAATCCTAATCTATATACAAAATTATTTACAAAGGTGTATGAACATATTATTACAAATTATAATTACGTTAGTAATTTCTCTGTACAGTTAAATATACAAGTTTTTTTAAAAATTTTAAGAGAATTAATAGTTTTAAGTTCAACGGGTAAACCATTCCAAACAATAAACGCATTCATCAAAACCGAATTATTATACATATTACTTTTGTTAAGGGGCAAATTGATGTTTCTAGTGCGCAGAGACCTGGAAAAATTTAATTTTTCATAGAGATATAAAGGCAAACCAGAGGTAATAATTCTGAAAATAAATACAGCTGTTCTATAATGATAATACTCGAACAAAGTACACCCCAAAATAGAAGTTTTTAAACCAGAAATATGATCAAATTTTCTCAGGCCATGAACGTATTGGGTACAATTATTAAATGTAATTTCAAGTAGACGCAGAGAAGAACTATCACATGCACTATAAATCACATCACAGTATATAAACAAAGGTACAACTTAACTTTTAATCAAAAATACTCGCAACTGAATTGGACATAATTTCTTTATTAATCTTAGCGAATATAAACTATAATTAACACGTTGACACAATGTACTAATATGGTCACACCAAGTAAGTTTGGAATTAAATATCAGTCCTAAATTATTAAGAGTCGGAACAAATTTTATTGTTTCATCACCCAAAACAAGTGTAGGCTTAATAATGTTCAAATTACTTTTACATAAAAATAATGCCTTACTTTTATTGGGATTAAGCGCCAGTGAGTTAAATTTAGCCCATAATAAGATGGCACTAAGATCTTCGTTCAATTTCATTGCAGCCTCATTCAACCCTAATGCTTTGCATCCGATGTACAATTGTAAATCATCAGCATAGAGATGAAAAGAACAATGACGAATTCGCCATGGAAGATCATTTATAAATATAGAAAAAAGCAAGGGACCCAGAATTGATCTTTGTGGTACACCTTGAGTTATTCTACCCATGCCAGAGCAGTTAACACCATGCTTTACAAACTGCTCCCTACAATTCAAATAAGAGTACAACATATTAATTGCAGAGCTAGAAAATTTATAATATATAAAGCTTTTGAAGTAGAAGTATATGATTAACACTATCAAACGCCTTAGAGAAATCTAATAAAACCAATAAAGCTTGAGAACCATGCCCATCCAAAATTGAAGAAAGATCATCAACAATGTGTACCAAAGCCGTTGTAGTACTGTGACCATGCTTATACCCTGACTGAAATTTACAAAGAAAATCAAAATCTTTAAAATGCTGCAGAATCTGGGTTTGCATAACTTTTTCTAACACCTTAGAAAGGGCAGGTAGTATACTTATTGGTCGAACATCTTTAAGACTGGCAACAATATCATTTTTTGGAATTGGAACAATAGAAGCAACTTTCCACAAATTCGGAAAAACAGATTTTGACAAACATTGATTAATTATATATGTCACTTGTGGAAGAAACAGATCAATAAATAATTTTATTATTTTAAAATCAATTTTATCGTATCCAATAGCACTAGATTTAATTGAACGGATAGCACCCATAACAATTAGCTCGTCAACACAATCAAAAGCAAATTTATAATTATCATCAGAATCAACAAACCCAATATCTGGCAATGGCAGAACCACTAAATCTTCGCGAAATTTACAGATATCTTTTAAAATATCTTCAGCAGTGAAGTTTATGTCAACATTAGCAACAGAACACGAAATACCAAGTTTTTCTAAATTATTCCAAGTAATTTTAGAGTTATAAATATTACCAAAATAAAAACTATACTTAGCTTAATTGATAAACTTAGTAGTTTTATTTCGAGCCCTTTTATAGGAAGCAAAATCAGCATCTAATCCACTCCTTTTATAATTATTATACTTCAAATCTCTATATTGAATTGAATCCAATATAGTCTGGTTTAACCACGGAGCTGTGGGATAATAGTTAATAATTCTTTTACGGGGCACACACATTGAATCTAAATGTAAGAAATTTGAATTAAATAAATCAACAATCATATTTACATCAGAGCAACAATAAAGACTAGACCAATCAAATGAGAAAAAACAATTTGAAAAATATTCATGATTAATTTCCCTATAATTGGGCACAATAGAATAAGTCAACTTATCTCTAGTGCGACAACATTTATAAGAAGCAAAAATTAAATCATGCTCCGATATTGAAGGAACAGAATATTGACCATAACTGATAATGTTATGTCGGTCAGGCTTAAAAACAACAATCAAACCTAAAAGGCTTTCTAACCTCGTAGCACTAAACGGCAAAAAATGCAAATTAAGTATATTAAAACAATCAGTCAATAAATTATTATTTAGCATATTAAAGTTAAAACCACCCAAACAAAACACTTTTTCATATCCTTGTAATAAATCAGTAAGAATATCATTAATACTTGTAATATCACCCCTCGAAGTAGGAGGTGGATTATAAAAAACAACAATAAGGAATTTACTAAACTTAAAAAACAGTTCAAATGTCATAAATTCAACTTTACCATTTGAACCGCATGATAATACTTTGATATTCAAATTTGATCGATAGTATAATCCAACTCCACCACCACGAGCATTGATACGATCAGACCTCAGAAATTTGTAATTATTTATTTGAAGAGATCTAGTTGAAATTTTGTTATTTAACCAGGTCTCTGACACAGCTAGAAAATCAAAATTAAATTTATGCAAAAGTATTATTATCTCATCTAAATGCAACGTCAAACTACGTACATTCAGATGACCAAAAAATAAGCAATTAGTATTATAATGCGATTTATCCATTGGAATGGAATGATCAATAACATCTAAAGGAGATTTATCAAATTGAATCTCTATATTACAATTTGTGGTGGATGCCGCTTCACTAAAAAATGATTACTTCTAGATTTATAAACAAACTTCTTCACAAGAATACCAGCCGGCCACGAGGATGCAATTAACAATTGGTCCATATGGTCTTTGGAAACAGATAATTTGAACGACGAATAATCTTAAATAAACCCATTGGCACTTTTTGGATTAAATCGATGTATTTTAACATCACTTATATTAAAATGGTCCCGCAAGTACATCTTCACATTATCCACATTAACGTCAGGATGTAATCTTGAAATAAAAACTTGTGAACGCGGCTCTACAGTACGTAAAGTACACTCCATAGCTGTACCAATAATAACAGCATTATGCAACTCCAAATTATTTGTAACAGTTACATCATTATTACTAATATGTTGAAAACTAGTTATATTTTCATTAGCCAAACTTACAGGAACAGGTAAATCCATAGGAATAGCCAAACTAAGTTTGTCAGAATACCGCAATTGAGAATTGTGTACTATTAGTAGGAACATTAAGAACATTACTACTGTGAGGTACTTCTAAACATTTAACTTCCGCAGAAACAGAATTAAATATCGCCTGTTCACACGCTGCAGGTTCAGGTACAACGGAAGTAGAAGCCATATTTGAAGACGAGGTATCACTTACATTTGGTCCAGATTTACAAACCTCAGCATTAGGTGTGGATGAAGATGGTAATGAACATGGAGTGAAAGGCTTTGCACCTCCGAGCAAACAATCCAGAATCATGCCAATTTGATTTTTATTGGTTGTTAGTACATCCATAATTTAAATAAAATTCCCAATCAAAAATCATCTATTCGAATAAGAAAAATGTAACTAAAAAACACAAAACATCTATTCCAAATTTGGCGCGAAATTATAATACGTCAAAATATTAACCTTAATAAATCAGTTGCTCTTATTGATCATAGTAAAGTGGTTCGTGTTTCAAAAGTTCCTGCGTTTTCTGGTAAGTGGCTCACTATTTTATTAAAAATAATACTGATAGTGAATTTTAACTTATTGTGTATGTTGTGTAGATAATGGACTCGTTTGAATCGCCCGTTATTAGTGACCACCCTCGTAAAAGAAAGGTCAATATTAAAAATAGAAAAAGATCTTTGGCGAAAATTGAAAAGTAAGTTATTCTTGTAAAGAATTCGGTAACGATTTAATTAAATTTATTTACAGATACAAAAGAAAGGATATGCCGGAAATGCCAAAATGCAGCCACAGTGCAGTCAGCCTCTTTAAATGTAATTTAATAAGAACGTATGATGCGTTGGAGTTTTCTAACTCATTTTATTGTGATAAATCGAAGGCAGCGCAAGATACGTTTATACTTAAACATTGCATAGTTTCAAAACCCAAACGATGATGGCAATGCAAAACAAGGAGCCCAAAAAGGGTTTTCGGTTGATTATATTCTACGAACACGTTCTAAAGAATCACTTAAAGTATGCCAAAATACGTTTTTAAATATACTGGGAGTAACAAAGAGCCGCGTTCGAAATATATGCAAGGCGTATTTTGAGACAAGTAAGAGTCCGGTGGAACGGCGAGGCGGCGATCGCAAATCTCGTAAACACGAAGTAAAAAAACAAAGCACTATCGATTTTGTTAAAAAATACAAAACAATTGAGACGCACTATTGTCGCAACCAAATTTATCATCGACAATATTTGGCTGGTGACCTGTCCATCAATAAAATGTGGCTTCAATTTAAAAAGGAAAATCCCGAAACGGAAATCAAATCCAACTATTTTAGATTTGTTTTCAATACTAATTTTAATTTGGGATTGAAATCCCCTGCCACCGATATGTGTTCAACGTGTCTTTGATTCAAAGAGCAGCTCAAAGTTGAAACCGATAAGCAAAAGACAAAGATTTAATGACAATGTCCAGAGTACACAAGCTCAGGAGCAAAGCTTTCACCGCCCTTCTTAACGAAGAAGCTGATGGATTATTAACCATATCTTTTGGTTGTCAAAAGAACATGACGCTACCGAAAGTTGCCGATCAAGCTGCGTATTACAGTCGTCAGCTATATTTATATTTATTTGGAATGGTTGTTGGCACCGGGCACTCACCTTTAACTCCCCATAATGTTTTCTTATACTATATTGGACGGAAAATTGTTTGGCTAAAGGATCGAACCAGATCGCGTCAGCAGTTTATCATAGACTTTGTAATTTAGAATTGAACAAAATACACACGGCTCATTTAGTGGCTGACGGATGCGGCGGCCAAAATAAAAAATCTACCATGGTTGGAATGTGTCAATACTGGTTGTTAAAAGTTGCTCCCAGGAACGTGTTATCCGTTGAGTTGATTTTCCCAGTGCCAGGACATTCTTATATTCTACCTGACAGAGTTTTCGCCCAAATTGAGAAGCAAATTCGATCAAAAGAAACTATTATAGATGTCGACGAATATTTAGAAATATATAAGAAACGGGGAACAATAATAAATCTGGGAAGTAATGAGTGCCCTGCCTTCGATTTTAAAACCGAAATTAATAAAATACTAAAGCCGCCATCGAATTGGCATTTTAAGTTTATCGAATCCAAAAGATTTATTTTAACTAAAACTCAGAACAACACGGTTGTTCAAATTCGAGGTGAACCGTTTTTCAAATCAGATATCGGAGCTTCTAAGACAAATAATAAACGAGATGAAAATATCGCTAATTTGAAATTTATAAGACTGACCAATGGCATTAAAGTAAAAGAGGCTAAACTAAACGATGTAGATAAATTGCTCCAAAAACATTTTGGTTCTGAATGGCGAGAAAACGGCAGTTTGAATTTTTATAAAACTGTCATAGATGATAATCAGCATCAGATGGAAGAAGAGTATGAAAACACGGATAGCTGTACTAACTACGCAGAGCAAGATGTCCTAAGAATTTAAGTTTTAAGAATATTTTAGCAATTGAATTGAATTCAATACTTTCATTTTGTGATTAATTGTGATTTTTATTTTTATAATATTGAATTTTTTATTATTTATCATATTCATTTTACTTTTTATTTTATTTTATATTTTATTTTAAGCCAATAATAAAAAAATTTAAATCAAAACATGTTTTTATCTCTAGTTAAACATTTTAATTTCCCCCCAACAAATGGCTCCATTTCGAGATATAACTATCAAAACCTATCTATTCCAGTACAACGAGAATCAAAATAAATCTATTCCATTATGTAACTTTCAAAGTAACTCTATTCCATAATTGTTTTTAAAATAAAAGCTTAATTTGGGTAGTGACGTAGAAAATAGGGCTAAAGAAACTAGCGAAATAATAAAAATTAGGCTTTTTAAAATAATTTAAAAATAACAAGTTTTTTCCAATTATCTCGAAAACTTGAAAAGCGGAATAGATCGTTTTTGATTCTAATCTACACAGTTAAAACCAGATGTGCATTAAAATGTACAATACCTTTAAAGGCTATTGTACATTATAATGTTCTAAACATTTAAATGCACTTTCTTAGCAATTTTAATATATTTATGTACGTATACCTAGTAGAATGTCTCGTTGGCGCCTAACCGAACAAGAAATTTATGATTTGTTGTTGAAATCTGATATTGAGAGCCCAAGTTAAAACGAAGAAAATTTAAATGGAAATATTGAACAAACTTTAGAAGTTATTGCTAACGATACCAGAGTGAAGGCGTTTGGACTTGGAGCTTGAGCCTGGTTCCGACTAAATGCAACAGCTGAAAACGAAAATATAATAATTAATAAAGATATCATCGTTGAGTTATTGGACAAAACAGAACGCGAACCAATTACAGGTACTATTGAGACTGACATAAACTGGCGAAGAAAGAAATTTTTTGCCAAAAGAATTCCGCTTTTTGAGGATAATTCCGAAGGATTAAATGAAGGCAATGTAAAAACTACTTACGATTAAATTTACGGAAAATCAGATCAGCCATACGATTATATTTTATATCCAGGATCTACGTCAGGATTATCAGATGACTAAGAAAGTATTGCTTTGGAGCTTCTGTTGTTATAAAATTAGTTGAACGGCTTCACCAACCAGGACGTAAGATATTCTTTGACAACTTTTTTACAACTTATCAATCATCATTGGAAGATTTTCAATATAAAAATCACATTGCAATCGGAACAGTCAGAATCAACAGATTTAAAAATCCCCCTCGTGTAACTGACAAAGAATTGTCCGCAAGCAAGGTCGGGGTTCATGTGACCAGGCAGTAAATCGAGATGGTAAAATTGTTTTGGTTAAGTGGGAGGAATATAAATCAATCCATTTGGGTTCCAATTTTGTTGGTGCTGGAATTACAAATGTGATAAAAGGTGGAACAAAAATACTAAAAAATACGAGCAAATTTCGCGACCAGTAATCGTGCGCTTTTACAACGATGTTATGGGGGGGGGGGCGGAGGTCAATTCCATTAATCAATTTATCTCATACTACAGCGCTTTTACAACGATGTTATGGGGGGGCGGAGGTCAATTCCATTAATCTATTTATCTCATACTATAGAGTATTCATTAAATCTCGTAAATAACCTTGAAACTATTCCCAGATTTTTTAGACGTCGCTTTAGCGGCCAGTTGGTATAAGAGAAATGCAAAGAAGTTGGGACAACCAAAAAATACAATTTTGGACCTGTTACACTTTCGAGTTTCTGTTACACTTTCGAGTTTTATTTATTTTTTATTTTTTATTTCGACTACAAGTAGCCAACGCGCTATTATATGCCGGGCAACAAATGTATTCATCTACGTATCTCAGTAGCCACGAAGCGAGATATGGAAGTACGACCGGTGCAAGATATCAGATACGACGAAATTAGTCATTTTCCTTATCATGATGGAAAAAAGGAAGCTTATACGAGATGTAAAATGAACTGTCAAACCTCATCCCAAACGACAGCTGGTAGAACCCATTTCGTTTGTAGAAAATGTTATGCTTATTTATGCATCACAAAAAAACGAAGTTCTTTTGATCATTTTCACAAAAATAATTTAGAGCAATAGAAAATAATGTTAGAGGACATCAATCGAATGCACATAGCCCAGGTTCGCACTCAGAGCCACTCCGAAATGTGGCAAAACGTAAGCCAATTACTGTGGTTTATGACAAGGGAGGTGCAGACGAAAACAGGTTTCGTTGGTACCCGTGGTTGATTTAACGATATCGTTTACAAGTACTCGAATCTATATCACTCGTGGAGCGATATACTGACCACGCTAGAGTTCCGCAACGAATTCAGGTTCAAAATTGTTGCCACAACACTGCCATATCAGCTCAGATACTCGTACTCAAAGTTATTGTACCCATTGACTCATATGGTTTCCGCTGATACTTTCGTTCCGGTTAACGTTGTAGTTGTTCTGGCTGTAGTTTTCAAGGTTCTAGCAGAAAGTTGCACAACATCTTCAACACATTGGGCAAGCTTTAAATGGGTCCGGCTGGTATGGCCATGGTTCTGGCTGACCATGCATTGTGCTACTGGTGCCTTAGTTGGTTTAATTTCGACTGGCACCAGTTTCGGCTACCTTTCTATGGTTCCGGTAACAGTTTATTTGTTTCACAACTATTCGAAGGACAGCTCATTATGCAATACTCCAGTTCCGGCAGCCATTATATGATTCCGTGTGCCATAATATTGTTTCAAGCTTATAAATCAGATACTGGAAAAGGAATTGCAATTTGTGCATAATTATGGGTTGGTTCCGGCTGGCATAGTCCAGGCTGTTTGCTTCAGGTTTTTTTGATTCCGACCGAAAACTTGTATGGTACACAGCCATCTGAAGTACATTGGGCTCATTGTGCAAGCTTTAAATTGTTCAGGCTGGTAAAACACTGATTCTACTTGGCTTTATATGGCTCCGACTGCAGGGGCCCAACGCATTGACCTTCTTGTACCATAGTTGCTTTGCTTTGGCAGGCACAGTTCTTGCTGGCTTTAAATGGGTCTGGCTGACATTCTTATTGTGTACACTTCAGATGGTTTCGGCTAATAATACTTTAGATTCAGTACACTTTATGTGGTTCTGGCTGGCGTAATATCGAACCCGGTTTGGGGTAGCATGATCCCAGCTAGATTTATATATTTCTAGCTGCCATTGTAGTGGTTCTGGCTACCTTTTTAATCGTTCGGGCTAACAATTTATATATTACACAACCATCCAAAACGCATTGAACTCGTTGTACAAGCTTCAAATTGTTCCGGGTGGTAAAATTCAAGCTTCGGCTGGTTGTATATGGGTCCGGCTGTGATATTTGATTTGGTGGATGCTAATATGGGTTAGGCTGGCATTATATGGTTCCAGTTAACATTCAAGCGGTTCTGGCGGATATTCTTATTGCCCCAGCTGCCAGCTTATATGTTTCACAACCACAGAAAATACATTGTGCTTATTGTGCTAGCGTCAAGTGATTCCGGCTGCCTATATCTGGCTTCCCTGGTTTTGGTTCCGGCTGAGACATAAGGTACACGAAATCCTAAAATCCACGATAGTGCACATAGATAATGAATTGTACCACTTGCGTTTAATTCTGGCGGGCATGGTTCACACGATGGTTTCATATTACCTATGCGGCGAACTTATCAGCCAGTACGTGAGTTTAACACGAGAACTTCTCTATATGACCAATCTCATGAAACTCAATCTACAATATCGTATTGCTACCAAGGGTACATCTACTTTTTTAACGTTCATGACTGTCAGATTACAAAAATAATTACAAAAATAACAAGACACCCTTCGAATTTTTTTTTGTTTTTTGTTCAAGCATTATTTTGGTTACAAATTATATTTATCATTTTTGACCATAAAACCTTCTCGATTTGAGTAGCATTCGATTTGATAGTATAAGAAAACTTGCTTACCACATAATTCCTATAATCATCACGGCTGCTGACCTCCACTTTACCAAACAATCGTTTATATTTCCCAACCACCTGATTCACATTGTGCACACTTTGGATCAAGGCCGAAAGTTTTGAATAAAAATAAACCAAAACAAAAATATTCAGCCCCACTATAAAGTAGGACGTACGAGCTGCGTTCAAATTCTTACCAACCATAAACATATGAAACACGATAAACACAATCGAATTCACGATTATAAAAATTAGATCATAATTAAAAATGTAATTTAAGTCGTTAAGCGATTTTTTTAAAATACAATTATTGATTGAAAATAAATTATTTAAATTGGTTACAATTCGGGCACGATCATCCACCGTGCGGTGACAATTACGAAATTCCCGTAAAATTTCTCGAATTTTTTTCTTAATCGTGATCAAAAATCCGTTAAACAGATTCACCAGCAGTACGAAATAAATAAATTTGATATTATTGAATGCAACCGCGATTATCATTAGGGCATTGCGTTTCAATTCGTGGAGTGCGTATTCATTGCCAAACATAATCTTGTCCCGTTGAAACTGGCCAAAGTAACGTTGTGAATTTAGAGCGGTCGCTATTGCAAGAAGAATGATTAAAAATAAGCTGTGCACTAACATTTGATTTATTTTTATGGTTATGTCGAAATTATTGATTAAATACGAATTCAGTCGGAATATTTTCGTTAACATTTTTCGATGGCGGCCATAACTTTTATAAAACGCAATCGTATTAAGCGTAAGGTTAACCAATTCGACTGTGAAGTAAACTATTGTGACAATATTCAATATGGTGGCGGGTCGCTCGCTGTTAAACGCGAATATCGTTGAGTGGAAATTCGGAAAAGTTATGCAACATATTAGTATGCAGCCGACGATATGATACAACGATTTTTTGTTCTTTAGCTTTGGTTTAATGTTGCTTGTAATGTTGATGTGAGGTGCAATCACCAGCACTGATAGAAATTTTATGATTCGATGGAAGTTTTTTAAATTACTTTCCGTGTTCATTGCGCTCAATACTGATTTTCACGGAAAATTTTATTTATGTTCAGCAGGGTATTGTTAATACCTATCAACCGAAACATATTTAATAAATGTTGTCAGAAACGGGTTACTCCCAGTAATTTATATTTTTGATATAATTAGCTGATGGCCTATGGGTGGGTGCGATAGAGGTGGAAAATTACTAGTCATCTAATTTCAATTCGTTCAAAATAAAACTATGAAATTTGGGAAATCGATTTTTCTTTTAACTTTCGGAAAATTATTTTGTTATGCTGTACGAAACCAGGAAGTGTGAATGCTAGTACCTATACTCTATTGTCAAGGTATGCAATCAAAACCATTTAAAAATAATGTTTAAATTAACGTTTGAAATCCACTTAAAAGTGACTATATACAATGTAAGATGCAAACAACAAAACCATTAATTTTTATTATCAATACCCGGAAGGTTCAATTAATTTTTTAATTCTTAACTCTTCACCTGATGCATTACAACCGTATCATAAATACCAAATTAGTAAACTTACATACTTTAACACGTTGCCTGCCATAGTTTTGTGCTAATTTCATTAAATTAGCGAATAACACCGTAGACTAGAATGACAAACAAATTAAATTCTTTGTTGAAAATGGAAGTGTTAGCTTAAATCGTACTGCTGTTGATGAAAGCTCCATTCAAATTAGAAATGTTCCCGAGATATGTCAAAAATTTATATCAAATTCCAATTTTCTAAATTAAATCTGAGATCCGTTCCAATTTAGTGAAAATGACTTAGTTTTATTGTGAACGACCAAATATAATGCAAGGTCAATAAACATGATGCAATAAACGATTTTTCCGGAAGTCAAGATTCCGTTCAGTCGTTCGATCAGAAAAAAGTTTCAAAATCGAATGGTTTAATCACTCTTAACATATTTTTCTGAAATCATGATTCGCTTGAATGGAATCGCTCGAGCTAACGACAATTATTACTGGGACCCGAACACATCCGCTCACCACTTCGCATCAAAAATTTTCGAGCTGAAAATAATTTCAAATAGAGCCAGGTAAACTCAAAAAGCTCCTAGACAATTTTTAACGAAATTAGGACACCTCGCTATCGAATTCTGAATCAAAAAAGCATCCGACTCACACAAAGCGATTTAAAAAAATTTATAAAACAAGGTCGAGGTTAGTTCGAGGTCTAAACACCCAAAAACCCCTTGCAAATCAAAAGGGTTTTGCAGATGTTTAAGGAGGGGATAAAGAGACACAGTATTTAACGGGCGGTGTAACCCTCCAAAAAACAAATTTTGAACCCAAGATTTGAACGGGGGACCAACTTGAAAACGAAGGAGTCTAACTCCAAATAACAACTTGAAAAACAAAGGGTTCAGAGGGCGTTTAACCAAAAAATTTAAAATATAAAATACTGGGTTCAAGGAGGTGTCTTTACCCGCACCAAATAACTAGTAAAACAATACTCTTAATTGACCCCAAATAATCAAACTATAAAACAATAGATCTAAGGAGGTATGGCCCTCCGAAAAAATAACTTGTAAATCAAGTGGTTTAACAATCGGGCCAACCTCCAGAAAGCAACAAGTAAAATAATGGGTTCAACGGGGAGTCTAACCTCCTAATTAAGAACCTTTAAAACAAGAGGATTACTGGAAGTTCAAACCCGCCAAAAACAACATGTAAAACAGCTTTATCGGAAGTTTAACTCCCAAAACTCTGTAAAATAAGGGGTTTACCGAAGGGTCTACGCCACAGAAAACTACTTACAAGAGGAATTATGGGAGTTAATTTATTACTTGACTATTGACTTAAACTTTAAGTTTTTTGCTTCATATTACTGACTTGACTTTTGACTTGATTTTTGTTCTAAATATTTTTACTTTTAGCGCCGCCCTATATATGTACTAAAACTTACCACTAACACTATATTAAATAAATACTGTGACTATGTTCACTTGCTATTGTGTAATTGATCAGAACGAACGTGTATTTGTTTCCTTAAACTAAATAACCCTATTTCAATTGCACAGTCGATAATAATAATTTATCAACAGGTTATGGGCCCAGGAACGCTCAAGCAAGTTTAAAAGTAAAATAAGTTTTACATTAAAGCAAATAAAAAAGAAAATAGTGAATATTCGGTATACATAAAGTTTTTTTTTTCAACTGAAGTCCAACAGCATTGTTCGAGAACGTTCGTTCGTTTTTTTTTTATATATTTCATCATCTTTTTTGGTGTTGAGTCATTCGATCGAGTTGTGAAATTGTGTTTCGGACCAAAAAAACGTGTGTCGTTTTGGAAATCAATAGTTAAAAATTGATTTAAACACATAAAGAAACTCAAAGTTAATTATCGTTCTAAATTTCTGTGTCGATTTAAAACAAGAAAATTAATTAAAAATGTCGAATGACAGTGCGTGGAATGGAATTGAAAAACTCAAGGGTAGTGAAAACTATCATACGTGGCAATACACAATCAGAAACTTGTTAAAATTAAATGATTATGAAAAGTGTATTGTGTCCGGTACTGGTGCAGAAACTGATGAATCTAAATTACGTCGGGCGAAGGCTAGAATTGAGTTGAGTGTTGATCCATCAGTATATGTTCACATAGAAAAATCAACAACAGCTGCTGAAACATGGACAAAATTACAAGAATTGTTTCAGGACAGAGGCTTATCGCGTCGTATTGGACTATTGAGGAAATTGGTGACGATTCGATTGGAAAGTAGTGACTCCATGAATCAATATATTTCTCAAATGTTTGAAACTGCAAATAAATTAAATGGTATCGGGTTTCCAGTTGATGATGAATGGCTCGGTAGTATTTTATTGGCCGGTTTGCCTAATGAATTTGCTCCAATGCATTGGAATCATGATTATGGGACTCGAAAGTAGTGGTGCTAAGATTACGGCAGATCTAATTAAATCTAAATTACTTGATTCGGAGTATAACGCAAAATCAAACGGTAGTGGTTCGGCATTTTTTGGAAACGGTGGAAAAACGAACAATAACATAAAATGTTTTTCGTGTAATAAACGTGGTCATAAAGCAGACAAGTGTCCACAGAAATCCGGTTCCAAGAAAAACGGTAAAAATCCTAACAAGAACGGTAAAGACAATAAAAAAGGTAATGCTACAGAAAAATCAGCATTCATTGTAACTGCTGAAACGAATATTAATACAGCGTATTACACCAAACACTGTCATGAGGACGAATGGTTTATTGACAGCGGGGCTTCTCAACATATGTCACCGTTTGAAACATTATTTGCAGAATTAAAGTCAACGCCAATTAAGCAGATTTCGTCGGCAAGTTCGAATAAAATTGCAGTCAAAGGAGTCGATAATGTGCCGGTAGTAATTGGTGACCGTGAAATTGACTTTAAAGAAGTTTTGTGTGTCCCTGACTTGAATGCAAACCTATTGTCAGTGGCGCAAATTGTTAAAAACGGGAATACGGTCACGTTTAATCAATCAGGCTGCCATATTTACAACGAGAAGAAACAATTGGTCGCTGAAACCAACGAAATAAATGGTGTATACAAGTTAAACGTTCAACGTTCGAAATGTTTTGCGACGATGGCTCAATCGAAGAGTGGTTTAATGTGGCATCGTAAATTAGGCCATATTAATTTCGCCGACATGTGTAAAATGAAAAACGGTCTCGTAAACGGTATAATTTTCAACGAACGAAATGAAATTGAAATAAAGAATTGCGAGGTTTGCAAGGAAGGAAAGCAAACGCGTCGACCTTCCGATTAGCACAACGCGCTCCGATCATATATTGGATTTCATCCATTCTGACCTTAATGGACCCATGGAAAATCGTTCGATCGGAGGTGCTAAATATATCCTAACATTTATTGATGACCGCTCCAGAAAAATTTTTGTGTATTTTTTGAAGGAAAAATCCGAAGTGTTTAATCGTTTTGTTGAATTCAAAGGGATGGTTGAAAACGAAACAGGCAGAAAGCTGAAGGCTTTACGGTCAGACAATGGCACCGAATACATAAATAAATCGTTTGAAGAGTATTTCAAGAAACACGGAATAAAACATCAAAAATCCGTTGTATATACTTCAGAACAAAATGGTATTGCGGAACGAGCCAACCGCAAGTTAGTCGAGAAAGCTAAATGTATGCTATTTGATGCAAAGTTAGACGTATCATATTGGGCCGAAGCTGTCAATATGGCCGCATACATTTTAAATCGATCTGCCAATGCAACTTTGGATAATGTTGCACCAGAAGAAGTTTGGTTTGGCAAGAGGGTCGATATTGGTCATCTAGAATTGTTCGGTAGTAAAATAATGGTCCACGTACCAAAACAAAAACGCTGTAAGTGGGACAAGAAGTCAAAGAAGATGGTATTTGTTGGTTTCCAAGAAGGCGTTAAAGGTTATCGTTGCATTGATCCAGAGACAAAAGAAATTCAAATCAGTCGTGATGTTGTTTTTCTTTACGAAAATGGTTTCGAGAAGAGTGTTTCATGGAAAGATCCAGTTGCAGTTGATGAATCAGTGGTATCAGCTGAAGTGAGGGATAATGTTTTAACATTATCAAACAACGACAAAAAAAACGTTACGAGTACTCCAGCAAAAGCTTCAGGTCGGGATGATTCGTCAAAAGATGAAAATTTCAGTGATGCTGATCTGACAATAAATGAAACTGAAACTACGTATGAGGATGCTAACGATACAACGTTTGTTCCAGACGACGATGTTGAAGCAGTTCAAAAATTACGACGATCCGAACGAGTACCGAAGCCGCGAAATTTTGATGGGTATGTTATATACAAATCCTATGGTTTTCTTGCTGTTGAAGAACCGTCTTCATATAATGATGCAATTAAACATGAAGAAAATTCAAAGTGGAAGGCGGCTATGAGTGAAGAAATCAATTCCTTGGTGGAAAATGAGACCTGGCAGTTGGTTGAATTACCGGCAAAACGTAAACCAATAAAGTCTAAGTGGGTCTACAAAATCAAACGTGATGAATCCGGTAATCCTGTTCGTTACAAAGCCAGATTAGTAGCCAAAGGTTGTTCTCAAATATACGGGATTGATTATCAAGAAGTGTATTCACCGGTAGTTCGATATTCGTCAATTCGGTTCATTGTGGCGTTGGCAGTTAAAAATGAACTTAAAATTGAACAAATGGATGCTGTGACTGCATTTTTGCAGGGTGATTTAAACGAAGACATTTACATGGTCCAGCCAGAGGGTTTCACAGACGGTTCACAAAAGGTTTGCCATTTAAAAAAGGCTATATATGGCTTAAAACAAAGTGGACGAGTATGGAACATTAAGCTAACGCAAATGCTGAAATCATACGGTTTGAAGAAGTCATCAAGTGACCCATGTGTATTTTTCAAAAGTGATCTATCATTAATCATTACGATCTACGTCGACGATTTTTTAATATTTTAGAAAAATCAAGAAACTTTGAAGAGTTTGAAAGTGGCGTTGTGTAATGCATTTAAAATGAAAGACTTGGGTGTTGCGACGTCATGCATTGGTTTGCATATCACATATATTGATGGGGGCATTGCTCTTGATCAAAAAGCTTATATATCAGAGGTGATCGAACGTTTTGGCATGAAACATGCAAATCCAAGTGCAACTCCGAGTGACACAAATCAAAAATTGTCAGTGTCAATGTGTCCGGTATCTGCTGAAGAAAAAAAAGATGTTTCTGAGATACCATATCAGTCATTGGTTGGTTGCTTATTGTTTATTGGTGGGGGCACAAGGCCTGACATTGCATTTGCAGTGAATGATGTGAGCCGATTCAACACTAATTTCGGTCGGCCTCACTGGGTTGCAGTAAAACGAATTCTTCGTTATTTAAAGGGAACGTTGGACTATAAATTAAGGTTCAAGAAATCCAATGTCGACGATGAATTATTTGGTTATTGTGATGCTGATTGGGCATCTGACGTCGACAAAAGACGTTCATGCACTGGATATGTTTTCCAATTAAGCACCGGTGCTATCTCATGGAATAGTAAACGACAAGATACCGTTGCTTTATCAAGTACAGAAGCGGAATATATTGCTGTATCCTGGTCGATTCGTGAAGCAATATGGTTACAAAATTTCGTTCAAGAACTTGATAAAAAGGTAGCCAAGTCAATCAAAATTTGGGTTGACAATCAAAGTGCAATTAAATTGTCAGAGACGGGTGGCTATAATCAACGTACAAAACATATTGATGTGCGTTACCATCATCTACGTGAGAAGATTGAAGATGGTACAATTCAACTCGAGTACGTGCCTACGGAAGGAAATGCAGCGGATATTTTAACCAAAGCTGTTAGTGGTGCCAAGACGAAACTGTGTTCGGTAAAAATGTGGTTAATAGAGATGCATTGAAAATTAAACAAACATGATTTTTTTTTACTAACTCAAAAATGAAATGTATTCAAATTAAATTTAATATTTAAATGAGTGAGGGTGTTCTAAATATTTTTACTTTTAGCGCCGCCCTATATATGTACTAAAACTAACCACTAACACTATATTAAATAAATACTGTGACTATGTTCACTTGCTATTGTGTAATTGATCAGAACGAACGTGTATTTGTTTCCTTAAACTAAATAACCCTATTTCAATTGCACAGTCGATCATAATAATTTATCAACAATTTTTGACTTGACTTTTGACTTGACTTTTGACTTGTCTTTTGACTAGACTTTTGACTTGACTTTTGACTTACCTTTTGATTTGACTTTTGACTTGGCTTTTGACTTGATTTTTTACTTAACTTTGACTTGACTTTTGACGTCATATTTAACGTGTTGTTTGGTTTGACCATTTTAACTAGACTTTTGACTTGACTTTTGACTGAATGTTTTACTTGACTCTGAATTTGAATTGTGAGTTGCCCTTCACGACCAAGGAGTGGTCTAGCCCCCCACAAATTAACTTATAAAACATGAGCACAATTACCCCCAAAATAAACAATCTATAAAAGAATAGCTTTATCGGGAGGCCTATAAGTTCAGTGGGGATCTATATTTCCAAAAACCAACTTGTAAAACAAGAGGTTTAACGAGGGTTTTAACCCTTAGTAAGCATTCTGTAAAACAGGTTACTCAACTGGGTCTCGACATAAAACACAACATGATTTAGTGAGGAATTTAAACCCCAAAAAATCTACTTTTAAAGTAGGTAGTAAAACCTACTTAAAGCAGGGGTTCAACGATGAGTCCCATCTCCTAATAACTAACCTTTGAAACAAGATGATTAATGGAAGGTTGAAATTGAATTTTGACAAACATTTTGATTTGACTTAATATTAAGCGTGTCGTTTGACGCATTTTTGAACTTTTTGACTTGACTTTTGACTTGACTTCTGATTTGGTTTTTTATTTGCATTTTGACCTCACTGTTGGCTTCACCTTTCAGTTGAATTTTGTCTTGACTTTATTCTTGTGTATTCTCAAATCGATTTGACTTGAATTTTGATTGAACCTGGATTGTATAGATAAATGAAAACACCTTGATTACAAACAGACAATGATCTCAGGGAGCAAGCGGGGACTTCAATTAATTTTGTTTGCTCGTGTCCACGAAATATTTTTACTACAACCTAAACTATAATTACTGTAGTTAAAGTTTAAATTAAATTTGAAATTGGAATTTTCAACCTTGATTTTACTAATTTACAAAATGCATATGTTATTTCCTATATTTGATAATTTTATTATCCACCCATTTAACGTAATAAAAGTTTCATATGACACTTAATTTTTATGATAAGTAAATCGAACTCTATATTTCATAAAACTTGGCTGGCATAGTGTACACAAATACTAGCACAACTTAAACAAAAGTTCGCCATGCCCACATCAAAATTATCGGGATCTGGAGCAGAGAGATCTAAACAAAAACATAATCATTAATCAAGTGTACCAAGCACCAAATATAAGATTAGACGTTACCTGTATCGTTGACGATTTATTCTTTTCTAATAATTTTTTTTCAATTTGTTCTCGTTGCTTTTGGTGTTTTCGCTTATGGTCCTGGAATAAAAACACTGGCTTCTCGTAGCGTGCAATGGTTTTCTTAAATATTTTACGTTCACCTTCGACTTTATTTTCAAAATGTTTTAACTTGGCCGGACTAATAGTTGTCGTGCTTAATGCGGCCAATTCCATTTTTTTGATTATCGAAAGCGCATCTTCATCAACATCGAAGAAATGCTCGGGCGGCGGTGTACTATTTGTTGAACGCAATTTCCAATTCCAAACCTTGGAATCGGTCTCGACTGCTTCCCCCAATCTTTTCACTACCAAAATTGTATCGGCCATTGAATCCGTTCGCATTTGTTCACGTAACGATTTTTCATATTTAACAAATTTTTCCAACCATTCAGTGTGATTTAAGCGGTCTGTGCCCAGGGCTAAACTTACTATTGCAATAAAAAAAAATAATTTGAAATGGTTAAGCATCGCGTTATTTAATTCGTTATTATTGCAGCGGCTAACACACACTTTAGACAACAAACTAGAGTTCTGTATTGTACGGAAGATCACATTTAATTGAAGATACTGCGAGAACAAATGTGAGCACAGACATATATGAAATGAAGATAACATAACCAATTACGATATCAAATCGCATAGGAATATTATGTACAGTGCAGCACATAGGTTTTAACTATATAAAATTAATTTTATATTGTGCACGAGTACGTGAAATGTACATTGAGGCGGGAACGTGCAATGCGATCAATTTTGTTTATCATTCACCAACAAAAGAAATATTTTAGGTTCTAAGCAACGTTCATTGAAACGAATCTAGGCTATATGAGATTAAGAGAAAATATGTAGCAAACCAAACTATATTATGGGTCACTCGGGATTTACTTTTATAGGGACATTTCACATTGCATTCGTTATAGAATTAATTCAAAAATTAAATTTCCTAGTTCCCAGTTGCTTGTGATCGTCTCTGACAATGTCGTAAAATTATTTTACGGTATCGGCCAAGTGCCAGACTTTCAGGGGTCAAATCTATCTTCTTCTCCTTCTATATAGTCCATCGATCAATTAGGCCCGGGCCTATCACATAGTGCTGTATCTAGTGTTTTTTGATGGGAAAATATACCGTTCAAGCAAAGCAATGGCTTGATATGTGTTATAGGGACTCAGCTTCTTCGAAAACAACCATCGAATATTGGTTTGCTGAGTTTAAATGTGGTTGTTGAAACACCGATAATGCTGGACCGCATTCGGCAGTTATTCCAGAAAAGTTAAAAATACACAAAATCGTTTTCAAACACAATAAAGTGAAATTGCGTGAGATATAGCACACCGCAAACATATCAAATGGCAGTACACTATTTTGCATGAACGTTTGTCCATGCGAAAGCTCTGCGCAAAGTGGGTCTCACTCTGGAATCAAATCGTCAATCAGCTGAGGGAACAGCAGCCGGTGAAAAGCGTCCTAAACAACTAAAAACGCAACTATCAGCCGGTAAGCTTTGGCCTCCGTATTTTGGTATGTTGGTGACAGGGGTGACGGTCTCTTTATCATAAACAATATCGTGTTTCAATTTAACGTGAACCTTTAACAGTATAACAGTTTATCGTAGATACAATTTACCGTGGACACAATTTATCGTATACCAATTTATCGTAGTTTGTAATTTTCGTTGTAACGAAATGTTATGTAAATATAAATTAAAGTGTATTCGGTTTATAAAATTTTTATTGAATTCGGCCATTCCCGTTTTAATTAATTAACAAATTAAGATGGGATTTTGTAAGTTGGATGGAAATGGGATTTTTAAGTGATTTTTGGAAGTAGTTCTTGAATATGGCCAACTGTGGTACTATTCTTGCAATTCCCCGGGAATAAGGAACTGGGGACAGAATTTACATGTAATTTCTATTCAAATATTTTTTTCCGGCCTACTGAGGAAAAAAGTTTCATGTAAATAGTAATAAATTGGGAATAATTTTTCCATATCTAATATCTTGTTCACGTAGTCCGTAGTGTAGTGTAGTGTAGTTACGATTACAGCACTTATATGACCGTTCACCTGGAGGTGTAGTGTAGTAACTCTACCAATACGCCCCTGTTGTTGAAATATTGTGCTAAGAATGTTTGACATTTCTCGATGTTTTTTTTAAATTTATATATTGACGATTGTGTTTGGCGTTGGCGTGTTTTTGTTTCTTTGCAAAAAAGTAAAATATTAAGTACACAAAGAACTCGAAAAACCGATTCATTTTAAATTCAAAATCATAACAAGCAACAACTGTCAAAACTAAATACACTACACTACGCCAAGTGTTCACGTGATGCGTAGTTGCAAATGCACTGCACTACACTACAGCATTTTGACCGTAGTTGATAACACACTTCGGTACTGTTTTTTCTCTGTTCACGTGGTGACATAATACACTACACTACACTACACTACGGACCACGTGAACAAGATATAAATTGGCAGGGAAAATTATTCCCAATTTAATTTTGTTTTCAAAAAAGTTAACACTAACTTTTTACCTCAGTATGCTAGGAAAATAAAAATTTTAAATAAATATTACATATAAATTCTTTCCCAAGTTAACTATTCTCGGGGAATTACCAGAATAGTGACACTGGGACGGAACTCAGTAATTTATTAACCAATGATGATGGGATTGGGTATGTTGGATGGAAATGGGATTCCTTGGCCACCTGGGACGGAACTCGGTAGTTTCTTATCCGAATTAGATATGGTTGGATATGTGGGATGGAAATGGGATTCTTTAATGATTTATGGAAGAAATTCTGAAAAAGTAGCCATCTAGAACGGATCTCGGCCATTGTTTACCAGTACCTTAATTGGACAGAAGTCGATGATAAATTGCTCTACTCGCTATTTGATGAAAAATCCAAATTCAATTTTTTATTTTTTCTAATAAATTTTCTAGCAAAATGTGTAACCATTGATAGATAAGTTTCTATTCTATATATCGTCAATCTTTTTATATAGCAAAGGTCTAGGTTTTTAACTCTTTGCCGTGCTGGCTGGTTATTTTTAAACGAATACGGAAGTCGAGACAAAGCGATGCACGGCGAATTTTGCTTTTGACCTTTGACACCACAAATCAGGGCGAGTTACGGGTGCCACCAATCCAATACCACATCAGCGTATGTTCTCCAGGCTAGGGTGGCTTAATTGAGTTTACAAAAATGAGTTTGCGATAAAATTCCAGCAAATGGCTGATAAAGATGGAATTTGGATGGAGGACTAAGTGCCCGTGAAAATTTTCGAAGCACTCAGCCTCGCTCCAACTATTGCATTTCAAAATGTTGCATTAACAAAATATTGTTTTTTTATTAATCCTGCAAGTACCAAATCTTGCAATTATAAAACTTTATTAAGTGCAATTAAACCTAGAATTTGGCTTTTTCATCCAACAGCGATTACAGCAATTTATCATCGACTTTCGTCCAATTAATCAGGTGGCAACTTTTCTAAAACTTCTTCCAAAAATCATTTAAGAATCCGATTTTCAACCAACATACCCAATACAATCATAATCGGTTAAGAAACTACCGAGTTCCGTCCCAGGTGGCCATATTCCAAAACTTCTTCCAAAAATCTTCTTCCAACATACCCAATCTTATCATAATCAGTTGAGAAACTACCGAGCTCTGTCCCAGGTGGCCATATTCCTGAACGTCTTAGAAAAATCATTTAATAGCCCCATTTCCATCCAACATACCCAATCTCATCATAATCGCTTAAGAAACTACCGAGTTCCGTCCCAAGTGGCCATATTCAAGAACTTCTTCCAAAAATCATTTAAGAATCTCATTTTCATCCAACATACCCAATCTCATCATAATCAGTTGAGAAACTACTGAGTTCTGTCCCAGGTGGCCATATTCAAGAACGTCTTCCAAAAATCATTTAATAATCCCATTTCTATCCAACATACCCAATCCCATTATAATCAATTAAGAATTGATAGAGTTCCGTCCCAGGTGGCCAAATTCCAGAACTTCTTCCACAAATTATTTAAGAATCCCATTTTTATCCAACATACCCAATCCCATCATAATCAGTTAATAAACTACCGAGTTCCGTCCCAAGTGGCCATATTCCAGAACTTTTTACAAAAATCATTTAGGAACCCCATTTATATCCAACATACCCAATCCCATCATAATCGGTTGAGAAATATGGCCGAATTCCGTCCCAGGTGGCCATATTCCAATGCCATAACTTCTTCCACAAATCATTTAGGAATCCCATTTCCATCCAACATACCCAATCCCATCATAATCGGTTAAGAATTGACCGAGTTCCGTCTCAGGTGGCCAAATTCCAATGCCATAACTTCTTCCAAAAATCATTTAAGTATTCCATTTCCACCCAACATACCCAATCCCATCATAATCGGTTAAGAATTGACCGAGTTCCGCCACAGGCGACCATATTCCAGAACTTCATCCACAAATCATCTAAGAATCCCATTTCCGTCCAACTTACCCAATCTCATCATAATTGGTTAAGAAACTAACGAGTTCCGTCCCAGGTGGCCATATTCCTGAACTTCTTCCAAAAATCATTTAAGAATCCCATTTCCATCCAACATACCCAATCCCATCATAATCAGTTAAGAATTGACCGAGTTCCGCCCCAGATGGCCATGTTCCAGAACTTCTTCTAAAAATCATTTAAGAATCCCATTTACATCCAATATACCCAATCTCATCGTAATCGTTTAAGAATTGACCGAGTTCCGTCCATCTGAGACGCTATATTCCAGAACTTCTTCCAAAAGTCATTTAAGAATCCAATTTCCATCCAACATACCTAATCCGGTTAAGGATTAGAAGAATCCCATTTCCATCCATCATACCCAATCCCATCATAATCGTTTAAGAATTGACCGAGTTCCGCCCCAGGTGGCCATATTCCTGAACTTCTTCTAAAAATCATTTAGGAATCCTGTTTCCATCCATCATACCCAATCTCATCATAATCGGTTAAGAAACTACCGGGTTCCGCCTCAGGTGGCCATATTCCAGAACATATTCCAAAAATCTTTTAAGAATCCCATTTCCATCCAACATACCCGATCCCACCATAATCGGTTAAGAAACAAAACTGTTCTGCGATAAATTGTTGTACGATAAATTACTCACAATAAATTGTTCAAGATAAACTGGCAGTAAATCAAAGAAAGACCAAGACAATTCACCGTGACACAACTCAAATGGCTCCCAGCGGCTACTACCTGTTCGCAAAGCTCAAAAAATGTTCCAGGAAAACATATTTTGCCAAAACAAACGAATATTTTGAGGCAAAAGATAAATCGTTATACAAAAAGGTATCGTAATGTTGGAGAAGCGGTGGATTGAATGTATAACTCTTGAAGCTATGTTGATGAATAAGAATTTTGCAAAAAAGAATGTTTTTTTAGTGGCCTCGGGACTTATTGACCGACGAGTTATATAAAACTGGCTATTACTATGTGTGTAATGTTACGCGTTCCTATACCATTCATCCGATTACGCGTTGGTGATGTGCACGCCTGCGAAGGTTTCTTAATTTGTACAACAAGGACTGGAGGGCTGGACCCCGGTGTCTACTGGTCCCGGTACAAATTTTTGTTTAATTTGTCCACGGGTATGAGTTTTAGGAAAGCGATTATATGAAATTGGTGGCATGCTCGAATGTCAGGTGTCTCTCTCTCTCTCTCTCTCTATCTATCTCTCTCTGGCACTATATCCCATCAAGAAATATGGCCGCCTCAAATGAGGCTTCATAATCATATTTTCATTTCGAATATTGAGTGATTAATTCATTAATCCTAAACCAGCCTTGAAATGTTTTCCTTGTCACCACCGGGAATCGAACCTGGCACCTCCGGTTGCTGGAGCAAGCATGCTGACCACTTTGCCACCGGGGCGGCAATCTGAGGTTTCCATCAACTTATAAGTTTTCACACAATTCATCCAATCGGATTTTAATTTTGTCTAGTTATTTTATAGCTTATGAGCAGGTTTTGGTAATATTTTTAAAGGGGTTGGGTCCCTGGGTCTAGGTACTCCCATCAATTTGTTCCCAAAAATGTATGTTTGTTCTGAAGGGCGTTGCAGCCGCTCATCCGATTATCTTGATAAGTTTATCATGTTTAAGTTACAAGTCCAGAACTTATTACCTAGACCGGCACAGTTTAAACGAAGAAACTCCTCTTAACATCCTTACCGCGGTGCAAAATACTATCGGAAAAAGGCCTCCAACATCCCGCAATGATTGGTTCAATGATCAGTACCGCGCCTGGTTGACTCGTAACACTAGAAGCACGCTAGCAGAATATCTCCGTGCTAAGAAAGCTTTGATTAAATACCTCCAGCACAAGAAGCTCGATGAGATCATTCCAAGCTGAACAAGAAAATTCTAAGGATTCTTTTGCTAACGCCAAGAATCTCACTAGAGTCTTCCTCCAAAGTAGGACTGCCATCAAAGACAGGAATGGAGAGCTGTTGAGAATAAACAAACATGTTCGAAGCATGTTCTCTGAATATGTAAAACCTTCTTTACAAAATTTGCAAAATCGGAATGACGAAGTGACGCCCATTAGACCAATTAGATGAAGAAATAATCCCCCTCTCATCATACCATGCCGAAAAATTTAATATTTCATTTTATTCACAACAATACGAGTATAAATAATAATAATAATAATAATAATAATAATAACCGGAAAAGGATGCCGACCAATGAAATCAAAAATAACCCAGAGGAAATAAACTGAGCTGCGACATAAAATTTTTGTTCGTGAATCCAAAATGAAAAAATTGAAATGAAAATAAAAAAATTTAAGGACATTTTTGAGATGTAGATTTTTGTTTAAATTTTATTTTCGAGAGAACAGAATAAAACAAGACAAAAAATTTAATGATTTAATTTAAAATAAGGATTTAAATTAAAAATTAAAATCTATTGCGACTTAGTTTGAATTCAGAAACCAAATTATCGTGTAGCATGGCTGGTTGCATAAAAAATTTGATTAAGTCGCAATTAAAACTTGTATCATAGGCAACGTTCCCTCTAATTATTCAAAATCATGCGCGGCATAACTGCATCGTGGGCAAGTATTTTCCATTTAGCAAATTTCGAGCAAAACTTAACAAAATTACAATAGAATAATTTTATTTAAAAAAACCTTTAATGCGTGAATTTCACAGTGAAACAAATTTTTTCAGTAAAATTAACACGAGATAAAAATATAAATCCTTTACTTGTTAGAGAGAAACAAAAAAATTGTTCAGTAAAATTTACTGGCAAATAATAGAATAAGTGGGAAAAATGTTGCCATAAAAAGTATGAAACTCAATACTTTTTATGGCAACATTTTCAATACATCTTCAAAAAATAGTATGTGATGAAATATTTTTCGCACACTACGACAATTATTTTATGGTTGGAAAAGTATTATAGTGGAATGTCAAGAAAAAACGGAACTCGCTATTAATTTTTGTGCCGCTAGAAACAACAAATTCGGAAAGGGAGTAGGGTAACATAAAATTTTGAAAATTTTATCTTACGTTAAAATGGTTTATTCTCATTTTTTTTTAGCTATGTTGCCCCCAATCTGTCACTATTTTAACTATACATTTTGCTATAAAAAACAAACAAAAGTTGCTGTCTTTATCGCTCTAACGTAATTTAAATATACTATTATCTTTCGATTTCCCAGAATATTTTACTGACGAAAACTTTTCACTGTGGAATCTACGTATAAATCAGGATAAAGTTGCCATAAAAAGTATTAAAGTCAATACTTTTTATGGCAACATTTTTAACACACCTTTAAAAAATATTATGTGATGAGAAATATTTTTCGCACACTACGCTAATTTTATGGTTGCAAAATATTACTGTAAAATGTCAAGAGAAAAATGAAAAGTGGTATTATTTTTTTGTGCCACTACGTTCAAATTTTTGAAAATTTTCTAATTTTGTTAAACTCGTTAATTTTCAAATTTTTTAGTTATGTTGCCCCCGATCTGTCACTATTCTGACTATAAATTATGCTATAAAAAATAAACAAAAGTTGCTGTCTTTTTCGCTCTAACGTAATTTAAATATACTCTTCTCTTTTCGGTTTCCCAGTTGTTTTTACTGGAAAAATTTGTTTCACTGTGGAATCCACGCATTGTGATATAATTTCTGATTTTTTCTTTTTATAAAAGTCACTGTCAGCTTTTGCTTCAATACATATTTTACAAAATACATCACTTGTTTCAATTTGATAACTAGAAATTTCATATAAGATAACTTTTTGTTTAATTGATAACGACAGGACTTCTGTTTTAACGAGTTCATTTAACCATTCGGGGGTCCCAGGTTCGATTCCTGGTGGTGACAAGTAAAGAACTTGCGACTTGGTGTTTTTTTAACAGGTCATATGTTATTTATATGGTTGTCCATTTTCAGATTTTCAAGCCATAGTAGTTACAGCTTCATCCTTAATAATATTTTTGTGGAGCTTGAGCTTACATCTAATTTTCGTTTTGTCATTACAGTAAATGGAGTAAATTTTTTATAAACTTTTAAAAATAATCACATCATATATGTAAAAAAAATATTAAACTGCGGGTTTTTAAATTTTGTTACTAACACGAAAAAAATATTAGCAATATTGTAGATGGGCAGCCTAAAAATTATGATGGGCAAAATACAATTTAAATCTGGGCGGCCGCCCGTGTGCCCAGCTTAGCGGAAACGTTGATCATATGTAAACGGGGAAAGAAACGAGGAAAAATCCGGTACTTTTTTTGCGTGTGCCATCAGCCATTAAAATACTCGTAGAAACGAGTTATGCCAACATTTGCTCAAATTAAAAAGATAAAAATCCAATTTTATTTTACTGGAATTTTTTTCGTGCTTCTTGCACGATTTACATGTTCCAATTTTCTTTCCCAACAAATTTTTTACTGAAAAATAGAGCTGCACGCATATAAAAATATTGTACTAGTTAAAAAGAGTCAGCAATATAAACAAATAAGGCAATGCTATAATTTTTTTGTATGTCCCATAAATTTTGACAGTTCGAACGGCTTGCGTTTAAATTAGATAACGAACAACATCGAATTGCAAGTAAAAATAAAATAATTAATTACCGTTCATGTTTGCTCGCTTTGTTTGAATGGTGTTTATGGCTGCTTCATGTTTATTTGAAACTTTTTTGAATTTTTAATATTTTACTGCTATAAAAATACTCGTAGAAACTATATTTTATGGCAACACTCCCAGTGTTATGCCAACATTTGCTCAAATTAAAAACAAAAAAATCCAATTTTATTTTACTGGAATTCGTTTCGTGCTCCTCTCGCAAATGAAAATCGTAATATACTTAACCTTTCATATTTTACTGGAAAAAAAATTGGAACATGTAATCGTGCATCTCTCGCAAACGAAAATCGTAAAAATTAAACTACGAGGCAAGCCGTTATAATTTGATAGATAGCATTCCATTGTTGTGTATAAATTTGTAATTTTTAAATTAAACCGTTAGTCGGTCAACACCATTTTAATTATTTATTTGTGAAAATGACAATAATAATGAGCTATCACAGTCTAGTTGAACGTGATTCACGATTTGTGTCACGAAAATGGCAGAGTGAGTAGCATTATAGAGACGTATACACCTCCATTTTGGTATGTATTAAAAATTAATATTTACAGTTATCACTATTCTGATGCTACTTGGAATCGCTGGATGTAATTTAGTGGCCGGGTTTAAAGTTCACTATCTCGACATGAATTTCAGAGAGCATTGTTTTATAAATTCAAAAATTAAGTTCAAGACCAAAATACCCGAATACTATGTAGAAAACTATTACGATGGAAGTAGTAATAGAAGTGATGATGATGAATCTACATTTGAAAGCTATAGAACGGTTCCAAAAGACATTCCGGCACATATGGATATTAGAGAATTCCATGAGAAGGACCATTACTTTTTTGCGCGCGCCGAAATCGATGAGTACGACACGACTTGGGGTATTCAGCGTAATTGCATTTTTATTTCGATAACACCGTTATTTTTTAGTTTCTGTGCAATTATATGGATCGCATTGTTTTTGACGTGCGGCCACGGAGGAACGACGAAATCATTGTAAATATATTTCCGTTGAATATGTGATTTGTAATCTATCACTTTTTCCGCCAAAGCGGAAGCCAATACTGGCATCGATGAACTTTCCATAGAAACGTTACAGACAACGGATACCTGTATAGAGACAAGATTACTATTTTTTTGAGCCTCAATTGGATGGTTAAGATCAGAGACATGTTGTTTCAACTAGACGGGGACACATGCTATACAGCGCGCTTTACAATTAATTTACTGAAAGAAACATTTGATGAACGATTAACATTAACATTGAGAAATGAACCTGTAACTGGTCACCGCGTACATGCTGGACTATTTTTTTTGGGGGTATTTGAAGTTACTTGTGGACGCTGAATACGACCTGAATAGATATGCTGGAAAGGGTGAACGAAAATTAGATCTCCAGATTACGCCATTTACGCCCCAGCTGTGGCGGTCAATTGTCCGAAATCGTATTCATTTGCGATATCTCATTTTTACTAAGGTCAACCGAACTGGACGCGGTGAAATATCGGGAACGAACGACTTTCTTTGAACAGTAAATTTTGTATGTATAGAGGAGCCTTAGCAGCCATAACTTCCCATTTACTGGACAACAGAAGGTAGTAATGGAAGTTGCTTCATCAATTGGACTGCGTAGCGCTATTGTTCCAAATTTGAAAATTGCAAATCTGACTGATTATAGCAGAGAGTATTGTTAAAAAGAATAAGGAAACAGGAAAAAAATTCATTAAGAAATCATTTATTCATTTTTATTTATTTACCTTAATTTGTATCGTTTTCTATCAGTAGATTATAATTTCCGGAAGAGGCAGCACGAATAGAGTATAATAGTAATAATCATAGTAGAAACATTTTTGTGATAAGTTACAATGACCATGTTCCCGCTTTTGATGAAAATTTTTATTCTGTAACCCTTTAAATATTATACTGTTTGATGATATCTACAGAAATTTCTCGTTAGTATTTTATTTATGTATTAATAAACTTGTATTTTATTTTTTCGCAGCATAGTGGCAAATCCATGGAAAATTGTTATACCTGCCCTAGTATGTTTCATTGCGGCCGCAATCTCCAACTTTATCCTCCTAATGGTTTTAAAATCAGCAATGGACACATTTTGCAACGAATTAAATCAACATTTATATAGCAACTACTACTGTGGCTTCCTTCTAGAAAAATTCAGTTTGGTCCATCAAGATGATACGAATTTTTCAAGTAACTGCTATTCCACCATATTACGAACATTGACCGCGGCGAATTTATTGTGGTTGCTCGTCGCACTGGTTATGATTTTACGTATTATATTTGTGATTGATTTTCAATTGGTGCGTGTCACAATCTCGTTGGTTCATCCTAGAGTTGCAGTGGAGCAAGGATCTGAGAGTGAAGATGAACTTAATTTTGATACTGAGGAATATTTAAGGCGTTTAGAGGAGCGTCTCGAATCGAAGTAATCAGCACTTCAGGAATTAATTAAAAAACGTTTTTGTTTTTGTATTAAATGTACAATTGATAGTTTTTAATTTCATATTGTTTTTTTTTTGTTTTAATAATCAACTAACACCAATTTTTTTCTTTAAATTTTATAATAAATAATTTTTAGTGGTATTTTCTTTTTAAATTTTACATTAATTTTCAGTAATACATAATTTGAATGAAAATAAAAAAAAATCTGGTTTCTTTTTTTATTTTTTCGATCCTAATTAAATTGGAAGATGATAATTTTAATAAATAGAAGTTTTATTTCAAAATCGTAATTTAATCAATTATTTTTGTTCTAATTTTATTATTCCATATAAAATATTCGTAATTAATTTATTAATTTGTAAAGATGATTTAGTATTTTATAGAAATTAATTAATAAACTAGAATCATATTCAATAAATCCCCGTCTTAAATTTGAAAACGATTCTAGTCCAGTTCTTTAAGCCATTTTTTTTTTGAGATACGATTAATTAAATTACATAAAAACAATTTAATAATTTGTGTTTTGTCTATTTTGTTTCCTCGGAAAATTCACAAATTTAATAAAAATAAAATTATAATTTACGATTATTTTGTGACGGGGTTTCTTGATATTTTATTAAAATATTCTATATTAATAAATACTATTATATTATTATAAATAATAATAGATCAAATCAGTCTATCTCGAATATATAAATTAATTATTTTTTTTACTTTTTATTTTATTTTTTCAATTAATTATAAAACATAATTAATTTTATTTTTATTTAATTTGTAATTTTTATGAAAAAATATAATAATATATTATTTAATTGTAAAAAAATAATAATAATAAATTTAAACAAAAATAATTATAATATTACAAAATTACACTCATTCCCTCCCTACTTGTGGTAAGTGCTGTATATACGCCTAATTACTTTCATGATGTTTTCTTCATACCATTTTTTCTAGTACCATTGGCTCTAAGGGTCGGATGTTTCTTTCTACGTTTTTCACTTAACCAATCTTCATCATCATCATCACTAAAAAAATTTCCATAATAGTTATCACGTGAATTTGCTATACGACGGCTGGCTATACGAGATGAATTTCTACCCATACCTGAAATTAGAATTTTACAAATAATTGATTATTGCCACAAAAAAAAAATTCTTCGTCAGCATAAGAATTAAAAAGTTTGATCTGAAAATTCGTCCATGAAAAAAACTCAACCAATGTGAATCTTCAGTGCCTTTAATTTAAATTGCGATTTATTCATTTCAAATATCTTGTAAGGAAGGAAGAACATTGATTATGAATGAGAATTGTTATGCTAGTGACGAAAGAAATATTTGCGCGTTGCTGAAGGAGAGTTCTGACGAAGAAGAATTAGATAAGCTAATTTGAAACAACCCTAGTCGTAAAGAGTTACACAAACCTGATGAAAAGGATAACATACTGCAACAGAAGAATGTGAAGCAATCCGATGATTTACATTACAACGAAAATAATTGGAAAAAATTCGTTTCGTTTGCAGTGATCTACGTTGATCGTCAAATAACAGTTGTGGTTGCTGCAACACTGAACAAGACTGTAACAGGAGAATTGATGTCGATTAGAAAATGAAATTAATATTATTATATTCGATAAAAAAGACATACAATGAGACGGGCCAATTCAAGATGAGTGTTCAGTTTATGGGATAAAAATCACTAAAATCGTATTTTGAAAAAATATTTTACTTTACACACCAAATACTTTTGCATGCAATGCAAAATAATTGTGTCGATTCAGTTTTTTTGTGATAAATGAGTGCGTTTTAAGACAAAAGGTGATACAAAATATCGTGATATTATCATTTAAACTGCACACTAGGATTATGTCAAAATTATTTGGTTTAGTTTGTGTTTTCGCAATATAAATCTAATAATGTGGACAAGGTTTTCTGTGGTTGATGGTTAAGGGATACGAAGAATACCGACATGGATTTGTTCCTTAACACTTGATTTTTTTTCTTTATTAATTTTCAATTACAACAGGAATATTACAATTAACAAATAACATTTCTTTTATGTTTAAGTTGCTGTAACCCGAGGGGTTTTAATAACTACCTTTTAATTTACATTTAAATCTAACTGTTTTGTGTTTGGACTAATATCACAAATAAAAATTAAATAAATTATACTTTGGTATATTAATGTAAGTGTACTAAGATGTGTATTGAACTTCAAATTATTCGCTATAGTTTCATTAAACATATTTTTTTTTTAAAATCATAAAAATTTTTGTTTGTACTTTAAAATTTTTCAAATTCGGAATATTTTGAATTTCGGTAGGAAGCTTGTTATTTGAACTCCTCGAAAAATATCAAGTTATTGTTAATTTATTTATTTGTTTTATTTTTCAAATAGATCTTAAATTACAGTACAATGTACATCATCTACTTAATAATTATAAAATTTCCTTTAACAGTTCTGCCCTAAAATCCTTTACGCTTCTGCTATTTCTAATACTTTCCAGTAACTCATTATATATCGATATACCTTTGTCAAATATCGATTTTTTACTTCTAAGAGTGACTTTTAAACTCTAAATAAAATTTATCCTTATACCTTGTATCATGAATATGCACATCCTGTCTAAATATTGTGGTAACAAATTTTGGTCAAACCTAAAAATAAAAGTCATTACGTTCATATACAAACGTATTTTCCACTGTTAACAACTCTAATTCCAGCAACATATCACAGATTCTTGCATATCTATCTCTATTTAACATAATCCTCAATATAACTTGAATTTTATCTATATCTGACTTATTTACAATGAAAAGTATAGTACTGCAATAGGTGATGTGGCATTACAATAGTGTTATAAACTACCCTTTTCACGATAATCCGACAACCGACAACTATTCATAACTTTAGGCACAGGAACTACACATGATACTTTCGAACTTGTAGGAACTACTGCATATTCCAAAGTCAAATTTACTATGCAGCTCACATATCCTATTTCATCCCAAATGGATGAAAACGTCCATTGCCAGTATTTATTATACGCCCGTATTACCAGACCTTTTTGTTTTGTCGGATAATTTGATATTCGATTATTTTGGTTGATTCGACTTTGCAGAATCAGGGATTGCGAACGTTTTTATAACTAGTTTTGCAAACGTTTTACCATCGTTTGGGTTGAAAATAATTATAGGATGAAATGGGATATCCTCTTAAAACCCCCCATGAATCCTTAATCAATGTACGGCTTAACACCCCTTTACATCCTGCCAATTTTAACATTTTAACTATTTTATTTAGGTAGTCCTCCTGCATCATGCCGACATGCTCAATTACTCCTCCATAATATGCTATATCCACATTGTCTTGTTCCTCCGATATCTCCCTTATAATATCCTCTACACCATCTACAAAATACTTGTTTAACCTGTTCGCAAAGTCTATCTTTTCATACACTACATCACTCCATCAAAATCCACCCCATTTATATGGGGCAAGGTTGACGAAGCAATTATTATTAATAAAAATAAAAAAAAGATGGCAAAAAATTAGATGAAAAATAAATTATGCATCTCATTACAATAATCCGGTGCATTACAGTGAAAAATTTTGTTTCGATGAATTGTTGTTTGCACAATTGTTTTCACGCACACTTGGTTATTGTAAAGTTGTAGTTATCAAATTTGTTTTTCGATGAATTGTTTGTTGCATAATTAAATCTCTTCTCCTTCCTAATCACATCAACAAATCTGTTTCTTTTCCTTTGACAATCCACCCACCCTTCCTTAACTGTCTCAGTCCACAAATCGCCCTCTCTCTCTCCTTGATCAACCCAAATTTCTTATACGCATCATCTCTTACCTTCCTAACTTCCTCCACTCTCTTGGTGAACTATTGACAACTTCTAGCTATGTCCACTATACTTCCCCAAACTCCTCCTCAATGCCCCTAGTGACTTCTCGTATAACATCCTCTGTTCTTCTAAGTTCCTCTTCCACAACATTTAGATCTATCTTTCCTTTGATCACCTTTTTCCCATTTCCTTTCTCTCTCTTGATCTTTATAAGCGCATGGTCTGTAATTTTTGGGGTATCCACAACAATACAATTCAGTTCCTTATTTGAAAATACTAAATAAATCTCTTCTAGTCTAGATTGAAATCACCCATAATTATTATCCCCACTGCTCCCAACAACATCAACCCCTCTAGCCACTCACTTAAGGCAGTTAAGAATTGTACTACGCCAGCAATTGGTGACCTGTAATAGCATATTATCATCCTATACCATCAATCCTCTTTGCTAGTCCTACTTTTAACGCTAGCGTCCAGTACTTCATCGGCTTACTAGCTAGACTTATCAGCCTACTTCCTAGTTTCTCAGTCACATACACTAGAAATCAACGTGTGTGCCTGGAGGACCCCTCAATTCACAGATTACCCAAGCTCACAATGTCCACTGCTTCCTTCATCTTTTTTTAGTATTCTCCGCAGAAGTTTCCTTCTCACCTTCCTTCGGCTTAATAATGAGTGCCGGAATATCCTTACGCACTTGCAACACATCAGCATGACTTTCTTTACTTTTACCGTCACTCTTGTTCGTCACATTTCCTTTTACTATTTCCATCGCACATTTTAACCCATCTATCGCCTTTTGAACCACCTCCTCCATTATTTCCTCAAGCAATTTATTCATACCATCCAACACACTATTTAACTTATCATCCAAATTATCAACAGCAATCTTTTGAGTTTGAAGACCTTTCAAAATGTTTTCATAATCACTTTTTATTAAACAATAATTATTCACACATCGAGCACAAACATATTTAACATATTTATTTTTTATTATTTACTTAGTAAATAACAAAAAATAAATATGTTAATAAATATTAAGAAGTTAATAAATATTTTATATTAAAAAAATAAAACTAGTTATTACTAATTAAATTAAACGACATATGGAGCATATGGCCCACCCAACCATCGGCGAAAAACCGGTTAGACCACAGCGAAGACAACCGATGAGCTCGTAGAAATATGGATCTTCTACAAACTAACACCAATTTAGACCTATTGTTGGTAAACTAATTATTTTATTGTTACGAATTTCGAGCGTTCGGGAGGCGTTGCGCCGTCTTATCTATTGAATCTTATTTTCAACAGAGTAATTTTACCCTCGAATGTTGATGATTCAAAAACATCTTTCAAGCTCGCAGCAACAACGACGTCCCGTATAATACGTGAATCTTTTTTATGGGTGTATGGAATATGCCTCTCCTGGCATGAATTTCTTTAATTTTATTTTTCACTTTCTGCTGAATTTTTTACTCCAACTGTTCAACTCTATCATCTGACTTGTTCTTAACATCTGGTACTTTCGCCACAAGAGACTTAATCGCATGATTCAGTTTTTCTATTTGGCGCTCTTTTGGTTCGTATAATTTGCTCGAGGTTTTCGATGTATCATGCTCGAGTTTTTCGACGATTTTAATTTTTTTTTCTTTCCTTGTAGAAATTAATGTCTGCTAAACTCATTATGGCTGGTATTTGCAAAATCCCATTTTTGTCACCAAATTTTACGAATTTCGGGCATCGATACGGATCCGTCAGGGATTTTGCAAATAAAACACAATGCGTTTAGGTTTCAATTTTTATTTACCGCTGTTTATCGCTGTTCAAAAGATTAGTCCATTTATTTTATCCGTTGATATGTCTAAGCATATCGCAATTGTCATCACGAACAATTCCAAGTCATCAATTCCCCCTGTTGTGAGGATGATGACAACGCCGTTGCTAATTCTATTATTCCCGTTCAGTTAGTATGCCACTTTAAAATCCGTATTGGAGGCATACTTGATCCGGTAACATCGCGTTTAGTTTAGCATAATTTTCGCGCAATAACATTACTGCCTCGGGTTGGAGTCGAACCAGCGACCTTTGTGGGATGGATCACACTTGCTGCTATACACTTTAACCACTGAACCAAGTGCTACATCTGTGAGAAGTAGAATTCGTTACAATATTATTTCACAATGGCATATCCCATAATAAGATGGGAATTTCAAATGGTTTGGTATTTGTTGTTTTTCGAGCTAAAACTATTTTTGAAAAATTCAGTTTTTCGTGCAACCCTGAAATAAAGTTCTGAAATAATAATACTCAAACAAGTCACATCCAAGAATAGAATATTTATACTCTGAGAAGTGATCAAATCTCAGATCGTAAACACAACGAATGCAATTATTAAAAGAAGCAAACGTTTCGATGCACCATTCACATTCACCAAACTACAACAAAATAAGTGAAAATTATTACAACTAGGCATTTAATTAATTGGATGCGTGAATCAATTGGGTAAATTTTTAATCTAAGATAGGTTTCGAATTTAACATTAATCCTAAATTGTTAAACAACGGGCCAAATAAAATAACATCGTTATCCAAAAAATGTGTGGGAGTCTAATTAAGTTAAACGTTTCTAGAGAGAAATAATGCCTTAATTTTAACAGGATTAAGAGCAAGTGCATTATTTTTAGCCCAAAAGGAAATAGTAAATTTAAAAAATCTCTACTCTTAACTGTGGTCTTCGAAACTTCGCTTGTACAGGTCCAAGTGTCCGAAAATTTGGCGAATTAACGCTTCGAACAAAAACAAGAATTGGTCAATTATCAGGATTCATCGCCTTCTCACGTAATTCTTCATTGATACCCAATTTAAAGCACAAATACTCTAAATTATTCTGATTGGATTTTCTTTGAATCAGTTTAGAAACTCTGCAGTAATCCATACCCAAAGCAAGCATTGGTCACTGCTAATATATTACTATCAGCACTTTCCGGAGCAAACCTTGAGAAATGCAACCAACACGTTGGGGCAACTATTTTAATATCGAAATGGCATAAAATGAAATGGCGTTTTATCGAAATGGCATAAAACTTTAATTTATTTTATGTATTGTAAATAATTATTATTATACATTGCTTTACTGGAAATTAAAATTTGAATTAATAATCTTCTAGATGATTAAAAAAAATTTAAAGTAGTGAAATAAACGTTGAACTGGGAAAAAATAAATTTTACTTTAGTTTTACATTTTAATGGAAACTTTTAAGTAAGCCTCTAATTTTCAAGAATTGATTTTTAAATTTTTTGATAGTTGTTTAATTTTAAAGTTTGACCTCGGCGCAATGTGGGGGTAAAGTGTAAATATCTTAACATTATTATGGCGCTCTCTCGGTTGAAACATAAATTGACGTCATATGCGATAAATGAGAGTAGTAAGAGGCCTGTAGTTTTTATAAAGCTCCCACTAGTAAGGAGCTAGCAACTTTTGCAGCACACCTAATGCCACAAGTATCAGTTTCTCGATAATATCAACTATGAGCATCTCACTATTAGCTCTATTGGATGAAATCTCTTCCTTTAAAACTTCAAAAACATGACAGAGGGCTCTGCAATAAAATTGTAAAATGTGTAAAGATCACGACGCTCATCACAAAACCAAAAAATATTGGGAGTATTTAAGACAGCATCCATAATGGAAAACATAATAATAAATGTAATAGAATTTTCCTTACCTCCCAATAACCCTGCCTTATCTCCCAGGAACATCTTAGAAACATTTTTTTCTTGTACTCGGTACAGAGTTTTGCCTCTGACTGAGGTTCGGAATAGGGAAAGAGTAGGAGATACTATTGATTAAGATGGGAGCTCTTAGCTTCTCGTGAAAAGCTAAATATAAATTATGAAGTTTACTAAAATATTTTTAAAGAAGCCAAGTGTCTCGTAAACTCCCACTTAAATACGGCCTTCACTAAAGATTTTATTTAAGTAAATATTTATAAACCAAGAATTTGTCTATAAGTGTAAAAAATTCCTCTAGTATTCTCCTATTAAGTAATAATTGCATATTACCTTCGTCCTATAACGATTCAATCAATACCTTGTTTGTTATCAACGTCGTTGTATCGTTCTAATTATTTGCCGTTTGTTGTTACTGATTATTATATGCAACGTTTTTGCTCTTTTAACTGGTATTATCGCCTTGTAAAATAGTAAAACCAAAAATAAAAATTCTTAATTTTTTTTCTTTTTTATGCCAGAATAAACCATAGGAAATACTGTATAGGAAAAAATTACAATAATTTTTTCTTTTACCTATATAGGAATAAAATCCCGAATTTTTTGGCAGCTTTGTTAAAAATCATTGTTGAAAATCGGTGTCTCCACTTTGGCAAAAAAGATTTACTCAATTTGTGTTGTGTAGGGGCCAAATGTTATCAAGCTTGAGCCTATTTACGCTCAAAATTTGAATATTTTTAATTAACAAGCCATCTTTTTCTCTCATCTTACCAGTAAGAACTTAAGTTAAATTCTATTTGGACTATTTCCATTATGATTTATTACCAACAAATGCTTGAGATCTTATTTACATAGTGGTCACTGAGTGTAATGCAATGCACTACATCGGTTCAGCCGCTAGAACATCCCCAGAGCACAACATTTTAATTAAATCCAATGTGTATTACTTACATAAATTGATGAGTGGGGTTTGATGAGTAATAATGGTTGACGTTCGATGTCAGTAAAATTGTATTTACCTAATGTAAAATTTCAATTAATCGTGCTCTAATTTTGGTGGTAATTATGAAACGGGCTAAAATATTAGGCCTACCAATTCTAATATTTACTAAAAACCACTTATAAACAGATTGATGTTTTCGGATACAACATTGGGTGTCTACCGGTAAGAAACTCAACTTTACTTAGAGCGACGATCCTGACCAGACATTTACGAAAAAACATTACGTTTGCTCCGATTCCGCGAAAACACGAAATTTCGTAGGTAATAACTTCAGGCATATCGATGGCTAACAAAAACAGAAATTTCCTTCAGGTACCTTGGGCCAGTGGTAAAGTAGAAAATTGCGATTTTAAAACGTTTTTAAAGCCACAATCCAATTTACACGTTATATGGTGAATTCTCTTCACCAAAAAATGTAATCCCTGATCAAAAAATCAATGCCATTGCGATAAATTTGAATAAAATCTTTACGCAAATTTATTGCATCGTCAGTCAGTTTTTGATTTGGGGTCAAAATTATATTTGAAAAGAACTCGGAATTAGTTATTAAATCTCATCCCAATCGTCATCTCAAAAATTATCGTCAGTAACTGAACTGATTTTATAAGAATTATAAAATTTGTAAAGCGTAGTCATTGGAATCTCGATGATAGCTAAAAATAAAGAAAAAATCCTTAGAATGAGGAAAAACTGACAAATAATTTGCCAAATCGTTCCATTTGACCTTCCACCCAAAATAGGTCACCTAGATGGTAAAAAAATATTCAAGACGACCTTCAATTCTTAATAATATTGACACGAGACTTGATCGAAACAGCACACACACGCACCTGACATTTGCACAATATATTCATGGCCACAAGAAGAATTTCAAGGATATAAGCATTTTGTCATGGGACAAAATATGCAATAAAATATATTCATTCAAACTAGGTAGGTAGAATCGATATTTCTGGGGTTTCCAAGAAATGGTATTATTCCGAAAACGAAGCAACAAAAAAGAAAATTATTCGCAATTACTATTTAAAAGAAAAGCAACAAATCAATAACATTCAGAATGCGCAATTGTCAAAATAAACAAAACACGTGAGAATATTGTGTCTGGTATTTGCCATCAAAATTTTGCTTGCATATTATTGTTCTAACCCCGTAATAGGTGTGAGCAACCAAAGCCTAAAAAAGTCCAGCATTATGAATATCGTTCATAGTGCTATGCCTCCAAAACCAGCCGATTTATTTATATTTGCATTTATATTTGCTAGGTAACATGAATATCCAATTATTCCGGCCGTTAGCTTTCTAGGCGGTCATGAAATACAATAAAAATGTGAATTTTTTAAGGAAACTACTTACCCATGCATTTTTCTAGATGTGGTGCAAATCTCTGTGCCGCAACCAGACGATCACAATTCGGGCATTTACAATCGAACGATTTTTTTGAATTAACCGGACCAAAAACGTTTATATCGGGTATATCCGTAATACCTCCCATTTGATTTTGATCGTCGGACGTTGCTCCTTCCACATCATCCGACGTGCCAGTCTTATATGCATGGTGTACTTCAAATACAACGCCTAGTATTGTTTCATCAATTAATGAATTTAATAGATAATTTGCTCCTATTTCAACATTCACTGGATCCTTCATATAATTTTTGTATTCGGTTAATAGTTCAGCTACACTCGCATATTCGATATGTGGTGAACTATCATCACTCATATTATGATCAAGTGTGTAACAATACTAATATTAATTATACGCATATAGAATTTTTTTTATGTAAATCTTAATTATTTCTTTGTTTGATAATTTTTTGTTGTTTCGAGGAATTCTTATAATTTCCACGCAAGAAAAAAACTTAAGAATATTTTCTTTTATTTTTGTTTCGAGCGAGACTTGTTCGGTTTCTCCGATTCTTCAGTATGATGATATAAAAGTTTATTTATTAAAACACAATTCACTAATTTTATATAATTATTGACGAGCAATCCAATTGAAGTACAGCAAAATAGTAGAAATATTTTAAGTTTTTAATTCAGTACAAAAAAAAAGTAATACGAATATTAAAAAAATCTTGTTTTCATCTATTTTAGGAACTATTTTCAAGTTGAGAAAGTTTGAGGTTATGTTTGATTTTTTTTAAACAAAATTTTGACAGCTGATATGACTACTTGTTTTATTAGGGATGAGCACAGTTTTTTTGCGGTTAATATTTTAACCGGTAAACACCGGAGAGCAATGCGTCGTTTTTAATGAATTTGATGCGTAACTTCAAATCGAAAATAAAAATTTGTTTGATATGTATTACCATAGAAAAATAATTTTACCTAAAATAAGTTAAACTTATTTTTCTATGGTATTATAAAACAAACTAAAGGCCATATGTTTATATAGATAAATTGCTTTTTTAATTTTAGACACTGTGGCTAAATTAAATAAAAGCTGCTTAATTCCCGATTCTATTTGGGCTTCCATGAACTTAAACAACTTTTTACGGTACCTACTAGACCTGATTGTGACAGTTGTCTTGACGATTTTTTGTGGCTGCCAAAATCTCCAAGATCCTACCGCACATGGATTCGAGACTCCCATACAATTTATTCCTTAATGAATGTAAATTTGCCTTTCATTCTTTTCCAAAATACTCTCTCTTCTAATCAGATTATTAAATTTACGGAAATCTGCAGGAAGCTATCAGCAAAAATCGATCAATCATAAAATTCATTAGGAACCTGATAATGGTGAATTTAAAGTGAGGTATCAAGCGATAAACAAAGTCGGAGACCTCAAAAAAGCTCTTAAAAGTACGTTTCTATGTTAAAAATTGGAAATTCTCATGGTAACATAAAAAAATAGAGGGAATTTATTAACTTGTACCGTTTTCAATTTAAGAATACAAATAAAGTTTAATTTTTCTCTTTTTAACTTCTACGTTTTTAATAAAAATATGGATAGTCACTTATAGCATTTTCACTGGCACAAAAATCTTGATCCAAATTTTTGGATTTATTATTTTTTGCCAGAGAACACAATTTTGGATTTTTTTGTTGACGTTTACACATAAATGCGTGGTCATTTTGACAATTGACATGACGTTGAGTATATGTGTGAGTAAATGTAAAACAAAAATCCAACAAATTTTTTGGATTTTTCTTTAATCCATTTTCAAAAAAAAAAGACAAAAAACGTAAACAAATCCATTTCCAATTGATTCCAATCAGAAAAAATGTGGATTTTTGTGCCAGTGAAAACGATATTAGTGTGTGTTTTAATTGGTTTAAATACCGCATAAAAAGTTTAAAAGTTAAAAATTTAGGTGAATAAAAATGTCAAACTTTTTATCTGCATCAAGAGCTGATAAAATTTTTATGTGGAACACACTTGGCTGACAAAAATATTTGTTTGTAAACAGAAATTTGTCATGTATAAATTATGAGAAACATCGTAATGATTTAGATGTAAACGGACCATAATTAACTAATATACATTTAAATAGTATTTAGTTTACATATTTTCATATTTCAATTTGCTTTATATGTTCATAATTACACATAAAATAAGTAACGATGTTAATGTCAAAATTTTGATAACAGATGAAAAGTTAAAAAAATTACCACGAAATTTTTTTAAACATTTTAACTTTTTATGCGGCATTTAAACCAATTGAAACACACACTTACTACATTTTCTAGCAGGCAATGTAATATAAAAAAATGTTTTGTTGTTCAAAACGAGATATGATACATGCAATTTCTTGAAAAAGGCTAACGATTTAGTTAAAATTATAACAATTGCGGACAATCGTTTAATTCATATTTTCTGCGTTCATTATACGTTTGGAAAGGCACAATAATGGGTTATTCGGAAAGTATAAATATCACAAAAAAAAACAGAATAAAAATAAAATTATAAGAAATAGTATGTAAGTGTGTTATAATATAAAGTTCATTTGCATATAAAATAAATATTATTAAAAATACAAAAAATAAAAAACATTAAAAAAAATAATTCTGTGCAAACTTTATTTAAACGTGGTTGCATAACGAACTATATTTAAATTGGCAAAGGCACTCGTCTCATAAGTCCTTCACTAAAAACTCTCTTGAACTATACCCCACAACGAAGAAAACCGCCTGTGGCCCCATTCTGGTAAATAACCGGTCGAATCACGATAGGGGCAGGGTGCCAAAGAAAAGTCTCATCAACAGATTACGATCTGTGATAAGAAAGGAATACAACTACGAACCCTTATCGGCGTGCAGCTCTCAAGGGCCGACCCATCTTCCATGTCCAGTACTATAGGCTGGCATGAAGCTAAGCAATGCGCAGGCATAACTGCTTAAAGTAAGACGGGAAAAATAAACCTCGATAGACCAGGGAAAGCTTGGGTCCCAAAACACATGGCATGGTTTAAAACAAAAAAAAATTTGGAATAACTTTCCTTGGTATTTGCTATGAAAAAATACTCCCAATTTATGAAAATTCACATCAAACTTTTTTCTCAGAGAGCTTGACAAAACTGATATATAGATATGCTATATAAAATCTTTCCCCAGTTCCCTATTTCCAAGAAACTAACAGAATAGGGCCTCTGGAATGTTCAAGTTGAAAACAAGGTATTACTTTAGAAAGTAAGTAAAGTCATAGGATATTTTATTGTCATTTAAACCAGATAAATCGATTCTTAAATAAAAACAAATTGGTAATTTCATTGTTGGTAGATTCAGTAAACCTTTTAATTCAATATTTTTCCAGAAATGTTACGCCATTGTCATATCGTTGTAGTTGAAGGAATCAAATCTGAGTATTAAGTTCTGTTGGTTGAAATACTGCAAGGTTCAATCATAAGGGGTATAATATTTGCAGTGTACATGAATGAGGTTGTGGATGCAACACAGCATACAAATTACTGAGTGTTTGCGGAAGATATCCAATTTTAGAAACAAATAGTATTGAAGGAATGAAGACAACCCATTAATGGGGTTATTTTCTCCATAGTTTGTGGAATGGTGTTCTAGTGCTAAAAGCTCATGGTTTCGAAATGTTCTGCAAGGCACATGAACCAATATGTTTTGGAAAATGTAAACTGAATCAATGTGGCCAAGCAAAACACTACCAATAAAAGCCGGGTCTAAGAGAAGTCGTCCATTTCCAAGTTTCTTGGGCATACTAAACTTTTACAGGAATTTTACTCCGAATAATGAAATTTGGTACGATATTTCTATTGGTACTTTAAGGCAATAATACCCGAAAATTTTTGCCTGGAAAATTTTGAATGTGTTCATAATTTATCACATCCGGAAATTCTAGCAACAAACGAAATGCTAACCAAAAAATGTGTTTGAAAGTCAAAAGTATCGAGGCTCGTTAAGTCTCCAGAATTATAAAGCTATAACCAGCGAGTCTGTAAGAAATTTAAGTAACAAGGCGATATCGGAAAAATATTTGTTTATTGACATTATTGACACAGTTTCGTTAAATTTTAATTGTCACTTAGCAATCTGTAACAAGAGCGAAAATTATCGCCCAAACTGAAAGAAACGTCAGAATATTTGAAATGGCGGTATGTGTATATGTGTTACATTTTTATGTAAATACAAATATTTATTTATATTTTAATAATTTAAATAATATTTTATGTACATTTTTCATCAGCTCTTTTCAGCTCAATAAGTTCCGTTTGTTCACCAACATTTGTGGCCGCACAAGGTCCATCAGCTTGTTGAATGAAAACCTCACATGTCATGCGAGTGAATAAAAAATTGCTGTTGACTATTCTACATTGCTAAAATCGTGACCTAAAATAAATTATGTACATAATTATATCTCTAGTAGTTACATACATAGTAATCTGTCTCTTTTGCGATTCATTTTTCGTACCACACAAGACCGTTTTTTTAATGTTTGCCCCCTCGTCCTTTAAATAGGGTTAGAACCTGTTCAATTTTCTCAAATAGATTCATTTTTGACGAAAATCGTGGTGTGGTTAATTTGTAATTTTGCAGATTGACATTTAAAAATTCAATTGACAATAATAATCGTGTTACAGATTCGCTGGTCAAACTGTCAAATATTCTGTAATAAAACGTTCTCATTAAATTCTGTAAGGTTTCGTTACTGACTCTTACAGACTCGCTGGTTATAGCTGAATGTGTTCATAATTTATCACAACAATTCCAGCAACAACTGAAATGCTAACCAAAAAATTTGTTTGAAAGTCAAATGTATCGAGGCACTTAAGTCTCCAGAATTAGAATAAACTGTTACCGTAAATGTTTTGCCGAAGTTTATTTAGACATGATAAGTTCACTATCACGTAACATTAATTAACAGGTATCTTTGATGACCGAGAATTAAAGAAAGGGTTGGTCGTTTCTTCTTGAAAATTGGTGTATGGCGAATACTTCATAGTTCATCGAACAATTACAAAAATATTGCAACTACAGCCTTCCACTGTAATTCTTGTCCAAATGCTTCGCAACCTCCCTATGAAGGACCTTTCACGTTGGATAAATTCGGAATCGAGCGACCCAATTAATCAATTAAAACTTTGTTTTTTTGGAACAAAGCGATAACCCAATCACAACGAAATAAATTCAGTAACTCCAGCAGTAAGTTAATTCATTTATGCCCAGTTGCACAGAAAAATGACTAACGGCCGATTAGTTGTGCGCCAGTTAAATATTTTATATGGAAATCGGTTTCCGCAATCAGAAAAAAGTCAACGCAAACTTGATTAAATATATTTTATTCCGTGAAAATAGTTAGCTTGCGTATAAAAATTTAAATGGCCAATTTTGATTGAATAACTTTTTAACTAGTCATAAAATATTTCCATGGAATTTAATATATTTAATCAAGTTTGCGTTGATTTTTTTCTGATTGCGAAAACCGATTTCATATAAAATATTTAACTGGCGCACAACTAACCGGCCGTTAGTAATTTTTCTATGCAACCGGGCATTAGTCAGATAATACAGTTTTTGTCCGATAAAAAATCGGAACATCAATTAAGATGACTCGTCATAACAATTATTTATATTTAGTGAGTTGGGGTTGTTTGCCAGCTTTTCAAAATACAAAATCCCGCTTTTCAAAATGAGTTCATAAAAAATTCAAAAGTAATATTTTGATAGTTTGTTTCAAAGTAATAATTGGATCTGAATCTCGCAGGATTGAAATTGTCACATGAAGAAATTTTGAATTTTGACCAAGCTAAATTAAACTTGATAATTTCTTAACAAATTATAGTCAAACTTAATATGTTGAAATCAATAAAAGCCTGCCTTTTAAATAAAATGCACCTAATAACATAACTTTTTGAATTTGGTTACCGAATTTCTTGGTTTAATACGTATTACGTATGTTTAATCGATTATCAGTTAAATTTCAACACGTCCAAAATACAAAAGTTCATTTAAATTTTATGTTAGGTTCTTAATTCAACTATATATACCAAATTTGTCTATAATTAGTAGAGATATTTCCTAGTTCCAATCAGTGTGACCGAATTATTAAACAACCCAAAACCGTTCAAAATTCATTTTGAATCCAACCCATTTCTGAATACCAAATTTGGCAATAATTAGTTAAAAAATGAACTTCTTCCAAAACTCACGCTGAAATCTCAACCTAGTTCTATTATCAAATTTGAACATAATTTGTTAAGGAAAATGGCCAAATTCCGCAACTTCGTAAAATACTTATACGTTTCAATCAAGCTCTAGAAAATGTTAAATTTAACTGTAGTTAACATTTTATTATAATGTGCTGAGAAATAGTCTAGACCGATTCAACATGGCTGAAGTCCGGAACTTCAATAAAAGAAGTTAGAACCACAACGAAATTCTGCATACCAAGTTGGACAAGTTTTAGTTTAGGAATGACCAAGTTCCAACGAGCATGGCATAATTGAAAAATTTCTTGAATCATTCATGTTATAATACAAATCACATTCCAAATTTTAGTGTTAAGAAATTTTAATAAATGTAGATAAAAAGAAATTTGTGTTGTAAAAATAATGTTGCACAATAATCAAGTTTTAGGAGATTCGTTTTATCCCTTTTTCAACAAAAAAAAGGCTCAATTAAAGTCCAAACCACACAAATGTGTGAGTAAAAAATCATAGTATGTAATGGCTGTTTTGATAAAAAATTTCGCATTATTTGAAGTACAACCAAAACAATTGTGTGTATAGTTTTAGTGTTTTTTTTTCGAACAAAAATCGGTTTGAAAGGAATACACAAATATGTAGGTTGTTTCAAAACACATACAGAAATAAATTTTTGACATGGTACTTTTGTCGTACCCACACAATTGTGTTAGTAAAACACAAAACAGATATGTACTTAGATTTCTGAAAATACTAAGAACACCACCATTGTTCTACTTATACGATACTTTCTATTTTCACACAAACCTACATACATTCAACAAAATTCACAAAACGCACAATCAAAATAAAGCTGATCGAGATTCTCACTACAAAAAATCTAAATAAAAATGTGGTCACTTATATTATATCAATTAAACACACTCTTTTCTCAAAACGCATGCGTTTTTTTATTCTCTTTTTTCGTAAAAATTTTTGACATTTCTTTTTTGCACCGAAGAAGCAAATTCAAAGTGCTCGAGTCCTCTCACCGGATAATATCAGTGTGCTGTCAAAAGTTAAAAAAATTAAAAAAATAAAAGTTTTGTGTAACCCAAAAGTTTATTGTGCAAAAAATATAATAATTTAGTTAAACAGTTTTAAAAGCATACTTTTTGGATTTCCATTTATAAAACAGAAACAAATAAACTTAATTCAGGTAAAATGAAATATTCAAAATAGATTTTATCTACATACACAAAAAAAGAAATAAAAATAAAATTGGTGACGTCATACAATAAAACAATGTGAAATTTTTAATTATATTTTTGTTGGAAATTATAATATTTTTGTAATTTTTGATATAAAACCATATTGTTATGAAAATGTTTAATGATAAATAAATTTTCTAATTGTTATGTGTGCTGTGTGTGAAGATTACGCCCTTTAAAAATGGTGTCATCAGTATCAAAAAATATATTCCTGCGTCTATGGTGGGCCTGTGCCAATATTTATGGTTTGAAGTTGAAATAACTGTTTATATTTTTTGGGGGATTTTTCGCGGAACTATTCGTGACTCAGTAAATGCGTTAATTATCAATGATAAATTATCTAAACTATATGATGCATGATTGTGAATTTTATATTTGATGTAATTCGTGTAAATGGTCGTTATCCGCGGCCCAATATTTGTACTACTGACGAGTTGACAAAAATACACGATTTTTTAGTTCTCCCCATTAAATGTAGGTATATCCTCTGTGCAATAAATTCATAAAATAATGGTAATAATTATTACGTGATTTATACGACGATCAAAATTATTTCGCGCACGCTCCTATTTGCTCTTGCTCCATTTTCTAGAGCGTATTGATTTTTACATTTTTTTTGTCTTCACAAAATTTATTACAAACAATGGAAAATCCAACAACATAAAAATAAAATGGAAAAGGAAAAACGAATGGAAAAAAGACAAAATATAAAAAAGTTTTACTTCGTTCTTATAGACCAACGTTCAATGCATACAATGACTCGAAACGCTTAGTCTGTTGACTTTCCAGCGATGACGATGTTGAGGGTGATGATGATGATGATGACGAGTCGTTAATACAAAATATATTGGCACAGTAGGTAATTGTATATATGTATGTATTTTCAACAGCTGAGACAATCTCATTTTCTGGTTTATGTAGCCATGACCTTTATTTATTCACCGGTGTGTTGCGTTTTTCTTGTATTGCCTGTAAACCTAATCTTAATCAACTTGGAAATGATAAAACGTAATTCTCCTTATAGGTTTTGCGAATCCGCATATGAATCTACAGCACAACATATTTGGGTTTTGTGTGATTAATTTACGACAGAATATCAAGCTTATAATTTATGATTGTTGGTTTTATGCAAATGTGGGGGTACCTAGATAGTTTTTGTGGCAGAATTTACGCAATCGGATGTACATCGTCATATAGAAGAAGCGATAAGATTTGTATCAGAGAAACATATCGGATTCGGATCTGGCGGGGCTCCGGCTTTTGGTCTTAATATTTTTCGTTTTCAAAATTCAATTTCACATTGGATTTTTTTTTTGATCCAATCATAAATCTTGATATTTGTCATTTGTGGAACTTATGATAATGAGATGGCAGAACAGTTCGACATATATACATTTTAGGTTCCAGGGTATTTGAATATTGCGAGAAATTTGAGGGTCAAAAATCTTACCTACAGAATAAATGTTGAAATCTAAGTACAAGCCGCTAGCTAAGTACAAGCTAGTGCTTAAGAAGCCCGTGAGACTAACGAAAGATGGGTAATACGTGTTTCATATTCAATAATTCAGCAGCTCGACATTTCTGCAAAGGAGTGGAACCATCGTTGTTTTTGGAGATATTATGGCAGACTATATGATAGATATGCCAGATAGATATGCAAGAATCTGTGATATGTTGCTGGAATTAGAGTTGTCAACAGTGGGAAATCGTTGTATACGTAATGACTTTTATTTTTAGGCTTGATACAAATTTGTTACCACAATATTTATGTCAGTTGTTGTGTAGGAGACAGGATGTGTTATGAATCATAATACTAGGCATAAGGATACATTTTATTTAGAGTTTAAAAGTCAATCTAAAAGTAAAAATTCGATATTTGACAAAGGTATATCGATGTATAATGAGTTACCCAAAAATATAAGAAATTGTATAAGCATAAAGGATTTTAGGGCACAACTGTTAAAAGAAATTTTATAATTATTAAGTAGATGATGTATGTATATTGTATTGTAAACTGGAAAATTAGCTTAAGAGCTATTTGAAAAATAAAATAAATAAATAAACTATCTCATCTTATAGGTAAACGCGTGAAAATTTCTTGTGTCTCACTTGATTACAAACTGTGTCTATGCCAATAGTTTAGGGCGGTTGTCCAAACATCATACGGTCGTTAGATTTATGGTCATCCAACCGTCATAATCTAATCTAACACACCCTATTATATCTAAGCCGCCGCAGCACTTTTATACTCAGTTTGGCGAAGGAGGTTTTACATTAAAAAGAAAGGTTTTCGTTCTTGAACTCATCCAATCGAATTGCAGTTTTCATGGTCCCTTTTGTTGGAGGTTTGTTTAGTAGCCCCATCACCAGAGCTTAGCCTACTCTTTTTCCAATCAAATCACGTTTTGGTTTAGTTTAATGTATACATTTCACAATGTTCTGAAAGTAATCCTTCATCCCCTTGAATAATTTCGTAGTCCAATTTTCAAGCCGAGGTATTGCCCGTTCATCAGGGTTATTCGTTTCATCTACTGATTCCACGCACAAATTCCCTGGAAAGGCTTGATAAACCCTTGCCAAATTATAGAGTGGTTATTCCGAAAGAACCACAGAAATTTACGAGCCATAAACGACAATTTACGCTCACAATAAAGCTCACGTAAAGTCAATTCCGATGGAGTTATAAAATTATGTTCGCTCTCTGCGAGTCTAATAAATGTTAATATAAATCTTATCCACATTTCTAGTTCACTTTACGTGCACAAGACTCTTCGTGTTCCCTTTTATCCATTTAAAGGTAAAATTAAATTGAGTGTGCCTGAAAAAAAGTCCGTTCAAACGAGTAATCAAGAAGTAATTAAGATTTGAAATTTTTTGAAAAACGTAACCTTCTGCGTAAGGTTACAAGATGCCACTCCAATATTTAAAGGGTGTTCGATCTATTAGATTTTTTTATATTAAAAAAAACAATGTATGTTGGAAATTTATTTTTTTTTACTAAAAATGAAAGTTGGTTCTATGCCATTTATGTACGAATTAAACATCGTTCATGTGATCACCACGGCTCCTGTTCCAGGCCTGCATTCAATTTTTTGATGACTTTTTCCAAAAAAAGCAGTTCAATATGGGATCAATTGCAGCTCGAGTGTCGTTCTTAAGATCTTAAATTGTTTGTGGATCATTGCTATACACTTTACAAAAAACCCAAAAAAATATTCTATCGATGTCAAATTGCATGATCGCCAATTGACATTAAAATTTCTACAAATTATGCAATCATCAAACTTGTTTGCCAATAAGTCGAGAGTTGTATGATTTGTTTGACATGTGGTACCGTCTTGTTGAAACCAAAGATCATCTAAATCAATTTCATCCGATTTTGGCCACAAAAAACCACGTTAACAGGCCACGATAGTGCTCACTATTTCATTGTTACTGAATCTTCACGTTCAGCTGTTACTTTTTCACGAGTACCTTCCATCGTACGACGATGGTGTTCATATGCTCTACGACCTGCAGTTGATCCAGTTTCTTCGAAACGTTCAACAATTTTGTCCAATGGAAAAAACCCAAAAAAATATTCTACTAAAGCCAATGGAATTTTTGATTATAATGACTGATTTTTTAATTTTTGATTATTTTTATTTTTAAATTAAATTCCTTTTTTTATAATTTGAAAATTTTTAATTATGAAGTTTTTGTTCTTATTTTTGGAATTTTTTTTAATTAAAATTTTTGTTTCTTTTTTTTAATTATAATTTAACATAAATAAAAGTTTAAATTTTATATGATTTGATTTTTTTTTTAAATCTGAGGGGTATTTAATTCATGGGTGCCATTTTCTGAAAAAAACAAGAATTTTCATGATTACGTAAGGCAAGAAACTAAAAAAATAATAACCCACAATCAAAAGTAAAATACACTAAATATACAGAACTTATAATGTATTTGGTATTTTTTAGCGTATTAGATTGCATACAAAAACTGTAAAAAAGAAAATATTGTATGTGTGCGTAGTACCGAAAAACAAAAGAAATAATAATACATGTGTACAAAGTACAGTTTCCTATCTTTGTGTTTGTGAACCTTGCATTTAATATTAAGCGTATGGAATTTGGTTTGTGTATTAGTTCACAAACATTATATCGAAGATAATATATTGTGTTCTATTGAGGTACCTTATCATTCCGTACAGTATTTTTTCAATCTCTGGTTCCAGCTACCTTAGACTTATAAGTCTTGCCTCTTCCCTACTAAACATTTTTGGAAAGACAGAAAGCCAAATAAGCTATCGAAATCCCAACATGCATATTGCAAGGGGAAATCTGCGGAAACTGTCCCCCACTCCATTATTAGAGTAATAATCGAGAAATCCCTTGAACATAAGGAATACTCTATGATAACTTTTCTGGATTTAAAGGAGACCTTTAACAACGTCAGACTAGAGGCGAGCACGCAGTCAGTCACTCTCCTCTCTGTGCATGGACGAATCACTTAGGGGCTGGGTAGATCAAATGCTAAAATCCCACTCGTGACGGCCAGTCTTGGTGGTTCCTTCAGCAACAGATTTGTGAGTGGCAGCACACCGCTGGGTGGAGTATTATCTCTTCTTCTTTCTTCGTTGCTCACGCGGATGATGTTGCGATTGGTGTCTGCGGTAAATATCTTTGCACCTTAAGATAACGCATGCAAAGTGCGCTTGGCATTCTCCCCAATTGGGCTAATAGTTGTGGTTTGAATGTTAATCCACACAAAACTGAGCTGGTCCTTTTATCTAGAAGATACAAATTTCCTCTGATGGAACCTTTAGCTTCACTGATAAAGCGAAGTATCTGGGTCTCATTCTGTACAGCAAACTAAGCTGGAAATATTTTGAGGCAAAATAGTTGTCAAGCTATTTTCGTACATTTTCGTAGGAAGTGAAATTCTCCTCAGCAAGCCCGTGCCCCATAGTTGCAAATAAATGATAAATGATAATCCGTGCCCCATAGTTGCAAATAAATGATAATCGGACGGAGCCAAGTCTCGCGAGTAAGTCGCATGTGAAAGAATTTCCCAATTAAGTGCTTCCAACATTTCTATGACCGGTTTTGCTTTGTGTGATGGTGCGTTATAGCATGAAGCAAAATCACTTTGTGTTGCCTTTTATCATATTCTGGTCGTTTTTCACACAAACCTCGGTTCAAACTGATCATTTGTTGTTGGTAGCGTTCAGTATTTACGGTTTCACCAGGTGTTAGCCGCTCACAATAAATTACACTCTTCTGATCCCACCAAATACTGAACATTGTCTTCCGCCCGAAGCGATTTGGCCTTGCAGTCGATGTCGATGGTTGTCCTGGATCAACCCAAGACTTTTTGCGCTTTGGATTCTCAAAATAGATTCATTTTTCATCGCCAGCCACAATTCGATGGAGAACTGGCTTTCCTTTGTATCTGGCGAGCAACCAGGTGCAACTGTGTTTTCTATCTTCCTGTTGCCTTTCATTCAGTTTATGCGGAACCCATTATGCGGAACCCATTTTTCCAGCTTTTGGATCTTTCAAATGACTTTTAACAGTCAGAAGACGGCTTCTCGTAACACATTCAATTAATCCGTGAGTTGCTTTTGCGTTTAAGCGTCATCCTCATCCAACAATGCTTACAATTCACTGTCTTCAAACTTTTTTGGTGGTCTTCCACATTCTTCGTTTCTCACGTCAAAATCACCACTTTTAAATTTATTAAACCACTCATACCATTGTGATTTACCAAGAGCATGCTCACCGTAAGCTGTGACAAGCATTCGATGCGATTCTGCAGCAGCTTTCTTAAATGATAACAAAAAATCAATGATGTCCGCAAATCGTAACAAGTAAGCACAAAACTCGATATTTTACATGTAAAAACATGCGTTATGGTATGAAACTTGTATGGTTATGAATTGAATGTTGTTGACGGATGTCAAAAGAAAACAATGGCGCACGATGACGTGGTTTGTCGAAAGGTACATTGGCAATTGGTGCCATTTGTTGGTAAATTCCGGTTTCATATTTACAAACCTGGGGCGATATGTTGTAAGATAAATTCGAATCGAAATTCGAAAAAAGTCGAATGGCGGCATGTTACATCATTCGCGAATGGCGATAAATGATAAAGTTTCATCATTTAAAACCAAAGTAATAATAAATGTAGCTGACATTTCATTCTAAAAAAAGTGTTGCAAGATTGAAAACGATAAACGTCGAAAATCATATAACTTTCATTTTTTCTATTCGATTTTTTCTGATTTTGATTCTAAGTGACGGTACAACATACCGCCCCAGGCCTGAGATTTTGTATGCTATTCTCACGAAATGAGAATTTGTATGGTAAACGCATAGAACTTTTCATGAAAATTTCGTGAGAATAGCAAAATCCCACTGCTGGTAATATTATAGTAGAAAGAGTAAAGAAAGCTACAAAAGGAAAAAGGTAGGGTTGGAGCCCTACATTGTCCATTGGCTCTTTATTTCTACAATACTATTAGGCACATTTTGTTATATACGGCTACTCTTTGGTGGTCAGACCGACTACACTATCTTTTGATCAGAGGTATAGCACCGATATTCTGTACCGAGAGGACTGGTTGAGATAAGCATTTCTAAATAGTGAAGGTGTTAATTTTTCACTAATGGATCAAAGATGGATGTGAAGGTGGGGTTTTCTGTGAAGAATTAAATGTAAATCTCTCTTTTTGTCTCCGGAACTACTGCAGGGCTGATCTAATCGTGATAAGAGAAACCTTTGACTGACCTTTGTATGATGTAATATCTGCATGGGGTATTCGCATTTTTTACGATCAGTTCGGCTTCAATTAAGACACACAAAACATTTCCTTACGTCGAAAGTAACCCATAATTGTCTCTCATCTCTTAACGAGATGGTAGACCAGTTCAGCATCCGGTGCCAAGACATTCCAATATTACGGGGAATGAAAAGGCGGATGAACTTGTGCGACAATGTACATCCTTCATTTCACCAAGCAAAGTGTATGTTGATATACCGCTCGCTACGTGTAAATTACTACTTAAAGAGGAAGCTAGAGGACAGCAAACGACGGCCCAATAGTACCTCATGCGTAATAACTAGACAGATCTGGCCAAAAATTAGGCCTGTCAAGATCCAGACAGGTGTTATTGCTGCGTCGGCGGCATGTCAGTATGGTGTCGTAAATGAATTGACAGACCTCAGTAATATGGACATCAAGGATATCCTACGCTTCGTTAAGAGCTCAAGATGGTTCGATGTGAGGTGAGAAAACAATATGGCACGACTACGGTCCTGATTGTATCTATGCCAGTTCTTTAGGACAACCACTCTAATCCACATATGATGAGTGGCTTGAATTACTTATATACGATCTCAAACTGTTCGTCCTATGTACAGATCCTTGGTCATTGTTTTGAGGATGTTTTTGGGGTACCTTTAGGTTGAAATTGTATTTTAATACGTTACTCCGATATACGTAATTGTCAGGTGAGTTTAACTTTTGGGCTTTAATCTAAAATCAGATCGCTTTGAATATTGCTCCTCTAAACTTTTACACCCAATTTCATGGTTTTTAAATGTTCTTACGATTTGGGTCTAGGCATATTTTTGCTTAAACCATTTTTTCCCCTCTAAATTCCATTTATATGATACAGTTTTACTTAAAAAGCTTTCGCAATCCTATAAGTGTGGACAAACGGACACTAATCAGATTTAACATTTTAGAAGAGCTTACGTTATTTTATGTTAATCATACTACTTTTTTATTATTTTGGCAACAGCTGTTTTAATAATAAAATTTACATATCGTAAATTTGTGTGATGGACACGGGTGACGTTTTGCCTAACAGTATAATTTGGTCATTTTCAAATCGATAATATATGAAGTTCAATGGCATTTATGGTCACGAAAATAAAAATAGTTTCAATGTCATGTGGATGACTAAAATCATAATAAAATCAATCGTGTTCCGGTGGAAGCATGCAATGAATTAATTTGTACCAATCAACACAATAAATTTATTCAAGTAAATCGTATCAATTAATGAGCATATTTACATGTATTGATGGATTATAGTGGAAAGTAAAACTAATAATTAATCATTTTTGATATCAGAATAAATCAGACATGTATACTTTAATCAAACCCACACCCACACTCTTAAGTGAAATCGGGAATCTTGCAAATTTAATTTATTCAATGATATCATCATCAAAGTCAGACGAAACAATACGAGACACGGTACAGTAAACAAAGAAATATTTGAATGTATTTAGCCCAAAGCAACAAAATATAATGCATGGCATTGTGTTGAGGTTGGAGGCTAAAATATATTTCTATTCCAGCTATATTTTGTATAAATTGGATTGTAATGCTTGAATCCTAATCAGTTTTTAACATTAGCTTGTTAACTATATAGGGGTGAAACTACAAATTTTATGCAGTCTGGTTTTAATGTTGCTCTAAATATAAAACGCAATATAGCGGTGTAATTGAATGGCCTATACCTCAATAACAACTTTCTCGTTTTTTTCACCCACTTCCTACAACGAAATAGCGAACGAAAGTTTAATTTCAACTCTCGCTAATATAAAGGGTGGTGGTTATGATGACATTCGAAATGTAATTCTGAAGAATTCTATTTAATATGGTTTTAGAAAGCGTTTTATACCCCTATCTATTATCTTAAAATTGCTAAAGTGTCACCAAAATCAATTTCGGTTTAAATTTTTTAAATTTTGATTTCAGGTCAGTCACAAAATTCACTCTCAGTGTGTATTTCTCAGCAATTTACATACAGCTCAGTAGCTCTCATAGATAAATGATTGTTGGTTTGAAAGTTTCAAGTTCGAAACCTATAACTACCACCTTGTTGCGTGTGCAATAAATTTGTGAATTTGTACAATAGAGCTGAATTAATTCCGGGCTGGTTAAAATAATAAAAATGTTTATTTGCGTCATTCATTAATCGATCTGAACAAACTATTGTACAGTTAATGTATACAATTTTCTTAAAGTCTGGTAGCTAACATTTGATAAAAAGCAACTTCGTGTTCCGAAAAGGTTTGTGTTGAGATACCGAACGGAAGTCTCCCGAAACAGTTTTAGGCGTTTTTCAAATTTAAGTATTTGTTAATTTAATACAAGAAAATGGAGTTAATTCCAATTTTTAAAAAAATGTTAAATTAATATTCCCCTATGACAGGTCGGCCATAAAACGCGCCCATCTACATCTATTTGCATAAAGGACAAAATTATTTTTGCTTTTGTTCTCTGTACCGTTCTAAACCGTTTAATGGACCTGAACCAAATATGCACTATCATTGGATACTTTCAGATCACCCAACAGTTGATAACATGTTGAGTGGAATCAGTATAGGAACCAAGCGCACATTTTAGTGGAAAAAAATATTCGATATAATTTCTTGTAAATGCAAGAAAAACGTACGTTCAACTTTTAATATTTTTTTAATCATAGCAGACGTATGTGCGACTTTGAATTATTTTATTATGTTTACAAACAGCCTGACATTTCGTATTGATATTGACGTTTCGATTTGTGTTAATTTGACGCCGTTTATGTTTTAAATTTGAATGAAATTAAATTGAGTTCAACAAACAAAATTTCTTATTTAAAGATGATCAAAAATCTATATATGGTCATAATTTAGCGGGTTCCGAATAATGACTTATTTAATTCCAACTGAAAATCTTAAAATAATTGGATTATGTATACATACATGTATATTATAAAATAAATATAGTCAAATCATATTGACCTATGCATCCATTCATTTTTTCAACAAAAATATAAATATGTATAAAAGAATTTGATTGTATCTTTCTAAATAAAAAAAAAATTGCTGTGAAAATAACAAAAAATGTTTTATCTGTACCTCCATATGTACTGATAAAATTTTGTCTAAATTTAGTTAGTTTTTATGTGCGTTGCATGCACAAAATTTGTATAGCAGTTTGGCTGCATACATGCATTTTGATTTCAACGGAAAAAATTATATCGAATATTTTTTTCCGCTAAAATGTGCGCTTGGTTCCTATACAGGGCCAACGTTATGAAAATTTTGGGTTATATCAAAATTTCTCGGAAGCTAATATAATTATTAAAAAATCTCTATATATATAAAAGAAGGCATTGGTTCGTAAGCGATAAGCTGAAGAATACTGCATCGATTTTGACAACTATTAATATATATGTTCTATGGGTCGTGAGAATGGTTTTTGTAAAGTTTGGTCAAAATCGGTCCATCGGAAGTGACAGTTCCATAAGAGATGTTCGATCAATACACTCCAGAACTACTGTACCGAGTTTGATTAAAGTTTATACGTATGTTCTATAGGTCGTGAGGGGTGTTTCTGTAAGGTTTGATCGTCATCGGTTACACAAAACGGTGAGAGTTTTCAATATTAATCTAAAATAATATAAAAAAATATCATGAAAGTCATAAAAACCTCTTTTTCCACAATGCTTTATTAGATAGTTTTCAAAATGAGGAAAAAAGCTTTATCAGTTTTCAAAATGTGGGATTCCATGTTAGTTTTTGATTGAACGTTGCTCTCACTTGTTTAGCTTCTGGCACAATTAGAAGACTATTGTACTCTCGAATTTGCCTATGCCGCTAAGGTTAAACCATCAAGCCTAAAAGATCATCATTAATCATAGCTTTTTTTCGTTCTTTGAAGCAGTAAATTTAAAAAAAAAGTCTAATTAATAATCTGTTTGTGAAACTGGGTGATAGTCAAATATTTATTTTACAATCGATGTAGGTAACATTTTTCAGTTATTGAATAAATAAATTTAAACAGAATCAGTTTCGTTAAAAAATTGAAATTTTTCACTTTAGTTTCGCTTATGGCAGGTCAGTCACAAAACGCACTCATCAATTTTTTCTTCTATACATAAAAGGCTTATATATGAAAGAACAATTATTGTACTGGATTCCTCTTACAATACAGAGGATACGTATTTGTATTTTATTAACGAGCCTTCGTGTACTTTTCGAACAAAACGAACTTGAATCAATTTTTTTTATATATATATTCTACAAAAAAAAAAATAAAAAAAATATTGGCTCAATTAAAGTCCAAACCTTACAAATGTGTGAGTAGAAAGCGTTTTTGATAAAAAATTTCGCATTGATTTGAAGTACAAGCAACACAATTGTGTGTATAGTTATAGTTTTTTTCGGACGAAAATAAGTTTAAAAGGAATACACAAATGTGTAAATTGGTTCAAAACACATACAAAATTAATTTTTTGACATGATTCTTTTGTCTTACCCACACAATTGTGTGGGCAGGCAGGAAAAGGGATATATTTCTTAGCAATTTTCATACAAGTCGGTAGCTCTCATTGAGAATGTTGTTGGTTCGAAAGCTTTGAGTTCGAAACCTATAATTTCCAACCCGTTTTTCGGTAACCCATTTTAATAATAAATAATAATTTTTCTGATTAATAATACATAATTTCTTTCCAAAACTAATAATTGTTGTGTGTTTGCAATAAATTAAAATATGTAAGTAATCTTGATTATTTATTGAATTTGTGAATTTGTACAATAAAGTTGAATTAATTCCGTTGTAAAATAAAAAAAATGTTTATTTTCGCTAATGGCAGGTAAATGGCAAAACAAACTCTTGATTAAAAAATAAAAGTATAGTATTTTGGAGTTGATATTGTGAACTAAGCTTCTGAGAAAATTTGTTTTGAAAATTAAAAATTATTTCATCTTAAAACTGGATTGTTAAATCACATACAAAGAAGCCCGAAGCACCGAAGAACCTTTTAATTTAAAATGTATAAATAACATTGATTACTCGGCAACATGATTAATTTTGGGTTTGATTTAACACGTAAAATTAAAAATAATAATTTTTTCTTATGACAAATCGATCGCAAAATGCATTCATCTTCGTCAATTTATAAAAGATTAAAAGTACGTTTGGCTTCTTCGTTGTACAATTCTAAAATTTCGTTGTACAATCCATCTGAACAAGCTATTGCACAATTAATTTAGCTGACATATCATAAAAGATACTTGTTGTTCCGAAACAGCTTGTGTTGAGATACCGAACGAAAGTCTCCTGAAACAATTTTAGGCGTTTTTTAAATTTAAGTACCTACTTGTTAATTTAATACAAGAAAATGGAGTTAATTTCAATTAATAAAAGTTATAAAATTTATATTTCCCTATAACAGGTCGGTGATGGTCAAATATTTGTTGTACAATCGATAATTGAAATATTTAAGTAACATTGTTTAGTTATAGAACAAACATATTTAAACAAAATCAATTTCGATTTGGTTAAAAATTTAAATATTCTATGTTCGCTTGTGACAGGTCAGTCACAAAACTCTCCCATCTATATTTCTTTCTATGTATAAAACACAAAAGTATGTTTGTGTTTGGTCGCTATACAATTCTCTGCTCAATTAATGTAAACCGAATATTGCACAATTACTGTCCTGGATTGATTGTAAGCGGATATAGGGTTTGCCAATAGGAATGATATGATTTTTAAGTGGCGTTTCGGCGATTTGTAATAAGTCATGATCTGTCATTTTTTGTTTCATTGTATTCAGTAATGTCTACAATTTCATCATGGTGAGATATACAAGAAAAACGTTTACAAATTATTCAGTTTTATTATCAAAAGAGGCTCACTTTCATCTGAGTGGTGTGATAAATAAACAAAACTGTCGATTCTGGTGCGAAGAAAATCCACAAATTATTCATGAAAAACCATTACATTCACCTAAATTGACAGTTTGGTGTGGTTTTTGGTCTGGTGGAATCATCGGTCCGTATTTTTTTCGAAATGAAGCTAGTAACACCGTTACTGTCAATGGAGATCGGTATAGATCGATGATAACCAACTTTTTATAGCCGAAATTAGAATAAATTGATCTTGACAACATTTGATTCCAACAAGACGGGGCTACGTGTCACACAGCAAGTGCAACAATTGAATTATTGCGAGAAAAATTTGGAGATTCGATTATTTCAAGGAATTGTGATATTGAATGGCCTCCAAGAAGTTGTGATTTAACACCATTAGATTATTTCTTGTAGGATTATTTGAAGTCATTGGTCTTTAGCAATAAACCAAACTCTCTTCAAGCTTTACAAGTCAATATTGAACGTGCTATTCATGACATACGACTTGATTTAGTGGAAAAAGTGCTCGAAAATTGAGTTCATCGAATTCGTTCCTACAGAAGAAGTCGTGGAGGCCCTTTGAAAGATGTTTTATTCAGAACTTAACTGTATCGATTGTACTTCACTTTAAATAAAAAACATTTCAAAATTAGTGTGTGTTTTTTTTAAAGAAATGATATCATTCTTATTGGAAAACCCTATATGTATTTGTGTTGTATTTGATTGATCTAAGCCGCCTCCGTAAACGAATTTCGATCGGTTTTTTATATATGTATTCCTTTGCAATTTACTAAATGAATCTTGGTTTGAAAGTTTTGAGTTCGAAACGTATAGCTACCACCTTGTTGCATGTCTGCAATAAATTGAATTTGTGAATTTGTACAATAGAACTGAATTAATTCCGGGTTGGTTAAAACAATAAAAAATGTTTATTTTCGCTGATGACAGGTGAATGACAAAACGCACTTCTCATTCATTAATCGATCTGAACAAACTTTTCTACAGTTAATCTATACAAAATTCGGTAGCTGACATTTGATAAAAGAAACTTGGTGTTCCGAAAAGGCTTGTGTTGAGATACCGAACGAAAGTCTCCTGAAACAATTTTAGGTGTTTTTTAAATTTAGTATTTGTTAATTTAATACAAGAAAATGGAGTTAATTTCAATTATAAAAAAAATATTAAATGTATTTTCCCCTATAACAGGTTGGTCATAAAACGCACCCATCTACATCTATTTACATAAAGGACAAAATAATTTTTTCGTTTTTTCTCTGTACCGTTGTAAACCGTTGAATCCACCTGAACCCCAAATATGCACTATCATTGGATACTTTAGAGTAAAATCAGGGCCAACTTTATGAAAATTTTGGGTTATATTAAAATTTAAAATTAAATTTAGGCTGATTTCAGTAATCGAGTTCGCGAGCCTGAAATCACCAATTGCAATTTACATCAGAATAGACTTTTACTTAATTAATGTATACAACTTGCTTTAAGTTCGGTCGGTGACATATGATAAAAGATAATTGATGATTGGAAAATGCGTTTTTTAAGTAGCATCGATTACTTGTTAAATTAATACAAGCAAATGAAATTCATTTCAATTAAAAAAAAAAATTAAATTAAAAATTATTATTCCTCTATGACAGGTTGGTCATAAACGCACTCATCTACTTCTACATATACATATGTAAAAAAGACAAAATTATGAATGCCGAACCGTTTAATCGACCTGAACCAAATATTGCACAATTATAGCAACATGTTGAGTATTACGGCCAAGTTGTAAAAATTTTGAGTTATGTGAAAATTTCAAATAATAAAATGGTGATCGTTTCAGTAATCAAGATGCCAATAGTTCGCGAGCATGAAAGCGCCAATGGTATGCAATTTCCATAGAGCTAGAGATAAAAGGATGTCGATGTTACGAAAATTCTTGAGATACTGAAGTAGAACTCTACTGAAACAATTTTATGCGTTTGTAAAATTTAAAAGCTATTACCATAGTTTTCAGTCAGTTATTAGACTGACGAGGTGAGACGTGCCCTCGTTTACCTAGTATGTATTATGTAAAATAGAAATAAGCTCGTATACCAAGTAAAACAAAAACCTAACATTACACCTAAAATAATATGTATTTACATAAACCTTGATGCGAAAAGTACAAAACTATTTTTTTTTGTTCACATTTGTTATAACCAGCAACTTGTCTTTTTTCTTACCATAAAATATATCTAAAAATATTATTATATCTGCATAATTAATAAAATGGAAATAGTTTATATTTTATTGATTACTAACACAAGGCGTCACAGACATGTCGGAAGAACTGTACCCGCATATAACGTTTATAGTTTTCCAATCGGAATAGCTTTAATATTACACGCTAGCTACGATAATTATATTGATCGTGTTTTCGCGAAACATGACTTCCATTTCTTCCCATTGTTTATTAGAATTTAATTAGCATATCTAAATGATATACACAACAACTTAGTATGATATACATATTGTATTAGTTCATTGATTTGAAAAATATTAATTTATGTATGTTTATTCATATAAGGCATGTCTATATTTAGTTTTGACGTACTTACATTGTTATTATTTTAAAATTTTCAATTGAGCTTTATCTACTTGTGCATGTACATATGTATAAAGCTTTGATTTTCATTATATAAATTATTCAACCAAAATGTTGATGTTACAAAAGTTATACAGAATTGAAAAAAAAACATAATACTAAATTTAAAATTGAGCAACAGAGAAAATAAAAAGGAAATTTTTGTGTTTTTTTACCAAAACTCTTTAGGGTACACAAATATATAAATACGTTAACAGAAAATCAACTTTTTATGTATGATATAGTGTATTTGTAATGTATCCTATATACATACGTGTAATTTGATTAAATATATCATGCATGGTATTTTATTTGTGTTTTATAAACTTAAATATAAAAGTAGGTATATAATATAAAAAGACCCAATCTTTTGACCTTGGATTTATTTGAACGAAAAATTTTCACAGATTTTCCGAAAGCCATTATAAAATCATATAAAACTCAATAAGGTTATTTTTGAAACGCTATATCGAAATAAACCATGAATGAAGCTTTACAACAATAGCTTTTTTGTTCGAATATGTATTTACAATTATGTCAGCATGTAAAACGTCCAAAATTATACAATTTTTTTTTTTATAAAAATGTTGTGTTTCATGACATAATGAAAATTTTTTGTAGCCACCTCTGTATGTTTATATTACATACATATCAATCTGGTGTATGTATATTAAACGAAATATCCATTCTGGTTTTATTATTTGGTATAAATAGAACAATTTAATTTAAAAACTTAAAATAGTATTTTTTTTTTTACAATCAATATAGTAATCGGATTAACAACAATGTGAATAAGATAAAATCATGTAATAAAATGTTTTAAATAAAAAACATAAAAAACATACCTAGAACATGTGTATGTACGAGTATGATGGTGGTGATGTGTAGTCCAAAATTCATTGAGTGACATATTCACATAATAGCTTATCCAGCTTTATGTGATGATTATATTGTAAAACGAAAATTTAAAGAACATGGGGATAACCACTGCCGCAATTCTCGATATTGTTGGGCTTAGTCAGTATCGAAGAACATCGAAGCATGAAGATTTCATATATTTTGTTGAATAAAATGAGCATTAGATGGCCAATTTTTAATTTTAAATGGCTTAATTTTACTATACGTGTAAAGTAGGAGTACTAGTTCTTGTCTATCACTCTAGATTCGACCATTACGGTGCAATCGAGAAAGAAAAAATTTCCTGATCAGGTACAATACTTCGAATTACTTTAACAGTTTTGTAAGCTGTATTCTGTTCTTGTTCTATTATTTTCAGTCATTACCCAGCAGGAAAGTTATTGACGACACACTAATGACTCATCAGCGACAGTCAAGTAAGGCAAGTGTATAGAAATGTATCAGTAAATTCAGATAAATTTTGGTCTGTGACATGTCTGCAATGAATCGTTTACGGCAGGTCTGAGCTGAATGGTATGTAGGAGTTCATATACGAATCTAATGTGACATGTCTGAGAAGAATTGCACTCGATATACCTTAGATGAATGCCAAATGATATAACATTTTCCTAATACAACAATTACAAAATGTTTTTTTACCTATTCGACAAGCAAAATGTAATAATCGTATAAAAAATATAACAATTGTTATTTCTCTCGATTGTTTATCTACGCCATTTTAAAAAGTATTTGATAGAATGAAAAGCGTTAAAGACATGTCATATGTGTTTCGATTAAAACATTGTGACGAAAGAAGAACGGCTTATGTCATGTCTTACACTTGTCGTCTAACGTTGATAGTTATTAGGCAAGTAATTTGAGAAACTAATGTGACTTCATAAATTGCTCGTTTAGTCAAGATAACAACAAAAATCGGCAAATATCTAAATTTTCATCTGAGTACTAAGTTTTTCAATAAAAGCTTTCTGTTTGTCGCAGGGTAGAAACAGGATCTGACAAAATTCAGCCTGGTAATTTGAAATTTTAGCCGTAAATTAGGTCATTGGGCAGCATCTTATATCTTCTTTGATATAAGTAAAGTCACGGCTGCACAATAAAACAATGGATAACTTAGATCTCCAATTTTTGATATTTTTCACTATAGACTTATGGATATACACTGCGGTTCACTTGATTAGACACACTTGCAATTTTAATTTTAAATGTAAATTTTACTGTAATTTCTCGCGGAACCAAGAAAATTTTTACTAAGGAGAGATATCCCTACTCAATAAATCCATAATTGATAATTATTCTGAGAAAACAAATTAATTTGCTTTTTAATTTTTTTTAAGATAAGTAGAAATTAAACGTTATTTTTTCGGTTCAGTTGATTAGACGTAACTTAGAGATATAATGAAAACACGGTCAGTTATATTTTTATTTTAATATTTTTTTTATTAAGAAATTCTTTAATTTTTAGTAATTTTTAGTCTAGCTATTTTTAGTAATGTGTACTACCCCCATTCTTTAAATGTTTTCCAAAAATCCTGTCCTTGAGAGAATCATATAAAGATTTTAAGTAGTACAAAAAACTCTCTACCCAGGCAGCTTTAACTCCTGCTATCAGCTCTTCGTTGTACGAGTTCGTTTGCCACCTTCATAAACTGTGCGAGTGAGCCAGCCCCAAAAGTTTTCGATCATTTCTAAATAAGGGACGTTATTTCCCTTATTTAGGGCCATGGTAATAACTCAACGTTTTGATGTATGGGCGCATTGCTATGTTAGAAAATCCAGTGAATAGGACCAAATAGCTCTTGAATTTCTGGAAAAACTGATTGCAGCATATGGAAACGATATTCAATTTAATATGAAATTGTGCCTCATAATGAAAATAATAATTATTGCCATCTGCTCCATCTAAGTTAAATAATTTTTTATTTGAAAAACAACTTTTTTTCAATTATTATTTAATGTTTGCGGATGCACATCCCAAGTCATGTATTGCTTGGCGAATTCCAATTTTTGTTGCTTGCGTACAGGGTTTAGTGGTGTTTTTCTAAATTGTTTTAATTTTTGATTTGGCATTAAGCCCAGCTGCCGTTGTGCCATTGGCTTACTTTATTGGTGGAAAGGGATGAATTGGACGCTAGCCAATTTTTCTTGTACCTTGAGGCGTCCGAACTGTCGCCGACCTGACGCTCGATTTTGCGACCTATAGTGTGGTTGGAAAAAGTGGTATGCGTCGATTTTTTCCCTTTCTGTCGTATTTAAAATATTTTTCTACCCATTTTAATACTTGATAAGCTACTGAATACTTACTTTGAAGATCTTGAAAAAAAGGTTATTACTCACAAATACTTAAATTTTACAATGCGTCTAATGTGAACTTATATTCCAAAAAACAAAGAAAAGTGCAGTTAGATTGCTATGTTTAAATTTTAATCATTACTGTTTGTTTTACTACTTAGAAGATGGGGGCTATCACCTTCAAACTCCTGTGTTCATTATTTTGGGAAATATTAATGAAATTGTTGTACTATTTGATTAACAAATTGAGGTTTTATGCATCAATGTTTAATTATCCTGATCAAAACTTCACGTCTAATTCTCATTTAAAATAAAGAGCTTTCCAAAGCCGCTTAGCATTGGCTTACTATGCACAGTAATGGCAGAAAATTTTTTTATATTGATGAATAATTTAAATTCGATTAAATATATGTTTGATGTTTCGTTTTGCCACATTTTGATCAGGAAAAAAAATTTCAATTTTTTACTTCAGAATATTAATTTTTCGACAAAAAAATATTTGGCGTTTTGATAAATCGAAATTTCTCTCGTTCTATCCCATTTCCAGTTCTATATACTCAATTCCATCATTATCGCTTAAGAGATGGCCTAGTTCCTCTCCAGTTGGTCATATTCCAGAATTGCTTCCAAAAATAGTTTTAGAATCTCATGTCCATCCTCATATACCCAATCCCATCATGACCGGTTAAGAAACAGTCTAGTTCCGTTACATTTGGCCATATTTCAGATCTTCATCCACAAATAATTATAGAATCCCAATACCATCATTCAAAATCCCTCGGCAGAGAAAAAACCGAATCACTTCACAAATGGGATGAACTGTCTTTTTCAGTGAATTATCTTTTTTGGCGCATTGTCGTTTTTGTTGAATTGCGGTTTTTGGGGAATTGCGGTTTTCGGTGAACTGTCATTTTCGATGAATTGTTGTTTTAGGAGAATTGTTGTTTTCCTTCTCCGTCGTTTTCAGGTTATTGCTATTTCAGTTATTTGCTTTTCAGTAAACTGTCGTTTTTTGGACTATTGTTTTTTGGAAAACGACAGTTCGTTGAATTGTAATGCTACCGGTATTTAAATGTAAGCTGCAAATTTTTTGTGTGGAAAAGCATATGATCTCAATAAGAAAAATGTTTGATAATTCTTTGTCATCCAGAATTCCTTGGAAAGAGATTATAAGATAACAAAAATATTATTTTCTGCCAATAACAATATTGTCATGACAGGGCTTTTTTGTTTTAATATTTATTATTTTTTGTTTTGTTTTTATTTAAAATGTTTTTGAAATCTTGTTGTTTTAATTTTTTTTAATTTCTTAATAACATTTTTAAGACAATTCCACGAACATACAAAAATAATTTTGGACTGCGCGGAGCTGAAATTTCATCATTCAAACGAGCTTCCGGATTTGTTTGACGATAGGTTTTGAGATGTGGTAGCTGAGGTATTCTAAACATGGAACATCGACGCCACATTTCCAAGGTTTACTTAAACCTCAAACTCAGACCATTCAAATATTTGTTTACTTGGAAAAAAAGATCGTCCTCAGAACTGCATGCCATGAGAATATCATTAATATAGTCGATAAAACATTCGTTTGTATTCGCATTTCGTATAGTACGAAAGGTGTAGTAATTGAAATTTTGAACGGGTTTCTGGAGCTTCTGGCATTGCATAGTACACTCTGACTAAAACAATTTTTGAAAAGATAGCGCACACCCATTTAGTTGCATTAGAAAATTTTGAATGTGAGGAATTCAATATCTGTCTAGTTCCGTCTTCGGTAAGGAAGGGGCTCTTTAAAAAAAAGCCCGTCGAAAGACTTGTTTCCGTTAAAATAATTTACAGGAAGAACTGAAAAATCTGATTAGAACTGAAAGTCCTGTATCCACAGAAAAAAAAAATTGTTGGTAATATTGCGTATGAAGTGGCGGGGGTTTGTATTTATCCAAATGCTTGCCGCACGAACAGTCGGTTTTATCGATTTACATTTTGATCATTTTTTGCTTTTAGTTTTTGGGATTTCTGGTCCTGCTGCTCGGTCTGTAATGTTACTATCGAAAAATCGCGGCTTAGAAAAGGATGAAATATTTTTTCCAAGCCTGGAAATTTGCTCTTTCACTTCATCTATTTTCAATGCTTCATCTATTCTAAAGTTAAAGTATGATTATACGACGATTAAATTTCTGTTAACCTTGCATGGTTTGTTGTCGCTTTGTGTTATCAAACATCGAGTTTGAACACTAAAAGCACTCTGTACATAAGTATATTGCTATCTTCATTAGGATACAATACGTTTACAATATTTAACTTAAACTGTTACTGGGTAATTAAAGATGAAAAAAATATTTCAAAGCTGCGCCAATTTCATGATTTCACGAGGTTTATATGAAGCTGGTGCTTAATGACAGCTGGATTTCTGTATTTGTTATATAAGTTTCAATGTGTTCGATAAGTTTCAATGATTCGATGTACCTGTCCCGAAGGCATTCGTGGTTAGTTACCCTATCTATGAATGGGCCTATTTCAGATAATGATATTTGTGGTAATTTAAATATCTGTTTTAATGGAAATCTGGAACAAATTCCATGTGTTACAATAACTTAGTATGTGTATTTTATTTAAGTGTTACCGATTTAGGTAGGAGTAGCTGAAAGTAGTGGTTAGTCCTCCAACGCTTTGGCTTTATTCCTAAACTCGTTCGACATGAATCCGTTTGGGCCCTCTTACTTAGTAAAGTCTTTTATCAGATATTTTATTTTTATCTTGGCAGATTTTAAAACTGCTCAAACTAGAAAATAATCGAAATAATCCTCTTCTTGCTGTAGTGATATTTGTTTGTGGCTTATAATAAACGAATTCGTATTTCCAAACAAGATGACATGAACTCTTTCAACTACCTGGCATTAAAATAATGCATTAATTAATAATGCATCGCCTTCCTTGAGTATTTCATTTAATCTAAAATACTGATTTGATCATAAATTAATCGATTAAATATAAATTAGAACATTATTTATTTAGACGTTCTCTTTCCGTTGTACCCGTGCTTATTTGTCCATTAGTACTTCAGCATAAACACAACTAATTCAATATTACATAATTATAAACCGTATAACAACAACAAAAATCTCGCATTCCCATTTTCCCACCAAGTATGTATTATACCGAACCAAAAATTAAATTAAATAGCACCAACAACAGCAAATCGATCCCATCCAACCCTTTTTATATAAATGTTATGTTCATACCGAAATTTGTAAAATAAGGGATTTTTAAGTGGAAAACACTTGTTACTCGAACTCGAGGAAAATAAAATAAAATTCCTTGAAGCATTCCACAATACAAAATATTTCAGACGTCTTCGCTCGTCTAAAATAAAAATAAATAAATTATATTTAGGACGACACACCAACATCCAACATACAGCAAAATATTGAAATTTAACAGCAAATTTTCCAAAAATAAAATTTATTATTATAACGCAAGCATAAAAGCTTTATAACAACATAATAACTAAAATAAAAAGTTCTGTGTAATTTTAAATATTCATAAATAATTTATTTATACTGTACGAGCTCGTATAATGTAGTTTTAAAAAAAAATGTTGGCGTACGATACAAAAACGTGAATATGTCGCGCGCGCCATACACATCCTTCCCAAGCAACATCAACGGATATAATATTAAACATGTTTTTCTTGTTCGGTACAAAACAACAGCAAAAAGAGCACGGATGAAAAATAATAAGAAAAAGCTTATACATACATAATTTGATGTGGGCGTGTACACCCTAAACTAAACTCAAGAACAACAACAGAAAAATTGTCTTGCTTATTTTATCATGATTATTGTCATTATTACTCGAGGAAAATTGATTAAATATACAGACATTATTTTGGTTTCCATAAAGATTATATGTCGTACGTATGTATTTGAAAAAACTAAATACGTTTTTCACTTACATATATTTTGTAATTGCGCACACCACATAATGAGTTTTAATTTCGAATAAGGCTGTGCAATTGTGATTATATCAGATGATATGCCGCATATGCCAACCCCTATTTGCTACTAAAATTAAATTTTAGTTTACTGACCCAGCGAAAAAACGTTTTCTCGTTAAAAACCAATTGTTTCAAATTTAAACAACTTTGAGAATTGAATTTATAAAACGTGCTGTTATGAAAAGATGTAGATAAGTTAAAGTGCGTTACAATTACGTAAAATGCTGTATTTCCGAACTAGTGCTGTAATTGTATTTAATAACATAATTGCTACACTACATAATCGATTTTGTTTTAACGAAAGGAGACAATGCCATCAAACTTGGTAAAAATATAATCAATTTTATTTATTTTAGTGCGTGAAAGAAAACCATTGCCCAGCTAATCAGTTCCATAGGGATGAAAGAGAATTAGAAACATAAATAAATTGGCTCTTAAGCCCGAAAAAACCAGGCAAGGTGAGAAAATCTGAACAATCTCCAGAATTGGTAAAAATTTAATAATTTATCAAGTAACAAGCAGTTCCAGGACATGAACACCAAAGTAGAAAACATCTTCACATATCTGTAGTACTCTGAAAGTAATACGATTGTTTCATCTGTTAATTCCAAACTAGCTTTTTTTTACTTTGATGGAAATCATTACTATACGATTCACATATGATTCCGTCCAATCGTTAGCCAACAGCTTCAATTAGACTAATTCTTTCAGCAAGGTTACTCGTCTATGCAAACCACTATTTTCAAATGCCCTTGACAAGATAGTCCTCGCTTGTTTCGATGTTTTTGCTGCGCTATACGAATAATTTTGCGTCTCCAACAACAAAATAATTTCCGATCTTGCTTTAAATCTTTTACCTTTGATTCGGCATCAAGTTTCCATACATCGACATTTTCATGATCTTTTAATTTTTCTTTCAGTATGGTCGACAGAAGCTCGTTTAATATAGGAAGACGTTTTTTTTGTACAATGAGCGAGATCAGAAGCATATTTTGATTTTATAATTCTTGGAAGTTTTACATATTTGATTTCTCTAGTATCACATCGAACTTAAATTGACGGACATAGGTCTATTCATGATTCTTCATATCTTTCTGCTTGTTTACGAAGTCGATGGTATTCGTCAAATACAGTCCTGGGGTCCTATTTGGAAAATCGATTCGATTGATCAATTCGATTCGAACATGATTTGGTATTTTGGAATTCGATCAAAACTAAAAACTTACACTGTCAAATAAAAACTAGGGAAATTATTTTTAATCATTATACCTGTAATAATAATTTAAATCTTGGCGATATTTTGACGTTTAATTATTGTTTATATATTTTTTGTTTGCTGTTTGTTTTTTCCAAACATTGAAGCTCATGCTCCAATTTCATCCCAGAGCCGCTTATTTGGTACACGTGCATCTGCAGTTAGGTTGTAGTCTTTCGCGGAGTCTGGATGTTCTTCCATAAACGTGACCAAAATGTCAAATTGGTTTAAGGTCGTATTTTTCGCTGTCCTAAATTATATACAATAAATATTAGTTAAAAATTACATTTTAAATTCCTATAAAATTATTCATTTTTTAAAGCAAAAAAATAGTTCAATACATATGTAAAAATTTTATTATTTTATTATATGTATTTAATAGTAATTCTTTAAACGATATTTTTATTTTAAAAATGGCGTGTGCATAAATAAAATCAACGTACTTACATTTCAAAATTTTGCTCATTGTATTCGCCTTCGTGAACAAAACAAACTACGAATAAAAATTCGTTCATGATCGTAGAATTATTGCTCGTAATCGAATTTCCCGATAAGCGAAATTTTCGATCGTTTACGTTCTCGTTTAAATAAAATTCGATTTCGAATTCCAAAATACCGATGGTTCGAAAATGTCGTTCGATTGATCGAATTCGATTTCCCAAATTGGCCCCCTGGCGGCTGGACCGTTCAATTAATTTAAAAGCCACTTTGAAGATTTTATTTGTAACTCAAATTTCCTAAACTTATATTTATCCATTTTTTATTCGATTCTATAATTAGAAAAACGATCTTCATCACGTTGAATGCAGTCGTATACTAACGATAGTATCGAGAAAAAACACTATCGAAAAAATCATAATAGGCCCTCAGATGTTTCTGCAAATTTATTTTATCTACAAAAATATACAACGATGAATTTAATCATGGAAATATTGCACATAGCTTTTTATGACTTTGCGCCATTTCTTAGGTAACATACGAATGCCGTCGCGAAGGAAACTTGCAGGCTTCGACGCGATAAAGTCATCGACGAATTTACCGATGTGCGTTCCTTCCAACGTTTTGAACTGTTTATCCAGTAAGGCGTGCTGCATTGACCGGAACAAATTGTAGTCGGATGGGGCCAAGTCTGGTGAATATATCGATGCGACTTCCCATCCCAAGTTTAAGAGAGTCTTCTGAGTCAGCGAGCAAGGTGAGGTCGAGCGATGTCGTGCAGCAGTATGGCTTGTCTGCTTCCTTGCCCAGTAAATGGTCTTTTCTGATCAAGTTCTTCGCTTAGTTTGTTCAATTGTCGGCTGTAGCGTTCCGCAGTCACTTCTGACCAGTTTCCAGGAGTTCGTAATAAAGCACACCCTTCATGGCTCACCAGATACACCGGAGAACCTTCTTTAAGTGAAGTTCTTTAGACTCATAGCTGAACTGCTAGCTCTTGTTGCGTTTGCGTTGAGTCTAGACTTGTCGTTCAGTGTTCTGAAACCTTGCGTCCGATCCTGTAAAAACCACAAAATACCGTGAAAATTTTTGTATTTTAAATAAGCTAGAAGAAAAGAACTGTAAAAATTAAGTCATACGCCTAATATATGATACAGTTTAATTTACAAAGCTTTCGTAACCCTAAGTTTGTAACACAAATGGGCACGATAATCAGATTTAAAATTTTAGAAGAGCTTACGCTATTTTATGTTAATCATGCTACATTTATATTATTTTGGCAGCAGCTGATTTAAAAATAAAATTTAAATATCGTAAATTTGTTTGAAGGACACGGGTTACATTTTGTCTAACAGAATAATTTAGTCGTTTTTCAAATCGATTATATTTGAAGTTCAATGGCATTTATGGTCACGAAAATGAAAATAGTTTCAATGTCATATGGATGTCTAAAATCATAGTAAAATCAATCGGGTGCCTGTGGAGGCATGTAATCAAAAGTCAACCGACCAAACTGCACAGTGGTTAAAGCTTTGACGTTTTAATCGGGAGGTACCGGGTTCGAATCCCGATAAGGGCAGGATGCAAAAGGAAACTTTCATCAACAGATTACGATCTGTGATGAAATGGAACACAACTATGACCTCCTGTGGGAGTGCAAAACTCATGGGCAGACCCATCTTTCGTGTCAGTATAGGCTGGCACGCAACTGCGGAATGTAAGGACGTGATAAGCAAACCCGTACGCGAAGATTATAGTAAATATATTGCATAGTTATGTGCAAATATTTATACCGAATAAGTCCGGCTCAATGCCATCGTCCCAGCTAACCCATAAAATTGGTATGAACCAATTTAACTGTACATGAGAAAATCGATTTTATTTATATTTTTCATTCTGTATTTAATTTTCACAAATTAATTATTAACACTGAAATAATATTTTTATTAATGTGTGACACATATTTGCTTTTATTTACGGATGGGGTGGAAAAACATTTTTTGATTATGAATAAAAAATGAATATTTAATTTTTCATATGGTTATGTTTTTTATTTATGCAAAAATATATACTACATACATATTTTAGCAACTGGTTGTATAATGTCAATATATCGTGTTTAAGCAAGTATCTCAGAGATGCGGGATTAGCTTATGTAGATATATTATGTCGTTCAAATGTAAAACTATTAAATTATGTAATCGGTTTGAAATTAAACGATATACAGTACTTTTCTATATAAAAGAATTTCTTCGTGATTTATCACTTGATGAAAATTGCTTTTCTTTATTCATCTCTATATAAAGAGAGATACATTCAGATGATAAATGATATGAAATCGGTTTGTTGGTTGGTTTAGATACTTGTGTTTATCAATGGGAGATTGAAATATTTCATGATTTATTCATTTAAATTGTAAATTGGAGTAGAAAATTATCATTTTGGCTTTTGGAGAATTATTGGCGTCGTTTTTATATTCGAAAAATTATGATTTAATGTTCCCAGTTGGTTAATTGGTGGATCTTTGACACTTTTTGAAACAGTAATTTGTGCTTAAATTTGTATATCATAACAAGGTGGAAAAAGCTACAAGATTTATGGCGGCCGGCAGTATGTCTAAATTTGTAATAAAGAAATTTGAATGAGTGTGGTCATAGTCATTGTACGTTTTGACATAAGCCAAGTATAAATAATCAACAACATGCAACACATTAAAAAATCCTCTCTTAAAATATACAGCCATAAGTTTTGCTGACCAACGAGATTACAATGAATTCCCTCGTCCAGCAAAATTAGCAAATTTATACAATAAAATTCCATAAATTACATTTTTTTTGTTGTTATTGCTATGTGTATGTACTCGAATCATCCTATATAATAGCACCAATACATATATTAAATCTGGAAAATTTGTTAACATGTATTTTGTGAAAAAGTCACGGAACATTATAATTTTCCCTTCTTTTTTATAGTATCTTGTCTCGCATATACGAGAAGTAACACAAAAACCAAATATTTAGAATATCTTAAGAAAGGCCAACAAGCAAAAATATTTTGATGTATGTACATCTTCTAAATTTAAGATAATTTGCAAACTAATCAATAATGCCAGAAAGCTAGCAAAAAATATAGAATTTGAAGGATGATAAATGAGTTTCCAGATGTAAAATAATCAAATGCGATATAAATATGCGTTGTATATTTTGTTAGAGGCTGACGGTGCTACAGCCATGGATATACTTGGAAAATTACGATTGCAGAAAATACCGAAGTAAATGATTTCTGTTTGAGAAGTGATGGCGCTTAAGATTGTAGTCAGAATTGCATAAAAACTAAAATATTATTGACTGGGTGATTTTTTATTAATTGGCGGCACCAAGCTTGTTGGAACCACATATCATTGATGCCAAGTCCATCCAATTCTGGCCAAAAATAGTCTTCCAACATGGCACGATAGCGAACTCCATTGACCGTAACATTGCGATCATGTTCATCGATAAAAAAAATATGGTTCAATCGCACCTCCGACAGGAAATCTACACCACACGGCCACTCTTTGTTGTTGTAATGGAGTCTTGGTTCCTCGTGGTTTCAGAGATTCATTTTGAACTGAAGCACTTAAGGCTGCCATATTTTTGGTATTTCAACTGTCCGTTCCTGTGCCAGTGCAATTTATAAAATTTTAGGCATAGATTATGGCAAAAATACTTTCTTCGTATTTTCTCCACCCATGTAAACGAGGTTAAGAGTCTTCTTTACTAAAGTAAGGATACGTTGTGCAGGTTCGATATGGATCTGTAGAGTTTTTTGATATTCAGTAGCTATTACTAGCTTAGTTTTCTCGAATTTTTTTTTAATTTTTTTCCATTAGCGCTCAAACCCGAAGATGTTGTGCAAGCTCGATCAGAATATACAACAACAATAGACTCAATTTTTTTCGCAGTGATAAAGTTAAATTAATAATTTCGTGCCTAGTTTTGTTTCTTTTAAATAAAAACAGATTACCCATAATTTCCAACAAAATTATGAAAACAAACTCAGTAAATTGCCCATAGAGGGCCAAGTATTGATTGGTATGCAAATACGGAGTTTTTCTATTAGGTAGGTTCGAATGGTAAAGACAAAGGTTCAACCACAAATTTAATTTAGTAAAGAACGCTCTTAACTACTAAAAATTTCGTTTTAAATCATAACTGTAAATCATAACAACTTAAATTAAAACTGTAGGGACAAGTAGTTTTGCCTGTTTTCTGACAGAGCCATGTAATAAAAGATGTGATGGCGTCTGTTTAATTTATAACAAGGATGAACAACCAGAGTATTCTTGTTCACGGAGATTTTAAAAAGAATTTTTGCGAAAGTTTCTTCCATCGAAACTTTCTTAAAAAAAAACTAGGATACAAGTAGAACTAGGATAGTTCGTTAATCTATCATAATGAAATTAGGGTTGCATTATAAAATTGGGGTTCTAACACGAATTTTGATTAGAAATAAATATTAAACCATTCCTAAACTGATCATTATGAAATTCGGTTTGTTGGCTGGAATCAGGATTCTACTACAAACTCGATTGTTGTTGAATTAAAACTTAAACTAAAATTTATTAAAAAATAAATTATTAACAGCGAAAATAACATATTTTTGACGTTTATGAAAAGTAACTGTCGTCAGGGAAGCGATTGCGACATTACTCATATTTATTCAAAAAATTCTAATACCAAGTTCTTTCCAAACAAAATTTTGATGTTAGATCAAAAAAATGACTGACAATGCAAAAAATTTGCAATTGAAACGCATTGCATTCGCAGTCATTTTTGTGATCTAAGATCAAAATTTAGTTTGGAAAGAACTTGCTATAAAATTTAAATAAAGCAATCATGATTTATTACATTTTAGTGTCTTCCATTTAAACATATGCGCATACAAAAAAGGCGGAAAACTATATCTTCCGTTTACTAGACGACAAAGTGCGATCTCTAAATACATTTACACAGCATTTTCCGTTAGCATATAAATAATGATCAGCTATTTCTGTTATTAAGTTGACTTATATAGTTTGGGTCTATATCCTGTAATCGAGAAGAAATTGTATTCCCATATTTTCTTGGAAATAATTTTGTGTAGCTGTGTAGGATAGAGGGAAAGCTGTGTATGATAATATATGCACTCGGTTGCTGCCCAATTTGAATTGAAACTTAATTTTAAAAAATTTAATAGAGGAGAGGACCATACACGGATATATCCACATATTTTTTTACTTATGATGCGGAAATTTGTCCTGAAACATTGTTGCTGGGTTAAGGATTCTGATGCACTGCTTGATGCCACGAGAAAGTGGTTCGTGATACTTTTGAAATGCCCAGTATAAAACCAAAATAAGCATATATAACAATTCAGGTGTAAGTAATTAAATCGTAGACTCTTTCTTTATGGTGAATCGAAGAAAGATGGTAAAGCGGAAGCATTCCAACTAGCCTTTTAACTTTATATAATAGTTATTTGTGAGGTGAAACACCGATCTTTAAGATGGAAAAATTACAGTTCTCTTAAGCACGTTTTTTTCTAATATACCATCGTAGGTTCAAGATCTCTATGTAGTCCGGACACCGATTCGTGTTTTATAAAGCAGATTTCTACAATACCTGTGCTGAAGTAATAAAGATGCAGTTCGAAAAAATCTGTAAACATCTTCTTAACATGCGCATATTTAGCACGAAGTTTGTTATAGGTAACCGCAACCTAATAACCTGTTCTGCATTGTAAACATCTTATCTTATCTTATCTACGTCTATAACCACTCCTAGGTTATACTTAGTCTTTTTTTTTTAAATCAAAACTGTCTGCGAACATTTGGCTTAAACGTGATTATCAAAACATTTTACAATATAAAAAACTTCTATACAATAATTCAAATAAAAAGAAGACCATCTGATGTTCAGAGAAAGAAAAAGTGCTCATCAAAAGGTGTCCAACTACCTTTGCTGATACGGTTAGTGCTTCGAAAAGAATAATGCCAAGTACGACATGTCCTCCAGAAATTCAGCGGAGGCAAAGTGGTTCTGAGTGACATGGATCTATCGGATGATTCCAATCAAGATTATCAGGTTCTAGTCAACGCAATAAACCTTAATCTTGATGAGGATCACGGTTTGTTACTTTCTCGAGTAATTCCCAGAAAAAATTTGCCCCTCAACCTAAATTATTCAAAGGGTCTCTTTTTACATCTAGGTAACTCCTAATACACAATTATTAAGAATATCATATTATGATGATACAACAAATCATTTAATCGCTATGATTAAATATGTAGTTATTATGATGAGAATAATCAACCCAATTAAGAAGAATTATTATGATAAGGATAAAAAATAAAGATATAAAAATATAGATACTACATTAAATCCAGAATTTATTTTCTCCATCGTGAGCATACCGAAAGTTTGGTTTTTCACCATCTCAAAATTTTATTAACATTTGTTATATTCGGTAATCGCATAAGATTGCATTACTGCAGCCATGAAACTACAAACTAAAATCTGGATATTTAGTGTTTACATACGAATTAATCACCCATTGAGATAGCGAATTTTTTATAAATGAACTAAAAATTATTAAACGAATCAAAATTTAATCATGCAGTATGTTTTCCCTAACCATAGGAGATGGATATGATTACAAGTATCATAATAATAATAAGCTCCGTTTTCACTGATTGACATAAATAAACTAATAGTATTTCTAATTATTGTATACTAGGGAATATCACAATAAATCACAATAATTGTATAATGATTTCTATTATTATAATATGGTAAATCCATTCATGTATTTATCATATTTTTTCTGAGTTTAGTCGCGCGTTTAGGGGGACCAGTACTGCTTCGACAGTATCAAAATACTATATCAGGACTAACTGATAGTGCTATAACTTGTCAAAACACAATGAGTAAAGCAAATGTGGACATCAGGGATGTTGTTAAATCCACACTCTTCGGAGGCTGACCCTAAGGATTCTTAAAAGAGCCAACCATTTCTTAACGTTTGGACGAAGCTCCAAATTATCAAAATCACCGCAATTGAAAATATTTTTCTTATGAGAAAAATTAAGAAATTAATAACTAAGCTGAAAGAATAATTTACAATTTGAATGAAAGAAAATGTAGGACTCAAAAGGTAGTTTAAACACCTGCAGCACGCAGGCCGACATCTTGATATTAATCCATTCCATATGAGTGAGAAGATATGAGTGACAATTATAACCAGAAACAATTGGACTCTTAATCCAGAAGAAAAGAAACAAGAAAAAATAAACGAAGAAAATGGTTACTGTTTTATCGAGACAATAAACTCCAATTAAAACGAGAAAATGATAAAATTTTGAAACTAAAATATGGAACGTAGAATTCAAATAATTTTCAAATGATGAATCTCACGACCTCAGTGTCACTTACGAAATATTATCAACCTCATTGATTTTAATGTTAAAAATTGTTCATATCCAATAATAAATCCGGATTTCTTCCGCAAAATTAAATATTTTGAAAATAATTCAAGGTATTTCGTCATATATTTACAATACAAGTTAGCTTAACGTACGTAATACAAGTTAGCTTAATCTCCTGCCTGGTCTATAACATTTCAGATGCTGAGTTTTTCGCTAAGAATATACGCGCTTATATTCGATTCGAGTTTTATAAATTCCGACGTGTGACACTATTCTGGTAATTCCCCGGGAATAGGAAATTGGGAAAGAATTTATGTGTAATTTTTATTTAAACATTTTTTTTCTAGCATACTGAGGTATAAAGTTAGTGTTAATTTTTTTGAAAACAAACTGGGAATATTTTTCCCTGCCCATTCTTAATTTATAAATATTTACATCAAACTGTTCTCCTTATTAGCCCGAAAAAAAAATATTTGAACAGAAATTACATATAAATTCTTTCCCAATTTCCCTATTCCCGGGGAATTACCAGAATAGTGCCATCGGACCCCTTATTTGGGAATTCAAATTCCAATAAACTAAACACGTTTTCGAACGATCGGTATTTGAGAATTCAAAAACGGATTGATCTAAACGAACGTCGCAAAATTAAAAACGAAAACGAATAATTATGAAACGAGCGGAAATTGCACTTATCGCCCAACATTTTTTCGTTTAAGAATTGTCCGTTCATGAACGAATTTATTTTTGTTTATAATTTTATTGATAATTGTTGTAAATATTTATCTGGTAGATTAGGATATTTTAGAATAATTTACGAGTGTGGATTGATAAATGTTTAGAATAACGCCATCTATGCGTCACTAGTAACAACTTCTTTTGTTGTCATGAAGCTTATTCTTTTCAACGAAAGCTATGAGCTGATGTTTATGACACTTGATATAATAGTTTCTTAGTTAGAGTCGTTTTTGTAAAGTCACTTTTGATTTTTTTTTTAAATATGGAGAAAAAAAAATTAATGTCGTTCAGTGATTAAATACTTTCAAAGGTGTAAAACCAGAACAAATCATCGATGAGATGAAAAAGTGATAGTTGAACGTGCACCTTCATCTGCAACCGTTTATAATTGGATAAACGAATTTAAACATGGCCGCACAAGCACAAGTGACGCTGAACATTCAGGAAGGTCAAATAAGGTTATAAAACCAGAGTGGTCGAAATGACCGTCGTATAAAGCTGCGCGAGATTGCTGACATTGTAAACATGTCATATGAACGTCTACACATCATATACAAAGAATTGCATATGAAAAACCTGTTAGCAAGATGGGTGCTGCGCTTGTTAACAAATGTTCTAAAAATGAATCGAATGAGCATTGCTAAGCAATGTTTGAAGATGTTTCATCGTAATCTAACTGAATTTTTGCGTCGATTCGACAGCAATAGGTAGAAGTTGGTTCATATGCTTCAAAGACAGCAAAAGTTGTTGTATTAGCTAGTAAGGTTATGGCTACGGTCTTTTGGGATGCACAAGGCGTAATATCCATTGACTATCTTGAGAAGGTTAAAACCAACGCAGGTGAATATTATGCATCATTATTAAGCAATTTGAATGAAACAATTCAGGAAAACCGGCAACCATGAAAAACGCATAGCAAACACTGGATGAATTGGGCTTCGTATTGTTTCCCCATTCATCTTATTCTCCCGATCTAGCTCCTTGTGACTTTTTTCTATTTTAAATCATGAAAATGGCGGAAAGAGAATTAGGCTAGTGATGAAATAATAGCTAAAAGCTCTCTTCCGAGCGAGAACAAGGTTTGTATTTTTCATGCAGGTATAACCGAAAAATAAAATTTCCCTGCTCATAACTTTACAGTGTACATTTTTATTTTCGTTCGGATTCGCAAAGTTCAAATCATGTTCGAATCGAATTTATTGTTTGAATCGAATTGTCATTCGAAACGGATTCACAAATAGAGCACCAGAATACATTTTTTTCGGATATAAGCCGTTACGACATCCTAATTGGAAACCGTACATAGACCAAAAGTCAATTTATCTAATATTTTGGGAATTTGCGAAAATTAAATACTGGGCCTTCTTAAAATTTTTTCGATATCTAAAACACTGCTTAAAAGTGGTACCAACATCAAATTTTTCAATTTTTCGAAGACACCCATTTTAAACGCTTTAAATTTACCCAAGTATTCTAATTTAATTAAAAACTTGTAATTTCCTTTTCACACCGGAATCGATTAAAGTGATCGATTTTATTTTATGTTAACTGCCATCAGGGGCGCCAGAAGGTTAATCGACCCATTTTTTTTTTATATAAATACAATTATTTATATATAAATTGTAGTGCTTAGAATAAATACGGTCAATTAATTTTCTGTGTTAAATATCACGATGGCAGTTACTTTTCATTTATCGCTAACGGCTACCAATTGTGATGGTATTATACCGATAACGATAACAATATATATGTATGTACTCGTACTTTTTAATATCGGAAAAATTTAAATTATCTGCCACAGATATTTTACGTTTTTAATCCCAGATAAGATTGAGTTTTATTATTATTATTATTAGTTTAAGCTTGATTGATAATTAAAAAAGTATTTATTTAATTTACCTTATAAATGTTTTAAGAAAATTTCTTTATTATATCGAATGAATTATACGTAAAACGATAAAACCCTTTTTCCAGGTAAACGTTTTTTGGGTAACAAAATTAAGCAGCAAGAAAATTATATTTGCGATATATTTGAGTTTTTCATTTTATGCTTTTCTAGATTATTACAATGAAGATAAAATGTAAGAAAAAAAAACTGTTTCGAGACTGTAAACCTTTTCATATAGTTGGCATCTAGCTTTTCAAGTGGTTGGAAATATTAACTATTAATTCGTAGTAAACGTAATATGCGATGTTACGCGGCAGAAAAATGTTTCCGGCTGAATGAATCATTATTGTATGCGATACATAGTAATCGTTTGCGAACACTGTGATTTTTTTCGTATGTGTTACTCTCTTGGGAAAATACGTTCAAATCATAACAGGTGTTACAGTTTAATCAAATTGTTGTATGGATTGGCCCAGAAAATCAAAACCACATAACCCACTATGCGTCATATAATGCTCAGATTTAAAACATTCTCATCTCCTTCTAGTTACCGTCGAAAAGAAGAAATTTGTAGGTAAATATAAAGCGTTTGATTAAGGTTTTATAAGCCGCTAAGCGTGGCGATTTTTACCCAAAGGCATGAAGATGAAATTTGTCATTATAAAACTTAGTAACCGGCATATATTCTGATTGTCAGAATCTAAATATTGTTGTTATGTAAATTTGGGAGTGACTAAAATTGTGATACCATAATTTGTTTTATTTATATTTCGATATGTGTTCGACAAGTATGCTGCGCAGTTTTCACGCGAATGTCACTATTTGACATTTGTTAATATATCAGTCATAGTATGAATGGAAATGTAGAAACTGCTTCCTAGAAACTCAGGCTGCCTATAGATATAAATTTTATAAAAAAAAGTTAGAAGTAGGAACAGCTTTTGATATACTAAGTCTATTAACCAAATGAATAATTTATAACATGTCTGTGTTACAACCTCCACAACCAGTCACTATGATTAAGAAAGTAATAATGAGTCGAAAGTATATAAGGTGAGAAAATTAAATCTAAAAACTGACCACCAAATCTTAAAACTTAAACAATATAAAATCTGGGTGTCCCAGAATTGAACGATCATTCGAAGCAGGGTGATAGGGGAGCTCATTTCCAACAAAAAAAGCCAAGTAAAGTTGTTTCGAATTGTTGATGGTGCAAAAATTATTCCACTTTTAGTGTTTTTTTAGTGATGGGCACCCGCGAAAAAATTAATTATAAAAAACCAAGAGCTCTTTTTGTTTAATACGATCTAGAAGAGTATGCGTTTCCAATAAAATCATTTTGATAAGCTGTATTGTCTTCTGGGAAATAAAAGCAATGATTTTGTAAAGTTTTTTGTTTCCCAATTTTTTTTTCATGTTTAAGTGGCGCCAGTGGGAAAGCAATGCATTACAGAAAGTTATCTCACTATCAGAAAAATATCGACACTAATGCAGATTTTATAATGATATAACACACAACAATGTTTTTTACCAATTTTTTTACAAAGCCGTGTTTTTAAAAATGCACTTAACAGAATTTCATGTTCTAAAATAGAAGCTTTGTCAGAAATAAAACAAAATGATAAAAATATTTTTTTTTTATTAATTTTAAATATTATAATAAGTGTTAAGAAGTATCCATCATTTGCCAAAATGGTCTCGTTCGGTGATCATCTTAAAAAAGAAGAGAGAACATCAGATGTTACAAGATTTTTAAAATTAAATGAGTCTGATGGTCCGAACGATCAAATTAAATGAAGAAAGACTTTAAAAGTATGTTGAATCAGGTACCTATATTCTGGTTAAAATTACTGTTCGCTCAAGAGCTACCATAATCGAGAAAATGGAAAAAGCTTTTGTTGTTTGGATTGGAGACATGATAGGACATGAAAAAAACTAATACTAAGGTATAAAAACGTAATTTGGGAAAACATATTTAACCAGTTGAAACAAACTTCATAATCGTATACAGATGAAAGTAACCACCAGTTTATTGTCAGCAATGAGTGGTTTGAAAAATTTAAAATCGTCATGGTCTTTGCAATGTAAAAATCCAGAGAGAAATAATTGTTCTAAAAATAGGATATTCAGTAGATCAGATCTTCAATGCTGACGAAACTGAATTGGAGTGGAAAAAATCTCAGAACTATTTTACCAAGGATCATTGCTTTTAAGCAGTAATGCATAAGTTAATTAATCGATACTTACACCCAAGAGCGATGAAAGGGTGTAATAATAATAATTTTGCTGTATGTTTGTCCTTGGTATAGAAGGACACACGAAGAATAAAAATTTCATTTAAAACTCTATAACTATTGGATGGCTGGCACATTCTATCAGTATCAGTTTAGTTTTACAACCACTTTAATTTTACAACCGCTCGACCAAGGTATTATTCCGACAATTTAATTCCTACTACATTCGCAGATCGTTCGAATTAATTTTAGAAAGAATTGACTTAAACGGAATGGTGGAAATCATTAGTGCCAGACTTGGTGAGTCAGATAGACGAAGTTTAACCAATTCGGGTTCAATGTAACACGATGGTTAATCTAGCGCATAAAGTTGGTGAGATGGATTCGATTGCATATCAATTGATGCCAACTTACAATAAGTAGAAGAAATCGAAATGAATGAGGCAGACAGATCTAGTTTCAGTCCGATCCTTTACTTCAATCAGATAAAGATAGCTCCGTAGCTTCATCCAAAGAAAAAAACATAACACTGAAAAACGTTAAAGAAGGTTTAGACATGGCGCAGAAATTTGAAGATTTCTTTACAGATAAGGACCCTCTATAGTGGAGCGTGCAGAACTATCTACAAATAATTTTCATAACTGCTTATCGGCCGACCTATAAGGAAGTTTATAAACTTATAAAGTTGATATTGTATGAAACATACTACCATAGAAAAATAAGTTTACCATAGATTTCTCATTTGTATAAAACGTGAGATAAAAATGAAATGCCAATGTCATGATTGTATTTGTGATTTAAATTTTGCGCAATGTAAAGTCACAAATACAATCAAGACATTGGAATTCAATTCGTTTTATACAAATGAGAAATCTATAGCTCTAACACGATCACGTGTTGTTGTTGTTTCACATGTAAAATTTGATCTGATCTGGTCATGGTGGTGTCATGAAATGCAGCTTATGTTAAACTTATTTTTCTATGATACTACTATTGAATCCAGAGACGAATCAGATGCGAAACAGTTCCCACGGATCATTCGTATTAGGCGGCGAAGTGTGGGAGTAGAAATTGGTTATTTATTTTTACCTCAAATAATTAATTTTAAATTAAAAATGTTCATGTCTCCCACAGCGCAATTTCTCATAACGCGGCATTTTTCAGGAATATATCTATCGCGGTGTAGGAGGTTTACCTGTAAACTTAAAGATTAATTTTTCAAATAACAAATGTTGACCTTGTTGGGTTTCTGAAGTTTAAGCAAAGTAAGGATAATATTTTTTGATTATACAAGGTATATTCGAGATTTATGTATTTGTGGTAACAGAAAGTTGGGTGTAATAAATATGCATACACCCAAGTACTATATATTTATCCACATATATTGTTATTTGTAAACATCTACGTTTACGCGTCATCTACTAATTTTTACGTGATCGTGTCGAACTCGTAGGAAACGTCGATAACTCGCAGACAATGTCGACTGTTTGTAGAAAATATCGACTTTTCGTAGACAGCGTCTATACCTACTTGTAATCCACATCAGTAATGATTGTATGATCCAGATATTCTGAACTTCTGTTGATTTTTTTATTATTTTCCATTATTCTGTTGTGCACTTTCATCTCGAAATTTAATTTTTAAATTTTACTATTGACGATTGTAAAAGTTAGAAAAGCGCCACTGGTGGATCAGGTTGTAACTAACTTAACTACAAAACTTGACATGTGTTCGATATGACGGCAAAATCAAAGATATATGTATAGTTTAACCCTTTGAGTGTCATATCAAAATGCCAAGAGCGTAATTGCGCTTTTGCTTCTGTACGAACTAATACGAGCTCTATTTCATATTTGTCGATATATCGAACAAAAATTGGTTTCATATTTTTATTACTACAAACTCGAAAAATAAAATAAAATTGTTTTTGAAATACTATTCGTAAATAAAATGCTTCGAAAAATGAAACATATTTTTAAATTTCCTTGGTCCTCTCTAGCAGTGTGGCACTTTTAGCTAATTCTCTAAAAATCATGTTGGCATCAAAGGGTTAATTTATGTAAACATATTTTATTATATATGTCACAAAATCAACAATTATAAAAACCTTTTAAATTTGTTTATTTAAAATATTTAATAAAATTAAACAAAGCTAAGCTAGGATGAGGCATTAATGACAAAATTTGTAGTTATCGAATTTTATTGAAAACGTGCTAGACGGAGTCCGTGATGGTTCATCGTCAATAAAGTGAGAATATCGTTTTTTTCTTTATGTGATAATTATTTTTTTAAATTTTTTTATTTTATTTAGTTTATTTTGTAATTTGTACTAATTTCGAGAGTTCTCTTTTCGTCAAGTATTTACCCTATTCTGAAGAGAAAATAGAGTAAATGAGCCATTCCACACGGGTTGTCAAGAAGCGGCTTCATCTTCATTTCTTTCCCCGTTTACCTATGATTCCGAAATAAAAAAAATTAAAGGCCATTTTTTTGGAGATGTAGACTTTAGTTTAAATTTTATTTTCGAGGGGGCAGAATAAAACAATACAAAAATTTTGCGTTTAATTATAAAATTAAGGTTTTAAATCAGCAATAAAAAATCTATTACGACCTATTTTGAAGTGTGAAGTTGATTTCATTTGACGACCCGTGTAGAACGGCTGAATAGCTGACGAAGAGAAAACGAGTACAAACCAAAAAAAAAAAAATAAAAAAATATAACATAATGATAAAACGATATTCTCACTTTATAGTAAAATGTGAAAATTTATTATTTTGTCTAATTTTCCGACTAACTATGTATATTGATAGTTAAGTCATACCGGTTGTTCGTATATGGGACAATACACTCTGCGCCTGATGTTTAATTAAAATTTGTTAAATAAATTAAAACTTATCAATAAATATCAGAATCACCTATCATTAACTGTGCCCTAATTCTCCGAAAACCAAGATAAATTGCAAAGTGTAAATGTGATAACTTTTACACAGGAGAAATATTATCGTAGAAGTCCAAATTTATATTGATAGCTCCTGAACCATTAATATTTTCGTTGTGCGATCTTCAGCAAAGTTGTTGCGCAAGTCAAGACCAACAAGTTTGCTGAACATATCAAGACCGAAAAACGACATCTACATTCACATTTTTATGTTATTTCTCCATATATGTGTGTTTTACTGAGGCCAAGGTTAGCTTGGAGTGGCACTTCCGCACACTTAGACCAGGAGTGCCCCGTTGTGATACCACAGGAACCTATTTCCCCTTTACCCCTGTTCAAAACCATTCGGAGCTACGTACGTACCGCAAAATATCTCGCACTCCACATTCAGCGAGATCCGAAAGGCTGGTAACACTGGACACGCCCAAATACCTATGCCTTCTGTATGATAGTGTCGGACACGAGCATAGGAAGTTATCTAAAGTCTCTTCTTGCTTTTCGTCCAAGCAACTTCTATAAAGTCATTCGTCTGTAGACCCATCCTTCTCGCATGTTCCCCAAAAAGGCAGGGTCTTGTCAGTTTTGGCAAAAGCTTCTCACAGAAGACTCGGCTCCTACCTTGCCGTTTCGAGAAACATAAGTGCACAGGTCAGGCTAAATACAACTGGAATTCGGCATACTTAGGCCAAACAAGATGCTCATCTCAGATAACATACAAAGAACACATCACAAGTACATAAAATCAAGTTTTGTACAACACATAAAAACTGAAAACCATACATTAAATTCAATAAAAATGTAACCATTTTGCACATAATCAAAAAAGGACTGAAATTAGACAGGTGTGCCAATTTGAGTCATGAGACATTTGTATATTGTACGTATACGAATTTCTCATGAGTCATGAGTCAAATTACTGCCAAAATTCACACCCTGAAAATATACAAAAACGAAAACACCCACAATTTACTTCGCGACAAAATCAACACAAAACCCCAATAAAATTTACGACCTCTATGACTTAAAAACAAACGAGGTACCAAACAGCAGCGCCTAGCTACAGTATATAAAGAGGTTCAAAATAAATTATGTAACAGTAGCAAAAAATAAACCGAAGAAGACATTATTGTCGAAATCGATATTTCTAAAAAAGTTAAAAAATTGGCACAATAAGTAAGAACTAAAAACTGTAATATAAAATTAAAAATAAAAAGTTTTTCATCTAAATATATAAAGTGACAAAAGAATACAAAAAATAAAGTGAAAATCGTTTTGTGAATTCTGGTGAAATAAATAATATGGATAGGTGTTTTAAACTCAAGTGCTTTTGTTATGTGTGTGGAAAATTTACAATTATGAGCAATCGCCTCAAAATAAGTGATGAAACCACTGATTTACATCGACTATACTTTTCACAAATAGTTATTAGTGGTGTAAATTGGACGCCGTCTTTTGTTTGTACAACTAGCATTTTCCATCTGCATAGATGGCAAAACACTGGAGCCGCAATGCCATTTGGTGTCCCGATGATATGGGCCGATCCACAAGGACATGATGCAGTTCAATTTTATGGGTGCATGAATTATATTCTCGGTACAAACAGAAACAAAATTGGTTCTTTGACATACACTGCAACGAGAAATACTCATCTACCGCTGCCGCATTCAGTTGAAATACCTGTTCCGGAAAGATCAAACCCAACTGAGGATTATTTACCAACAACATTTGAATCAGGTGAAACCGGAGAAACATCTGCATCAATATATCAACCATCAAATGTCACTGCACCATGCAATCACATTGAAATCTCTCAAAGTCGTTTGGATATTATGGTACGACGCCTGAAACTATCGCAGCGGCAAGCCATTCTTTTTGTCAAAGGATTTAAAACAAGTGAACATTTTGGCTCCAAATGTTTAGATATATAGAGCAATAAATCGTCATCGTCATTTTACGAATTTTTTCAAATCAATTGAGAATAATTCACTCGCTTTTTGCACTGATATCCAAGGTTTGGTATCAACAATGCATATAATCCTGAAGATTGGCGATTGTTCATCGATTCCTCTAAAAGCAGCTTGAAAGCAGTTCTCCTTCACTTTACCAACTCAAAGAATTCCATTCCAATTGCACTCAGCACAAACACAAAGGAAACCTATGCATCAATGAAAAAAATCATGGATTTGATTAAATACAATGACCATCAATGAAAAGTTTGTGCAGATTTAAAAGTGATAGCCCTTTGTGGCATGCAATTGGGTTACACTAAAAACATGTGTTTTATGTGCTTATGAGATATTCGTTTTAAAGGCGACCAATACAACGAACGGAACTGTGCTTTACGTGAGAACATTAGATTGAGATACGGCAGCATCGTCGAGGCTCCACTTGTGCCAATTAAAAAAATATTGCTACCACCACTTCATATCAAGCTTGGAGTAGTTAAAAATTTTATAAAAGCGCTGAATCCAGATGGAAATGCGTTCGTCGAATTGCGTCGCATTTTTCCACGGTTAAGTTGGTGTTTAGATCTATTCGAATGTAAGTTTTGATCAAATGAAATTTCATCTCGCATCTCGTTTTTTATTACAGGAATACTTAATGGACCAGATATTCGTCGTCTGATGAAAGATGATACATTTGAAAATGCTCTTAGTGAACGAGAGCTTGTGGCATGGAAATGTGTAAAAGAAGTTATTAAGAATGTTCTCGGAATTAACCGAGCCGATGATTGGCGCAGATTTATTGAAAATATGCTGACTGCTTTTCATAATAACGGGTGATTTTTTAAGAGCTTGAGAACTTTTTTTTAAAAAAAAACGCATAAAATTTGCAAAATCTCATCGGTTCTTTATTTGAAACGTTAGATTGGTCCATGACATTTACTTTTTGAAGATAATTTCATTTAAATGTTGACCGCGGCTGCGTCTTAGGTGGTCCACTCGGAAAGTCCAATTTTGGGCAACTTTTTCGAGCATTTCGGCCTGAATAGCCCGAATTTCTTCGGAAATGTTGTCTTCCAAAACTGGAATAGTTGCTGGCTTATTTCTGTAGACTTTAGACTTGACGTAGCCCCACAAAAAATAGTCTAAAGGCGTCAAATCGCATGATCTTGGTGGCCAACTTACCGGGCCATTTCTTGAGATGAATTGTTCTCCGAAGTTTTCCCTCAAAATGGCCATAGAATCGCGAGCTGTGTGGCATGTAGCGCCATCTTGTTGAAACCACATGTCAACTAAGTTCAGTTCTTCCATTTTTGGCAACAAAAAGTTTGTTAGCATCGAACGATAGCGATCGCCATTCACCGTAACGTTGCGTCCAACAGCATCTTTGAAAAAATACGGTCCAATGATTCCACCAGCGTACAAACCACACCAAACAGTGCATTTTTCGGGATGCATGGGCAGTTCTTGAACGGCTTCTGGTTGCTCTTCACTCCAAATGCGGCAATTTTGCTTATTTACGTAGCCATTCAACCAGAAATGAGCCTCATCGCTGAACAAAATTTGTCGATAAAAAAGCGGATTTTCTGCCAACTTTTCTAGGGCATTATTTGCAAGCGTTGCTCGTTAGTAAGTCTATTCATTATGAAATGTCAAAGCATACTGAGCATCTTTCTCTTTGACACCTTGTCTGAAATCCCGCGTGATCTGTCAAATACTAATGCATGAAAATCCTAACCACAAAAAAATCACCCGTTATAAACGTTAATATAAACATGTGGAAAAGTTCGCCGAACAATCACCAGTCGAATCGGGAAGAGTGACGGGAAGGCTCGAGATGCACTCTTGGGTGACATTTGTTGGAATTTGCAAGAGGAAGAAGAACGCGAAGGCGACACGAACAAATCAGAAAATTAAAATTAAAAAGTTAAGAAAAATGTTAATTTTTTAGGAAAAAATTGAGAAAAATCACAATAAAATCAACTGAATCAATTTAGTTTTCTTTTGAATAGCTTCTATTGTATCTATGTTTACCGATGAGATGTTTATTCGACCGATTTAAATTCAATAAATGGACAAAAAATGATAAAAAACGTGTTTTTCGTCAAAATGAAAAGCAAAAAATAAAATAACACGAAAATGTGATTATAGATGTCGTTTTTCGGCCTTGATATGTTCAGCAAAGTTGTTTGTCTTGGCTTGCGCAACAACTTTGCTGAAGAAAGCATAACGAAAATCTTAATGGTTCAGGAGCTATCAACATGAATATGAGTGTATATTTTGACAAATTTTTGACTCAGAGGCAAAATATGTCGAAAGCGATATCTCAAAAATGGGGACTAACTTTGAAATGGGACTAGCACCATTGAATTCAGCATACTCGAATTAGGTTTACCCCCCGGATGCCCAGCTTGTCACGCAAAAAAAGTTTACAATTCAAGCACAGTGTAATTAATTACAATTTTTGATATTTTAGTTTATAGTTTTATTTTTGAAAAAATTTAGCTAAAGCTCTAACAATTTAATTATCTACGATATTTTACATAAAAAAAGTGATAAAATTATTTCAATTTAAAATGCAAATTTGTGAGCTTACAAAAATGGACAGTCATCGTTGGGATTAAAATATTCATTCAGTAAAGTCAAGCATTCGAAATTTTACTCGATCGTTTTCACTTCTACCCATACGTTTGCTTAGTTTTATCTCCGTCATTTCACAAATATCACAGAAGAAATAAAATATTTTTATTTATAATTTTATATTTAGTGTTAGAAATAAAAGAAATTACCTGTTTAGATTAGAAGAAAGAAGACTTAATTGAAAGAATATTCTAAAACAAGAGGGTCTGATTTGACAACATATGTCGATCAATTTTCAAACCACAAAACAAGCAAAACTTTCAACTTACTCGTGATATTTTGCTAAATCATTACACTTGTTCTGTCAACATAAAAGTCATTTCTGACAATTTAAAAATCAATTAAATGCCAATCTTGACATTTTTGTCAAGGCCTACTCCATTACTATTCAAAACCAAACTAGAAGACAAAAGAAATAGTAGTGTGTCTTGAGTTCTCATCTCGCAAACCATAGTTTCATAATCCTAGTTTCGAAACCGGATATGTGTCTATGGTATAAGACAACCCCGAGATCACAATCGGGATTCATTAGGTATTGTTAACTCGCGTATGAGGAAAGAGCTAATTGGGGTCTTTCGCCTTCAACAATGAAATACACCCATAAAAATATTATTAGTTTACCCTTTATTATGCAATTTTAATACAAATTGCTAAAAATATAACTTTTGTTATCTGATGCAGAAATACACTCATCAGTTTCTAGTAAATATTACACATTTTAATAGATTAAATTGTCTCACAGTATGATCTCATAGCACTGCTGCTTATAAGTTAAATCAATTATAAGAATAAGAAAAGTAATATGCGATAAAATTAGATATTAGATAACCGTAAATAATAACATCAAAATTGTATAGAAATAATTCTTTAATATTCTTATACGATTATAATACGTGTACCCGTAAAGAGGATGTAAAAATATTTCTTATCTCTCTTTCAACAAGAATCTTAGAGCTTCATAAGCAAAATACAATTACATAAATTCTTAAGAAACAACATAACTTATTTACGACTATCCATACTTTCACTAATAGTTTTTAATATTTTGCTCGTATTTACAAGCATAAACTTTTTTTTTCTATTTAGCGACACATAAAGATTAACTGTTTATTAATAAAATTGCATGTTCTAGTGAATTATGTTGAAGAAATATTATAAATAGAACATAAACAAATTGAACTTGTTCCCATTTTTTACTTACATGCCTAAAAGTTTTTAATAATAAAACTGCATGCAATATTATATGTGGCATGAAATGACATGCCCTTCAAAATTTTATAGGAAAAAAAAACTATTGTTTGTATTTCATTTTGAACCCCTTTTTTTCTAAATACACAAACGTTTATGCAAATACCATAAACATAAAAACGAAAACGGAAAATTCATTTTTCTTGGATATAATTTGTTTGTATACCAATGGATTTGTTAGAAAAAACCGTTTTTGATTAATAGTGTATATAGTATGTTTTCACATAAACTATGTCAATTTATCTATAAACCGAGCGTAGTCGAATGAATTATGCATACTTCCGTCTAAACTTGAATCGCATTATAAAGCGATACAAGGTTAAATACTATTAAATGAGTAAAGTAGTAAGAACGTTAGATTGATTGGCTTATACAAAAACGTATAAAATGATCTTACCACGAACATATGATTAATAGTTAAACTTTATAATTATACAGGGTGATTCTACTGTTCGTTACGGTATGATAACTTAGCGAGATAACAATTCGTCGAAAAAATGACATTGTAAAAACGGAAATTTGAAGGTAATCTTTTACAACAAATTCGAACATAATTCGATGAAAACGACAATAAACCGGGAATGAGATGATTTTGATTGAATGATTGATTGGACTGTAAGTTCAAGTATTTGACAAGTGTCCCGGATAACGCCGGGCCTATTCCTTCAGCCTGTTTACACATAACATTAGGAAGGATAGAAAAGATATATTTTTTTGACTAACGATCCGGCAACCTGAGGAAAGAAAATATTATTCCACGTACATCTGGAAAACTCCTAAAATTTAATTCTAAATTAATGCTATCTGGTTTCCTAAACAAAATGGCTTGATTGAATCAGACCGGTTACAGACACCTAGATAAAGTCGATAGTTAGTAACACAATGACAACACAATCGTAATCTACACAATAACCAATTAATATTTCAAAGAAATATTATTTCACGTACATTTGAAGATTTCCTGAAACTTAAATGTAAATTAATATTTTCCGGCTTCTTAAATAATATAAACATTTATTAATTTAACCCTCCTGCAATTCCACAACTTACAATAGAATTTCCTGAAACCATAATTATTTAAATTATACTAAAAATTTCTCTAAAATCCATTTGTATTTAACTATTGAATTGGCAAACACGACATACCAAAAAAAAACTTCATAAAGTTCCAAAGGCAATGGTTCCCGGAAAACTTTCAATGTTTTTCAATGCCAGATTAACTACCGAATTTAGCTTATTTTGCAAAAACTTCAAATGTTTTTTTAATTTTGGTCACCAAAGAATATTCGTTTAACTACCAAATATAATTATACTGCACAGGACATATTTATGCCATGCTCAATGGAGCTTTACCTCCCCCAACCAATTACTGTCAATTATGGTATGCAGAATTGGATTGACACGAAAATAATGCTCAATAGATCTAAGCCATCTCTGAACAAATGGATGATCAAATTCGGTGCGCAAAGCTGAATTTGACGAAATTTTGTGATTCGGATATAATGAATGATTTCAGGCTATTTCCTAAGCGATAACTTTCCATCTTAGTTTGTAGAGCTGGGCTAGGACACTAATAAACTAAGGTATTGGGGTTTTAACGTGTCCTTTTGGCAATCAAACAATTCAACCGTTTTGAATGGAACTTGGTCATATCACAAGAAATTATTGTTAAATCAGGTATGCATAATTGGGTGGGGAATTAAAAATTGAATTTTAGAGAAAATTCTGGGATTCAGCCGTAGTCGTAACTAATTAGGTTCGAATCTGGTATCTTGAGCTGAATCGAGATTCCAACATAAATCCTGGATGTCTCCTGAACGCCTACTTTGATCCAGAATTGGAAGACGAAACCACAAATTTGTGTGTACGTATACAACGTATAATACACAATTTTGAATTAGTGTGCTGTCGTTTGTTATGCATGTATGTGTGTTGTTTTTGTGACCATAGTCATCAAAATTTATCGAACCGGGTGGAATCGGTTCAAATTTTTGGTGCTTCCACTCCTGTTTTGTGACATTTTCCCATGGTATCTAGATGGGGAACAAATTTGTTCGGACGTAACGCCACACCATTCGCAATGTTTTTATTTTAGGTTAATAATTTTATATTTTGTAAATTAACAAAATTAAATTTGTTAAAAATTAAATTTGTTAATTTACAAAATATAAAATTATTAACCTAAAATAAAAACATTGCGAATGGTGTGGCGTTACGTCCGAACAAATTTGTTCCCCATCTAGATACCATGGGAAAATGTCACAAAACAGGAGTGGAAGCACCAAAAATTTGAACCGATTCCACCCGGTTCGATAAATTTTGATGACTATGGTCACAAAAACAACACACATAAATGCATAACAAACGACAGCACACTAATTCAAAATTGTGTATTATACGTTGTATACGTATACAAAAATTTGTGGTTTCGTCTCCCAATTCTGGATCAAAATAGGCGTTCAGGAGACATCCTGAAATTGTAAATTAACAAATTTTATATTTTATAAAAAAAAAACAATTGTAAAACATTTCGTGTTCAATAAAACGACACGTAAAAACTAAATTCACTTTCCTCAAAATTTAGCATAATTTGACAAAAGCAAAATTATGCTAAATTTTGAGGAAAGTGAATTTATTTTTTACGTGTCGTTTTATTGAACACGAAATGTTTTACAATTGTTTTTTTTATAAAAAATCCCTTTTCAACCAAAAAATGGCTCTATTAAAGTTAAAACCACACAAATGTGTGAGTAAAAAATCCTAGTATGTAATGACGTCTTTGATAAAAAATTGCACTTGATTTGAAGTACAACCAACACAATTGTGTGTATAGTTAGTGTTTTTTCTAACAAAAATAAGTTTGAAAGGAATACACAAATATGTAAGTTGGTTCAAAACACAAACAAAAAAAATTTTTGACATGGTACTTTTGCCGTACCCACACAATTGTGTTAGTAAAACACAAAAGAGGTATACAATTTGTTAATTTACAAAATACAAAAATTATTAACCTAAAATAAAAACATTGCGAATGGTGTGGCGTTACGTCCGAACAAATTGCAATTGTTTGTTACTAATACAAAAATACATATATTCTACACTATTGCGTTACGGTAATTCTTCTCTCCTGTTATTATTTTTGGATCAAAATACGCGTTCTGGAAGATCTGCATGTTTGTACAAAATAAATTTTAAACTAATCAGCCAAATAATTATTCAGTTCCTACATTCACCATAGCTGAACCAAAGTTGGCCTTAACAATACTGGCATTACAATACTGTCAAGAAACAGATTACTGAGACAATTCCGCACATCTCAATCAATCAAAAATGATTAAGGTGTACATGAGGTGACAGCTTGAACGGAAGATAGGACCACGCAGAAGGCGTCTTACATAATTGGTGCATGAGCAAGTCATTGAATAGGGTTTAGAACTCAAATCAAACCTGTTTCGAAATATTGTTCAGCCAGATAAATTCTTTCATCGAAAATAGCGCCAGCATTAAGCAATCTAACAAATAGTCATCATTAAAAGGTCGAGAGATATCACGTCAAATACATATTTACTTATCGTTACAAATGAAAATAAAAATTAAAACCCATTTTCCCTTTGACATGCCGTAACATATATCAGGTCTCACCCTTCTAAACTAGTCTTCAAAAAATATGTTCAATTTATATTATTTGAAATTGGAAATTAGGTACAAATTATCATCGTGCGTTATTAATAATTAGAGAGATAATTAATTTAATTAAATAAATTATAAATTAATTACCTAACAATAAAAACGATTAATAATAAAAAATAATTACACCTATCAATGTATGTACATATTATACATTTACCATACATACATGAATTTAAATTGCATACGCGAGGACTCATTTGAGACTAGATACTGGCCTCAAAATACCATTCGCGTCCACACACAAGACGTCTCATGAGTCCGGAACCATCGATAATCAAACCATTTCTGAAATGTTCTCGCATAGTTCACCCAATTCAATTTATCGAAAACAATTTATAATTGATATGTTATATAATTTATATATTATCAAATTATTACACTTTTTTCAAAAAGTATTCCGATTTAACTAAGATAAAATACAGTTTTAAAGAAAGTTGATCCAGTTTCTCGCTCTGCTTCTAGTTCAGCGATAGTACAGTAAGCGATTTTAACTAATTGATTCAGATGTATTGCCCAGCCAAAACTTGTATCCTGGCTGATGCCGGTCTCGCTATGCACCATCATTACACACAACATAAAGATGACAAGACAGGTTTATTAGTAATAAAGCATTTAACCCAGTTACAGACACCTGACTAATTGTTTAGTTAATAAAGTTGTTAGTGAAATATATAACAAGACACAAACCGCGCCGGTTAGCACTGGACAATCACAATTTATAATTCTTATTTTGAAAATGAGAAGTTTGCTTCCAGATGTTCCAAAAAAGAAAAATTTTAATAATAAATAAAAAAAAATGTAAATATATAGTTGGAGAAACAAAAAGGAAGAAAATTCATTTATTTGCGATAATTATCATTTAAGGTAGAAAACCTCCACGCAAATAGTTCGTTATCTATTGGAATATTATCCAAATAAAAAAAAACTAAAAGAGATAAGAGGATAGATGTCCTCAGAGAACTTATTTGATTTCAAAATGGAACAGTTAGGTTTAATCAAAGCAATAAAAATGATTTAAAATTGAAACAAAACAAAATTTAAAAATATACAAACATTTTTGCATTACCACATAAATTTACCCCCGTTTGCTCAGCAGTAAGCGATTAAACAAAAAATTTTACGTACCGATTCGATTCTCTCACTTTTTAACTTATTTTCGGTAGGTTGAAAATTTTGATTTTTTCATGATCCAACAAGCGTCAGTCCTGATCCCTATATATTCGGGGTTCCCCGTACCATTTTACGTTTTGCAATCTCGACAAAAGTTCTTTCCTAATTCCTTGACTCACCAGCAATTTCTTTAATTTCTGTGACTTGTGGAAGTTTATGTCTACTAAGCTCACTTCTACTAGTATTTGCAAAATCCAATTTAGGACACCTAATGCTACGGATTTTGGGCTTTCAATTCAGATGCGTACTGGATTTTTTTATTTTGTTTAGGGCCACATATCGGAGGAGACATGACATCAACTGCATCTCTCGCCCCCCAGGCTGTCAGTACGCCTCGACCAGTTGCAGTATGCACTTTCAAGCAGCTCTGAGACCTGACCGGTTTAATGGACCCGGTTTTGCCCGCATTTCAAAAACCCGATTATCAAAATCCCGCTTTTCAAAACCCCGATTATCTAAACGCCGCTTTTTATTTTTTTATGAACACCGGCTGGCGAAAATCGGGTTGTTGATAATTCTAGTCAATACAATCTTCAATTAAGCAAAGCCAAATCCCTTAAATGCTTTCAAAATTCATGTTAGAATCCCAATCTAGACCGATATGTCAATACGATCATTATTGGTTAAGAAATGGCCAAGTTTCATCCAACAAGGCCAAATTCCAAAACTTCAGCCAAAATTGATGTAAAAATTCCAACCCGGCTGTACGTCCTAAATTTGACCATAATTTGTTAAGAAATGGCCTAGTCAAAATTCAAGTGGAATCCAAATACAATTTTGAAACGCGGAATTTTAACAAGTATCATTTTGAAAAGCGGGATTTTAAAATGGGGGTTTTTATAATTCAGGATTTTGAAAATTTCCAGTTCGTTATTTTAAGAATTTTCCAAACGTTTAGCTTTACACCCCAATTCTGATGTATACTCACAGACGTATAAATCGTCTTAACTAAGAGGTTTCGCTTAGCTAAGACCAAAACCTCTTAATTCGTATTCTGTGTGTTGTCTTACCTATGATTTCTCTTAAAAAAAACCTCTTAGCTAAGACCGACGAATATGGTGGTCTTACGCATCATAAATTTGACAATTGTCTTTGAATGCATGGTGTTACTTTTCTAATAAACTATAAAAATTTAATTATAAAATTATTAAATTTTATATAATATAAAACTAATAATTTGAAAATATTAATATTATATTGGTAAATAAATTATTAATAATTAAATACATAATTATATCGAAATTACTTACTATTATAAATAACCGTAAACGAAAATGGCGACTACCGACTACAAAAATACCAATTGACAGCTCTCCAAAATATTTGGAGAGATATTAAGAGGTATTTTAAGACTACTAACATCAGAATACCAATTAAAACTTTCCTCTTAAAAAAATCTCTTAGTAAAAATTGTCACAGCTAAGAGGTCTTAACGCCAGAATCGGAGTGTTAATTTCAATGATATCCGGAGTGCTTAGACCCAATTTAGTGCTTTGAGACTGTTCCATGATTTTATAATGGGTCTGGCAGGGTTGTCCATGTGATTAATTAATGTAATTTTGAAACTAAGGCCCTTTTCCAATTACCGACTTATTTCAGACTTATTGACTTATTTGACGTCATCTTGAATAAGTCAGTCAATTTGTTCCAATTCATTGTACCGACTTATTTGTGACGTAATAACAAAAAAAAACAAAACGCAATTTCTATTATATGGAAGAAAAAATTTTCTTGGCATATTGGTCGTTGCTATTAGATTTGAAAAAAACTACATGTATTACATTTAGTCAAGACACATTTTTGGAGACATTTCTGTGTAGACATACTTATTCAAATAACCCTCCGATTCTGACGATAAGGCTACTAAGACTATCTTAGCTAAGACTTTCTTGTTAAGACTTTTTTTTAAAACTAACCCTCCGATTCTAGCGTACAGTCACAGACGTATTTTCAGTCTTAGCGAAAACTTTTGTCTTAACGAAGACTAGATACTTTAAATTCATATTCTGCACTTAGTCTTATCTGTCAGTAGTCTTAAAAATTGTCTTCGTTAATATCAGCGAAATAGGTGGTCTTAGGAATCATAATTTTGACATTTAAACAAAAACAATAATTATATGTATTTGACTATGAAAACCGGAAAAATTATTCAAAATACAATATTATGTACTCTCTCAGCATATATTTAACATAAATTTGAGTTTTTTTGAACAATTTCGAATTGAACTGTCGCTTTTCGTTCATAAATTTGAAACAATATGGTAAAAATTTGGTTTCGACAGCTCTACAAAAGTCTTTGGAGAGTTTCTAATATATGATTTAAGACTACTGTCTTCAGAATTTCAATGAAGACTTTAGTCTTAAAAAAATAGTCTTCACAAGAAAGTCTTAGGTAAGATAGTCTTAGTAGTCTTATCGTCAGAATCGGGGGGTAAGTCTTCATTGAAATTCTGAAGACAGTAGTCTTAAATGATATATTAGAAACTCTCCAAAGAGTTTTGTAGAGCTGTCGAAACCAAATTTTTATCATATTGTTTCAAATTTATAAACGAAAAGCGACAGTTCAATTCGAAATTATTATAAAATTCTCAAATTTATGTTATATATATGCTGAGAGAGTACATAATATTGTATTTTGCATAATTTTTCCGGTTTTTATAGTCAAATACATATAATTATTGTTTTTGTTTAAATGTCAAAATTATGATTCCTAAGACCACCTATTTCGCTGATATTAACGAAGACAATTTTTTAAGACTACTGACAGATAAGACTAAGTGCAGAATACGAATTTAAAGTATCTAGTCTTCGTTAAGACAAAAGTTTTCGCTAAGACTGAAAATACGTCTGTGACTGTACGTTAGAATCGGGGGGTAAGTCTCCTTATTTGAATAAGTCTGTATCCACAAATAAGTCGGTAATTGGCAAAGGGCCTAAGACTCATTAAAAAACCATGCTTAAAATAAAGTAAATGTCTATGCCTTAGTAATGGTTTGTAATTCTATGAAAGTTTAAATATCTCAAACTCGTAAACACTTTGCAATTTAAACTCTGAATGTTTACTTTTCAGGATATATATATTGTCTCGATTGCCACATTATCAAGTTGTTGTTTTCGGCAATAAAATAAAAATTGCTGTGGCCATACAAAACTTGTAAAAATGATTTAATTTTTCGAAATTTATTTGAAAGGATATCAATCTTACGAGGGCTATCTGAAAAATTTCCGACATAACAAAGATACAAGACATTTTTATTTCTCTAGATAGCCTCCTTGTAAGTCTATACACTTTTCCAAGCGATACTCGTCGTCTTGCTCTGCGAAAGTCGCTTGGGGATAGATCTGGTGGATAAGGAAGGTGGTCATGCAATTGAAACCGTAATTCGTGGATGTTCACCATAGCAATCGCTGAGGTGTGAGATGGCGCATTGCCTTGGTGGAGCAAGATTTTTATTCTGCAAATGTAGTTTTTCTGCAATTTCTCCCTTCAATTTGCCAAGCAATGATGCGTAGTAGGCTCCTGTAATGGTGTATCTAAGTTTCATCCACAGTAGCCGGTGCCACAACTTTTAGTTTTTGTGCCTAAACTGCGCCAACATCACGTTCGACATGTTCATTGGACAAATTCACAGCTGCTTCTAGCTCTATAACTTTAATTCGACGGTTGTCTAGCACCATTTGATGAACTTGAGCGATGTTATCGTCAGTGGTTGCAGTTTTTGGACGTCCCGAACGTTCATCGACACCCAAGCTGGTACGGCCAGGTTTAAATTATGCTGCCCAAAATTTCATGGTAAATGATAGTGCAGAGTACCCGTACACAGGGTTCAACTCGTTTTTGGTTGGCGTAGGCGTACGCCTTTCAACAACTGCGCGTCCAAAATGGCTGATATTTCAGTGAGTACCTTTCAACGCATGCGCAAACACATTCCCCGCACTTTTGTTGACGAGTGCTGCCATCTTCATGTTGAGGTCGGAAACTTTTTAGACAACCCTCGTACATATTTAAATCGGTAAATTTCTTGTTGGGCAAAACTGAACTTGATAAACGATTACACAGTTTTATAAATTCATTGATACTCACTTTCAATCGAAAGAAACTATACTTACCAATTTCATTCTTAACGTCGATAAGTTACGGTAATAAATATAACTCGATCAAATTATTTTCACCAATTAACTCAATCAAACTAAATCATTTATGTAGTTGCAGAAAATGTTTATACATAACTATTAAAAGAACGAGCAAGAAGAAAGTAGTTCAATAACTAATAAACCATGTTTAACATCGTTGTTTTTATTAGTACAAAAAAAAGTTTTTTTGTTCGATTTTATTATTTATTAAAAAGTTTTCGACATTAATTAGCAGAACAAGCAGCAATCGTACATTTCTAAGATAGATTTTTTATTTTTGTATACAGTAGGGTACTATTTTATGCCGAACAAATTTTAAGCATTCCGGCATACAACAGAACGAGAAAAAAGAATTGAGTTATAATCATTAAGCGTAATTATTGTGATTATTCTATTTCTCCGCCCTGTATTAAGATTTTTTTTTGTTTGCCTGGGTTTATTTCTTTTAACACAGTCAATTAAATTTTGGGTATATATTTGTTTAACAGAATAATTGGTAAATTACAAATTAATTTTATTTTTTATTTTTTAATAGAAATTATTATTATAAATATTGCTTAGGGATCAAACGGTGGGGTTATTCGTTAATAGGAGTACCTAAATTTTTCGTTACCCTAATTGAAAATGGAAAGATCGAAATTCGACTAAACAAAACCTCAACATAATTAGATTGCTCCTAGAAGGTAACGATATCATAATTTTCAGGAAATCATGCGCAAAAAATTAATTTTTTGAACCTAATTTAGGTTCGTAGCAAATTGAGACAAACAGATTCTAGATTTCACAAAATTCTAGTAATATTTTCAGCTACAAAGTTAGTATATTTGCTTGTATCATTTATGTATGGATCGTATCGGTAGTTACACTACCGATTGCAACCACAATGCTACCTGAAAAATATTAAATATGTACTTATTACTACACCAGAAGAAGTTACACGCGGTGCAAAAGCCATAAACGATAGAAAATCTTCTGCTTATAAACTCACATTGCCGATGTAATCGTGATTCCGGAACATTGGAAAACACAACACATAATATCGTTTTAAAACAAATTCAGTTGTTACCAATTATGGCATAGCTGAGGAAAAATTATTCCTAAATCATCAGTCCGATTTTTTCAAACGACATTACAGTTGATGATTGACAAGCCTTGAGTATTTTGCTGTACCTAATATAGTTTTTTCTGTTTTTTCATAGGTTGGTAAGAATGAGGTATCAGAATGTACGAGTGTTGTGCATAAAACTAGGTTAATGACAAACCAACTGTGAGAAAATATAATTCATCATAAATTGATAAATATTTTTGTCCTTATTCAGCTGACTCATGTGGCTTACTTTATCTACCTGCAGTAAAATGAAATAATATCGCGTTAAAACGAACTCAAAATCCTGCCAATCCTGTCACGGTTATCACTTGGCATGGCTATTTAAAATATCGCAGGTGCTCAGTCTACCCTGTCATACCGCTACTATTCCTTAAGGGCTGGCTTGTTTGTCAGTTTGCGTTAGTAACGACCCAACCTGTAAAAAATGAATTATTCCGAAACATATGCTTATGGAGTTATTCCGTAAATTTTATTTCAATGCGTTGGTGCGATATTCCATATTGGTTTGTGGAACAAATAATTCTAGTGGCCGGAACGAAAATGCCCGAAAAAAATCATCACTTTCAATCATTTAAATATGAAATCCGAAATATTTTTGCGTGAAACTAAGTAACAATATTGGCAAAGGCTCCATATAATTGAAAATCATCTTGATACCGATATGATCATTAGGGGTAACACAGATTAGAAATGGTCCAAATACAAAATATGCGAAATTTCGGCAAGAAACAATCGTTCACTAATTGAAATTTTAAATATCAAATCGGCAATATTTTTTCTTGAAACTAATCAAGGCAATTATTACTGGCCTCACTTAATGGGGAAGCATCATGAGCCGGTAGTCATTAGGATAAATAACAAACAATTATTAATGGTTATAACACAAACTTTCACTTCCGATCAACAAAAATTCACTTTCGATCAACAAAAATTCACTTTCAATGATGGCCAATCGTTCAATCTCATTTTTAAATATAAAATCCGTAATATTTTTCCCTGAAACTCAGTAAGTGTATCGGCAAGGGTCCCATCTAATAGACCGATCATCCGTTTCAATTAATATGAAATCTACAATGTTTTTCCCGAAATTAAACAATGACATCGGCAATGGCGTCACTTTAGATGGAAAAATTTCATGATACCGATGATCATTAGGATTAACACTTATAGAAATTGTCAAAATAAAAAATTTCACATTCAACAATGGCCAATTGATCAATCTCATTTTTAAATATGAAATCCGTAATATGTTTTCCTCTTCCAACTAAGCAAGGATACCGCTTGCCAATGGTTGTCTCCAGAAAAACATCATTCGTCCGATGGTTTGAAATAACCTAACTTTCATTAAAATTTCGTGTTTGGATTGAAGTCGATATTCTTTCATCAACAAACCAATATTGATAGTCGCATGAACACCTCGTATAAACTTGGAATCTCAACAATAGCTAAACAAGAAACAAAACTTTTCGGAAATTACACCGTTGATTAATATCGCCATATGAATATTTTGATTTCAAACTCATATTGCCAATTCAGCAACGTTATTGATATTTGTATAGCGAGCGCATTTGGGGCGAGTACCATTATGAGTTTCGCTCAAACTCAAGTATTCACGAGAAACGTCAAAGATATTATCCAAAAAATAAGATGAAAATAATCTTATTAATTTAATGTTAAACGATTTTGTGGTGTAGCGAATTTTATAGCGACCCTAAAGAATTATCTGTGATTTTTTCGTTATTAAAAATAGGAAATAACGCTCGGCAAAACTTAAAAGTTGTCCGTTGTTAAACCAAAGTTATAGGACTGGCTTCCGGCCCCGATAAATAATATTCGAACTACAGACTTTAAAGGACAACTAAGTTTTGCTCTTGACGAGCTTCGAATTTACTAATCATTTACAAAACTAGTGGCTTCATTGCTTTAAAAATGTTTGCTATGTGACATCGTTTTTTGTCGACGGTTCCCATCTTTGACTATAGATGGCAGTATAATTAAATAAGTGATATGATGAAACGTTAATCGCGGTGAAAAAAACCAAAAAATTCTTCAATAATATCAATTAAATATTACATTACTATTGAAATATGCATTCAACATTTCATTAAACCTTTAAATGTTAAGACTTTTTACGAACATTACTGCCATCTGCAGTTCATAAAAGAAACTATACCTAAATTTGACGATGTAAAAAACAGTACTGCGGCATTGTACCAATGCACGCACCTAGAGTACCAGGTAGTACTGCTTTATACGTCATCAAATTTATGTCGATAGTTTCTTTTCTGAACTGTAGATGGCGGAAATGTCCGTAAAAAGTTTTTGAGATTTAGAGGTTTAATGAAATGTTGAACGCATAAGTTAATAATATGAGTAATTAACTAGCAGTTGAACTCTTTCAAGAAAACATGTATGGCGAGTAGAAAATTTATCTACCTTTGTGAAACAATTGACTGTAAGGGTCCAACAGACTTTCGCATTTGTCAGTCAAATTAGATGCCACAGTTATGCCGGAACCTAGTTCTAATACAAATTCAAGAGAAGTATTTTGCAACTGCATTAAATAGTTTAATCCGCCAATTCAGAAAACTGATATTTCTGGATTCATTTGTTGACGATGCCTTTCCATGTTACATTTCTAAGAACATGTTCAAGATTTGCTTATTCGATATATTATTGAAATATTATCTGACGAGCGTAATTGGACGGGAAATGCTTTCCTGGCATATTCCACAGACATTTTTCGATTAATATTCCCGGGGCCATGTTGAAAAACTCCCAGTCATGCATCTATATGGTACACGGATGAAAACAACTAAGAGGACTGCGCTTGAGTAATTGGGTTTAGGTTTACACTCCACCAAAGAAAAATCTAAGGACCATAACCTTATTTCACGCGGAAATTCTCGCAATAGAGGTCTGAACAAATGAATGTAACAAAAGAGGTCTTCTAAATCGACATGGAGCTGCTATTGCTTTAATCAGACAAGGAAAACAAAATTATCTTATCCTGGGCATTGTGGCATTCTAGGAAAGGAGACAGCCGATCTACGTCGCTCGGGAGGTTGCAGATATCACTTTCACTAGCTCCCGAATTTAGCGTTGAGAATTCTAACCGCCACTTAATTAGAGTATTATTGGATATATTCTGGATATAAAACACCAACGAAGCAGATTAGGAAACATCGCTTGGGATGATGTAAACTAAAAAGCTTCTTAATTAAAAAATCGGATATCTAGACGGAGTATTTAGACCGCAAATCCCTGAGATCCCTAGAATGACACATGATAGGACCAAATCCATTTAATGGCCACTTAGAAAAAATAGGGGAATCCCTAACAAACCGTTGCAGAATCTGCATTTTGCCTGGCATTTTAGAACTAAATTCTGACTTTACATGATAGTTGTAGTGGTTAACTAGGATGTACAATAGATCTTAAAGGCTTAGTGCATAAGGCACTGAGGTGTATCGAGTTTAAGAGACATCGTGAGAGTGATTGTTTTTGTAATTGTTAGAAATGTGTGGAAAAATATGGTGGGTCGAAAATTTGAAGAAATTGTAAGGCATCTCGATTCGCCATTAACTGGCACTAGTTTTTTTCCAATATCCAGGAGTTATTTCAACAACTAGAAGCTCATCATAGTCGCACTTTCCTGTTCAATTGCTTGCATTTATCCCAAACACAACCAGTTTTTTGGGGCTGTATGTTGTACCATCATAATTCAAACAATTATACAAAAATTATTGTGATTTCAATCAGTATAAATATGTTTTCTGTTGTTTTTCCACACTTCGACAAAGGTATCATCAACAAAAATTTTAAGTGATGTATAAGTACACAAATCGAGTAATAGTAGACATGAGCATGCTGAAATCACAATAGAAAAACAATAATTGGAAAGACGAAACAGTATATCATTTAACTCTAAAAAAGTGAGACATAAAATCTTAAATTGTGATGGTATACAACATCCCACCCCTGTAAAATGAAAGTACACTCTCAATTTTAATGACTAAAGCGCGCGTTTGTCCATAATGCAGGCGGATACCGCAAGCTGACGGGGATCCCCCTTCTCAGGGAAGGGAAGAACCAGCTTCGCTTCCGTCCCTCCTCCCCACCTTTGAAAATTTTCATGAGTTTGGTAGACTATGAACAAATTTGGTTTTTCATAAGACTGCATTGTTCTAACTACTATAGTTTTAAGTGAGATCATTGGAATTTTACGAAAACCCCATATTCACATTTTTGATTGCTTTAATCACCTTTTTTTTTATTATTGATATTTTTTGGTCAATAAAATAGTAAAATCTGGTTGGATGAATAGTGTCGCAGCTGATACTCTTTTACTGGTCGGTATAAAAGATATTTAAGTTCTATGTTTTACGTTTGCATTGCTTTGACGACATTTGGAAAAAGATTAATAAAATAAAAAAATTACACCATTTCCATTGTCGTCGCATAAATAAGTTCTGCAACAGCAATCTATAAAATTACATTATTTTATTTTACAAGAATATAAACAGTCTCTTAATATTATTTTCATTGCAATCAATAAAACATTGAACTTATACTTTAATCTCGTAATAACTATTTTTGTCTCCATCTTATATTTATTTGTTGGTTTGCGGAGGATGATACAGTGCACCATAATTTCTTTTTAGTTAACAACTGCGCGACTAAAATAAAATAAAAAAATTGGTCTGCAAATGATGAAGGGCAATAAACCGACAATATTTTTGAAATGCTTAAATTGGGCATCGTTTGTTTTACATCAATCATCATTTTCGTAATATAAGCGATATAAATTGGTCTCAATTAATTTTCCTTAAGCTAATTTTAATTGGAGCTTTAACATAGGATTCTTACCTTTCACTTGACGTTTTCGTATATATATTTTTTTATATTGCAAATGAGCTTTTGTTGCGCCGGTTTATTGTATTATATTCTTGCTACTGGAAATTTTTTGATTTGTATGACTGCTATTGGCTATTCTGCATCCGTTGTTATTAAAAGGTAAACAACTTTTTGGCCGGCTGAATCAGCTCTCACTAAACTGCTCGTAAAAAAAATATAAAAATTTATTTTTCCTATCTCATTACTACATAATGGGTAATGGTGTAGCATACAATTAAATTTTCTTTGAATAAATAATAAATTAATCCTGTTTACGGAATAATACACAAAACGATAGATGTAGACGAGAAAAGCTCTTAAAAATATAATATTCACACCAACGATACGATAGTTTTTCCCGATTCAAACCAAAGCTTTTTAAATTTTTTATTTTAATATCGACTTTTATTAACAAAAGAGAGAGCTTTGCGATAAAAAATCTCTGCAATGTTGCATATCAACAATAACAAAAATGGGGAAAATAGAAATAGCAGTCTAATCCAAAAATAAATTTATAAATAAGCTTATTCATAAGTAAATAGTTTTTTACTAGATTTTTTTATTAATTCGAGTCAGTAAGTGATCTTTATTTTTTTCTTTTTATTTGTAGAATGCCGTCTGCTGCTCCAGTTTCAGAAAATGGTGGTGCACCAAAGACAGAGTTGCAAGAATTGCAATTCAAAGCACAACAGGTTACAGATGATGTAAGTATTTTTTTCTTTTGTTTGACTATAACACTATTGTGAAATCATTTTGAGATAATAATATTAAAAATAAATCGGGTCATCGAATGATGGATGGGCAAGCCAGACATGGCTTGTTATTTTAGCACAAGATTTAGAGCTTCCTCACTAGCAGGGCTCATCAAGTTTTAACATTTTAATTTACACAATGTAAATGGTTAATTTAATCACCACAAATATGATAACAAATCTTTAGAGACGTCGCAACTAAGAAAATAAGCAGAACTACAGTGTAAATCTTGCCTTCAGGACAACAAATTTCAATTTTTTGTATTATGCGGAAATATGTCAGAACATTTATAGGCATGGATTCTCGTGTTAAAACACTGTATGAATTTCGGCCGTTTCACTGGATTTGTAATGGATTTTCACAAATAAAACAGAATTGGTGGAATACTTGATCGGGTAATATCGCATATTTAAATTAATAATTAGCAACAAAAAAATTGAAGCCTCTAGGTGAACTTGAATCAACAACTATTTTTGATGATAACACTTGGTGCTGTACATCTTAACCACCACTCAACTATAATTGTGAAATTCGTTGCTATAATTTAGGAGGCAAGCTTTCTATACCTTTATTTCGAGAATCCAGTTCGCGCAGCAGGTAAGCAGGTACGTACTTTGTATCCTCAAACCGGACAAGTGATGCAGTGGTTAAAGCTTCGGCACTTGGACCGGGGGGTACTGGGTGCGAATCCCATCAGAGGCTAGATGCATATTGGATTTTCATCATCGATTACAATCGGTGATGTTAATAAACATCGTGGTATCACAATGGGCCAAAATTGGCCTAATTGTCAACCACTGAATCCTAACATTGTATCCTCAAATGCGATAGATGATAGTAGACGAGTTCTGAGTTCCCGGTATAAGGGATGGAATAACGCTTAATTCGTGTAAAAGAACAAGATAAATCATTCTGAATCAGGTTTTAAGGCCTGTTGACAAGTTCAATTTGAAAGTCGATTCCGAAGCAGTCTCCTTTTAAACGCCAATTTAAATTTGACTGGTACGTCAGAATTATAAATTATCACACTGTAATTGAGAAATGGGAAATTATTTTGAGATACATAATATAATTAGATTTTAGTAAATGTGATAGATATGGATCAGATGCAACTCAAACAATGGACAATAATACCATAAGAACAGGTTTCTCTGCAAATACAGTTCAATTATGGTCTTTATAATAATCAGTATGCCTCAGTTTTTCGAAATGAGACTGCGGGCCTACTTGATAATTCATTTTTTTACGAGTTCCACAATTTAACATTTTCATTGATCCTCAAATAGGATGCGTGATCCGAAACTTTGTGATCTGTGAAGCGAGAAACATAGACAGACACATAGAAGAAGTTCAACCGTCTCCTTCACCATTCAGCGTGATCGTTTATCTAAACTTGGGTAATGGTGGGAGTAAAGGTGGCCAGTGCAAGACTCAGTTTCTAAACGATCCTGGTGATAATTGCTCGCTGAAACAGAAATAGGACTTTCTCTTATGAAAAGAAGGAGGGGCTGATGGGATTGTGGATAGTAATGGAGAGGAGGAGTAATGTCATGTTATCGAAATTCTCTATACCATTAACTCTCGTACTCCCAAGTGGCTTGTACCAACCGACTGCTTTGAGTAAATGGTCAATTTCCTATACCTTATATAGTGTTATAAGGCACACGCAGGATTTTTTAAGATCTCCTTAGACCGGAAAAAGAAAAATCCAATTAAAATAATACCCTTGCTCCACAGAATTGCAGACACAACAAACAAATAACCCAAGTTCGCGTGATGATTATTAAAAAATACCATCACCACTATTTATTGTTATCGACGAATTCAAAAATTATCCGGATTTTTAAAATTGTAATCAAAATTGAAGTACATCAGTCCTACAAAACTACGTTTTTGTATGTTTATCAAAATTGTTTAATCATTTGTATTTAAAATAACACATACCAAAAATAAACGTACCTAAAATAGGGAGCCACATACCAATTTTTAAAATCATTTTTGGGATGGTTTTTTAGCAGATTTCATTAACATGGTGATAGCTGTTCATTACAGCAAATTGATAGCCGAAACCATTAGATTATCAGTTAAGTTACGTCGAAAAGGCCTTTTTAGAATATGGCATATGTTATTTGATAAAGATTCGTAATCCTAAAAAATCAAGAAAATATGACCGATTTTTTTCTTTGAGATCGGTGCAAGAAAATTTTACATTAGTCGAGTCGGTTTTGAAATGAAAGATACACAATAAAAAGCCTTTTCGGACTGAAAAAATGTGGGGATATTCTTAGTGTTAAGAGTTTTCGATGGATTTTGTAGGCGGAAAATTGTTCTTGTTATTTTGTTCTTGGAAATTGAAAGACGTCAGCCATATAAAAATATATTTTATATAATACCCCTCGGAAACCAACAAGTTAACATGCAAGGAACTCAATAATAGAAGAAATACACCATATAAGTGAATACATTGACAATCTACCGTTTTTGGTAGTTGACCCTACAGATTATGGAAACTTTTTTCTAATCCCAAACGAACAAAAAAAAAAAAATCCATTCCAAAGATGCTGAAAATTCAACAGGTCGGTTAATAGTAAAACATTACCGCAAAAATATAATTGTAGTGTTGCGACTATCACACTGACGATGATGATTTGACAAAAGGAGCAGAATGAAGTCGTGTTAATGGAACTAAAAGTAAAAATCCAAATTAAACAATACCCCTCCACAGAATTTTAGAAACAATAAATAAACAAACCTTGCTCGCGTGAGGGTTTTTAAGAAATACCACCACCACTATTTATTGATTTATTGTTGTCGATGGTATCAAAACTATCAAGATTTTTAGAATTGTAATCAAAATTGAAGTACACATATTTAGACGTGAATTTTTTTAAATAATTTTTCCGGGTGATTTTTGAGTTGACTTCATAAACATGGTGAAAGCATTACTGCAAATCGATAGCCGGTATCATCAGATTGTCAGTTAATTTACCCTGAAAGGCCTTTTTTTTAAAGATGACGTGTTTTGTTTAATAAATATTATCAGCCCTAAAAATCAAAAAAATATGACTTTCATCCTGACTTTCTCCTCAACCCGAAGGGATACTTACAAACGTTATGTAATTCATTTTGAATAACTACTCGGAAATTATTTAGAGATAAAATAGTTAAATTATTCATTTCTGCTATTTATCCGCATGCTAATTACATCAGAGTGGTTGGTATTTGTTCTATGGCTGGTAAATCTCAAGCACCCTCAGTTGCAACCTCAGTTTCGCGAAGACATCTTTGAGATTAGTGTAAGAAAATTTTAATTTAGTCCATTTTTAAATCAAAGATACACAATAAAAGGCCTTTCGACCTGAAAAGGTTTTCATACATATGAAGGGGACATTCTTAGTATTGAAAGTTTTCAATGTATTTTGCTTGAAATAGCAGAATCTACGGCATTAGTACTTGGTAGCCCTCACGAGCAAGCAAGAAATCACTGCAAGGTGCTTCTTTTATTGACACTTTTTACAACATTACAATAAAATGCCTAGAAACTTTATTTTGTGGTAAAGCCTTTTCGAACTAAAAAATTCTAGTTTTCAATGGTTTTGTATGAAATAGCAGAAGCTACGACATTGGAAGAGCAAGACACATCTACAAGGCACTTTTTCCATTGACACAACACTGAAAACAGTTACAACTTTTTTACAAGATTAAAATAAAATCAAGGAACTTTATTTTGTGATGCTTGCGGATTAACAACGATTTTTAAATCAAAGACAATAGAAAGCCTTTTCGGACTATTATATTTTAATAAGAGTTTTCAATGGATTATGCAGAATTTGTATGAAATAGCAGAGACTACGGCATACCTAGGCCTCACGAGCAAGCAAGGCGCTTCTTTGATTGACACAACATAACTTTCAGTTTCAGCATTTTTACGACTTTACAACAAAATGCCACGGAACTTTATTTTGTGAAGCTTGCAGATGAACAGCGATTTTTAAATCAAAGACAATAAAAAGCCTTTTCTGACTGAAAAAACTTCAGTTTTCAATGGGATTGTATGAAATAGCAACTGATACGGTGTTGGTAGAGGCAACACTTACCTGCATGGCGGTTTTTGATTGACACAACATAATTTTCAGTTTCAACATTTTTTACAAGATTACAATAAAATGTCAAGAAACTTTATTTTGTGATGCTTGCGGATAAACAACGAGTCTTAAATAAAAGACAATAAAAAGCCTTTCCGGCTGAAAAACTTAATACATCTGAAGGGGACGTTTTTAATATTAAGAGTTTTCAATGGGTTTTGTAGGATTTACAAGAAATTACTGCAAGGCGCTTTTTTTGTTAACGCAACATAATTTTCAGTTTCAGCATTTTTATGACTACAATAAAATGCCTAGAAACTTTATTTTGTGATGCTTGCATATGAAGTGTTTTTAAATCAAAGACAATAAAAAGCCTTCTCAGACTGAAAAACTCCAGTTTTCAATGGATTTGTATAAAATAGCAGACGCTACGGCATGTAGGGTGGTCCAAATTTTCGAAAGTTACAATTTCTAACGGGACACCCCCTAGAAATGTGAGGTTATGCTAAAAACTTAACCAGAAAAAATATTGGGTCGATCGAAGGTCGTTTAGAGGTCGCGACTTGAGCGCGAAGTTCGATAAAAACGGTATTTTTTCACTTTCAAACGAACAGAAAAATTATTTAAAAAAAATTCTCAGACTAAATAAAAATTGCGGTCAATAGAGGAGATAATTACCTTTCTAAAACATCAAAGATATCGAAAATCGGTTAACAAATAGCGAGATTATTGCCAAATTTCCAAAATATAAAAACAAGTCAAATTATTACTATATTTTTTTTATTATTAATGCATAATGTTTCTTCTATACAATGATATTATAAATTAATTTTTAGTATTAAAATAATCAATCTAAGTTGATATTCTACCCATTAAGGCTGTTTTGGTGTATGTTGGAAACTTCTGTGTGTAGTCCTTTACGACTTGTAGTAAATATTGCATGTCATCTTCATTTCTTGTCAATTTCTTATTATAATTTTGTATTAATTTAACACCACGTTCTGCGATATCATTTACGACTTTTATTTGACTGATAATCTTCATTCCGTTCTTGAAATTATCATCCCGAGGCCACATATCCGGATCTTTGTTCAAGAAATCTGTAGAAATATTGAACCTTTTAAAAAGATCGCCAGTGTTTGGTGTAACAAAATCTGCTAGTTGTTTCGTAATAAATGTTTTTACATCATCAATTTTCAACTCGACGCGCTTAATTGACTCGGCCTCTACATCCCTCTTCATATCCAACTGTTGCACCATTCTTCTTTTCTCCGCACTAGAGACGTTTTCGTCGAAAAAAGAGAATGCGATGCTTTCGTCGGATAAATACCACAATTGGCCACATATTTTATTCAGTACAGCCATCGCCAACTTTTCGTCATGTGTTTTGTACAAATAAATATCTCGTAAATAGTTGAAATCCAGCTGTGGTGCTTTAGCAGCTTTTGTGCAATGGAACCAAATTTTCACATAAAATCTTACGACAAAAATGCAAATGTCCCGTAAATTATTCTGTTCCTGTGCTGTTAACTTAAATTCCTCCCGAAAGATAAATACTTTCAATACATAAATGGCTTTGGACATCCAGCGAGCATGATGCATAGGCCCCAGCAGGCGGAAATGGACATTTTCAGTTGGTATCATGCCCAAAAAAATTAGAGTAATTTCCAATAATTCTTTGTAGTCATCACGAGCATGTTCTTTTGCCAATTCGTTGTTACAAAAACCCGCTAATTCCGCTTTCACATCATTTAATTGTATATGAACGTTGGGATCATCTATGCCTGCTTTAAAATTATTCTTATTCAAGGAATTCCAGTCATTCTTGAATCTCACAAATAATGGAACATTTACTCCTGATGTATTGCCCTTTTTCGATTCAAATGCAGCGCGTAATGTAATTTCACATATGTGATGTCGACAAGGAAGATATAATAAACTTCGATCCAGTTTCTGCTCTAAAATAATAGCTGCTCCATTTAGTCTTCCAGTATTTGAATATGTTGTATCGAAGCAAGCCGCCACGACATTGTCAACTATTCTCCAATCAATTAAGCTTTGGAAAACAGCCTCCGCCATTTCCAAACCAGTTGCTCTTGATATTTTGGGAACGCCCAATAATTGTTCTCCATCTATATGGGAAATAATCACCCGCAAACGATCCACGGTCTCCGTTCCAGATAACTCCGGAAGTAATTTTCCATCCCAATGTACTACGCCTGTCGTAAACTTGAAAGTCGATTTAATTGATTCTGCTATTTCTACTCTATTTGTTTCACGAAGACGCTTCAGTGTTGTTCGACTCAAAACGAGGTCATCAATAGAATGTCCAAGACTTTCGGCAACGGCACTGATTAAATGCATTGCTGCACGATCTGTAATCTTCCACTTATCCAAAGCTGACAATATTCTAGGAGTAATGAAACATTTGCTTCCTATAGAGGCTCCTTCTGCGCTTATCACGGGCAAATCAATATTTTCGAAGCTCATGTCGTTATCAGATGTCCTTTCGCTGTCACTCTCCGATGATGAAAATAATGTTTGTGAGTCTATTGGAATTGATATACGTTTTTCTTCAAGATGTCTTCGTTTACGATTTTCTTCTGCCATCAGACGTTCCGATCTCCGCTTTTCTTTTTCGATTTCATATTGCCTGACTCCAGCCAAATATCCGGGGCGCCCTTTCTCACGCTGTGACAACAGGAATCGCTTGTCGTCTTCACTAGTCATCATCGATAAGGCATTAGTATGGGCGATTTATTTTGTTTATATAGTATATGATACAATGAAATATATTGGCCATATCAGATCATAATTAGTGCAGTAGGCGGATTTAAATTTTAAATACAATAACTAATGAGTCAAATGAGTCATAAGGACTTAACATAGTTGGGTTTTATGATAATGGCATCATAAATCACAACTATGGTAACTTCTCATGACTCATACGGTTTTTTATGACACCATAAAATATTCTTTTGTTTATTCTTTATACCTCCTTTTTATTTATTTATTTATTTTTTTTGTAGTTTTGAAGATAATTTCCAGGATTTAAAAAAAAATCGTTTATTATTTAAGTTTTTAATAGTTTCGAAAATTAGCAATAATCTCGCTATTTGTTAACCGATTTTCGACATCTTTGCTGTTTTGGAAAGGTAATTATCTCCTCTATTGACCGCAATTTTTATTTAGTCTGAGAAAAAATTTTAAATAATTTTTCTGTTCGTTTGAACGTGAAAAATCGAAAAAAACACAGTTTTTATCGAACTTCGCGCTCAAGTCGCGACCTCTAAACGACCTTCGATCGACCCAAAATTTTTTCTGGTTAAGTTTTTAGCATAACCTCACATTTCTAGGGGGTGTCCCGTTAAATATCTCAACACTTTTTTTTCCCCATATAAACGTGGGCCACCCTAAGCAAGACATAATTGAAAGGCGGTTTTTTGATTCACACAACACAATGTTAAGTTTTAACATTTTACAAGATTACAAGATTTCAATAAAATGCCAAGGAATGGTTTTGCGATGCTTACGGATGAACAAGTTTGATAAATTGTCCTCTCATTTACAGTTGGGTTGCACAAAATTGACTTATATAAAGGGAGGTATATGCTGGAAAGAAATCACTAAATTTTCTTGCTTGTGTGAAAATATTATTGATTTTATAAGATAATCTCAGAATGATTTCCAATCTATTGTGCTCCAATTTAATTTTCTAAACATACTAATAACATAATTAATTGTATTCTAGTCCTTGGAAAGTACAAGACGGATGCTGTCTCTGTGTGAAGAGGTGAGATTTTTAAATACGTTTATAAATGTTTATATTTAAATTAGAATTAAAATTAAATATTTTAAAATATAAGAAGGTTTTTAAATTTATATCCGAATTAAGGTTAACTATTTGTTATAATATAAAATAGGAAAATCTCAAAAAAAAAAAAAATATACATATGTGATTTTTCTATTTTAATTATATTTTATTTATCAATTATTGTTTTATAATATCTAAATTATTAAGCAAGGATTACGGATAAAAATATGAGTTCATATTTTATATTATTTAAATTAGTTTATTCGTTTTTGTTGTTGTTACTTTTATTAAATAATAATAATTATAAAATAATTCGTATGTTTTCTAATATCCAAAAAAATGTATGTGCTTTGGGAAATTTTAGGAAATAAAATTATTGTGTGTCTCTGCTGTGTGTGTATCGTATGTATATACGAAATTTTTATATACCAAACCTTATATAATTGGGTTAAATAAAATTATTTAGCTTTGGGAATAAATTATACAACCGACATGTGTATATGGTAACCTAATTTTGGATTATAATTAAATGATAACAATTTTGTTCTGTGTGTCAAGTTCATTTTTGTGTACATACTCGGGTTATACTGGTGTAATGGTACCGTCATTATATTCAAATTAAACAAAAAAAAATTGTATGTATTGATTAATGTTTTTGTTGTTTTATATACAAAAAATACGACCAAAAATTCTAAAAAAGGTTTAAATTTTGTGTTCCTTGATTTATAAATGGCTTTAAGCGTTTTTTTGTTGTGGCAATTTAATCCAGTACAAGAATTTTTGTTGGTATACATTTTATAATATTTGATGTATACCTAACCTACCTTCCTATAAACATATTTTTCATCTTTTGCGGTAATTGAATTTTTTGGATTTAATAACCAAATTAATTTTTGGTGTTTTGTATTTTGGGCGTTAATAATGTTTCGCGCGTAATACTATCCCCTAATTAAAAAATTCCAAGGTAAATGTGATATACAGACTTAATTAAACATTTTTTATTTTTTTGTAAATTAAGATAAGAATTATGAATAATTTAATACTGTTTTCTTTGATATTTCACTGCTTAAGTGTCTAGATAATTAGCTGAATTATAGTCACATTGTATAGTTTGATGTCGTGATTAATGTAGATGCAGTATGGTAATAGGGTTTTTTTCTTGCCACGAATCTGTATTATAAAAATGTGCCGTTGTATATTAGACCTTAAGGTCTGCTTATTCAAATGACATACATATGTCGTGGAAACAACTAAAATAAACTAAATTCAAATGTTGATAATCGAGTTATGTTGAAATTTTATGTGTACGATTTAAAATAAATGAGTTATGATGAGCCTAAAGATTATACAATTTTTTCTACTTAACAGTTGTCTGCATTAAACTAATTAGTTTAACTAATGTGACCTTTGATGACACATATACCGCATTAAAAAAGTTCGATTGATGTCTGTTTGACCAAAAAGCACTAAACTTCCGAATACGCAACTTTACTAAAAGTAATTTTAAATTAAAAACCAGAGTCACACAGTCAATACTCAAACCCGTCATAATTTAACGGATTGTGTCAACTCTGTGTTTCCAACTTGTCTATGTGTAATAGGGTGGAGAAATGAAAGTCCATTTGTAAAACAAATAAAATGTGTTTGGTTTTAAAATGTGTAAAAATGTTTGTTAACATAAATGCAACTGCAAAACCTTCATAATTTTCGTTTATTGACCAGAAATCGAATCAGTTGAGACATTTTTGTTCATTGTTTTCCATATTTGGAGAATTCGCAAAAATAAATGCTTTCTTCCGCTTCTCTGACAACTAAATGGCTTTTTTTGATTGTGACCGAAACCATTTCTCCTAAAAATTGCATAAAAGTTAAGTAGGAATAAGTAGGAAATTGTTGATGTCGTTTTATATTGCTCAGATAATTTACAAAATTCCAGTTATTATTTTCTGGCATGTTGGCAGTTTCCTTCGTAATCCCCAGGTTTTTTTTTAATTCTCTTTTAAAGAGGAATGGCAACGACATAGAGGTTATTAGTCACTCTGATTCCAACCAAAACTTAGATAAAATCTGTACATATTTGATCTGTGTTCAAAGACGAAGACGAAGACTTTAGTACCTTTAACCAGACCATATCTACAACAACAAATATTTGAAACACCTTTTTTAAGCTCTTCGTCTATTTCAATCGTATGAGAACTAAGGATTCCGAGCCCAAAACGTTGGTAGTGTCGATGATTTCAACTCTGTCGTGTCTATCATTGTGGATCTGAAATCTCGAGGCTCCTACTAACCGAATGCGAGTTACCGAATATTCTTAACCATAACGAGCTTTGTAAGTTGTTTTGTAATTAGGTGACCTGTTACAACGTTTCTGGGCCCTCCACTTCTTTTCAATATATACACTAGGGTTTTGTTCCTCCAGAAAATTCAAACCTAATAACGAGTGTTTTTTCATAGAACTTGAAATTGTAAAAAATAAAACAAAAAATTAAATTTGTATGAGAAATATACTCTGGCAGATCTCAGTATACTCTGGCAAATTATCATGAATAGACTCACGATTGAACAACGCTGCGAGATTATTAAAATTTAATTTGAAAATCAGTCGTTGATTCGCGCAACTTATAGACGAATTCGGGATTTTTATGGCGCATATAATCGTCCATCTGAGCAAGCCATCCGTCGAACTGTTTTGCCGCATATAGAATGAGACCATTCCACAAGAGACCCAACAGGCTCCATTACATCCAGAAAAATGCATCGTTTAGTGTGGTTTACATGCTGGTGGCATCCTCGGATCTTATTTCTTCAAAAATGAGGCCGGGGATCGCGTTACGGTCAATGGAGATCGCTACCGCACCATAATGCACCATAAATTTTGTTTGGAAATATGGATGCCATTGAACCGGACGAGAAGTGGTTTCAACAGGATAGCGTTACGTGCCGTACGGCGACCACGACTATCGACTTATTAAAATCAAAATTTGGCGATAAGGTAATTTCGAGGGCGATAAGTTAATTTCGAAAAATGGACGTGACAATTGGCTCCAAGGTCGTGCGATTTGACACCTCTCGATTATTTACTGTGGGGCTACGTAAAGTTACTGGTTATGCTGATAAACCAGCAACAATTGACGCCTTGGAGGCCAGCATTGTTCATGTTATTCGTGACATACGGCCAATAGTGCACGGAAAAGTGACTCAAGAAGAGCCGCGGTGGCCATATGCGCGAAATCATTTTGAAATATTAATGCAATGTATTGACCTTTCGAATAATAAAAAAAATGTTTGATTACAATTTGATTTTTTGTGTTATTTTTTACAATTTCAAGTTCTATCGGGCTTAAAAAACCACCCGTTATTAACGAATATTGGATTTTTGATCGGTCCTTATTCGCTGGTTGTTAAAATGATGGCCAACTTATTATTAAACAAGGTATCGATGAAACCTTCTAGGAATACAAAAATAAGCGATTGGGAGTTTTTTGCTACGAATCTTTCTAGATCACTTGACTTATTACATCGCAGAAAATCCATTCGATGGTTCGACATCAATTCTCTGATATCCTAGCTGGCTAATTCACTTTCGCCTCTCTTTGAAAGTTCTTACCCAATTCTCACTAACGAAGTAGTAGCCTTGTTAGTGCTTGATTTTAAAACGTTAAACTCAAATCAAAATTATAATTCTACACTGAAATATTGCGTTTATCTTATGGCCAGCTACTATTTTCAAATTATTATATACCGATTCTCATTGTTCACTTTCCTAGGTGGAGCCTTATTAATCATAATTTACAACCGAACACCGAAGTAATTGCCAATTGAAATTTTGTACTTCTGATCAACACCAACAAATAATTAATCCCCTTGCTCTCTTGTATAAAGCTAGAGCTGTACCCTACCATCGAGTAATTTTACTTTAAATACGAAACGGTTATGTGAGCATATTTAGCAGAGGGAACTTACTGTAAGAATTGTATTTATGTATTTTACATCATGTTTAATAAATTCCTGGGCTTGGCTAACCTCTTGTATAGTGTTGCCCAATGAAATTTTTTGATACAATTTTAAAATGAATTTTGATAAATGGGGGTCAGTTTTTGTTTGGGACGTCAATAAAATTATGGAGTAGCATTTATTTAGTTAGTCTAAAACCACATCCCAATTTTTCAGGTTAAGTGTAATTTATGAATTCAAAATATTAAGCTAAAAATATTCCAATTTTAATTGTCCTATTTTAATTTTCCAAAAACCTAATTATTCCAAACCCGCCTTCCTAATGGTTCGAAATTTATTTTATGGCAGTTAGGTGTTTTGACCTTCGACATTTTCGTTGGATATGGATTTTTCCAATATGCAAAAATAATTTTCATTAAAAATATTTTACTGATTTTTTTAATGTAATATTCGTTTTCTTTAACTTCTAAATCTAGTCGAGTTTTGTGTAAAAGTTTAGAGGTTTATGACTTATCGCCTTCCAAGGCCTTCCAAGACAAACACAGTTCAGCAAGAAAAAAATCAACAAGTTTAAATTCCCCAAGTACCCAATTTTTTTTTTTCTGCTGGGGAAATTAACGAAAAAAAAAAAATTAATAGAACATAATCTTCAGGGATTGTAATGATATTTATATTAAAAATTGTAAAGAAAAAACAAAAATAACATAATGTAAAATTTTAGGTCCCCGAATCGGTTCCAATAGTTCTAATTAACGTGAATATCATGAATATTGGGTCTTCAATGGTTAAGAAAGATTGAGTTCCACTGCGTTACCACACATTCTAGACATCCAAACTACAACCCGTTTTTGATCATTGGAAGTTAATATATTTCCATCATAATAATTGCTAAAGGAATGGTTGAGTTATATAGTAGTATAACCAAATTCTACAATTCATTGGTTTAGTAATAACCTTGTTCCAAAAAGCATGGACAGATTCCTGAAAATTCCTCAAAATCAATATTTGAATCCTATGAGTATATATAAGTGTGTGACGAGATCTCGGTTTTCAAAATCTCGGTTTGTCAAAATCTCGTTTTTTTTCTAAATCTCGGTTTTAAAAATCCCGGTTTTTAATATTCCGGTCTTCAAAATTCAAGTTTTCAAAATCCCGGTTTTGTATAAAAAAACCTAATTTTTAGGAAATCCCGGTTTGAATTTTTAAAATTTGGCATGTCGGAGAATGGGACTCTTAATTGATTTTTTGACAAAATTCAAAAATGAGTTTGCGATAAAGTTCTAGAAAATGGCTAATAGGGATGGAATTTGAATGGAGGGCTAAGTACCCTCCATTCAGTATTAAAAAAATATTGCTTTTTTATTAATCTTGCAACTACAAAATGTTGCAATTACAAAATGCTGCAAGTACCAAATCTTGCAATTAAAAAACTCTAGTAGTTATTTCGTGCAATTAGAACTAGAAGAAAAGAAAACCGGGATGTTGAAAACCGAGATTTCGGTACACCCTAAGAGTATATATCCATAAAATTCTAAAATCAATTTTGGTGAATGGGGGGTTATGTTTTTCTTAGATGTCAGATGAAAAAACGACTAAATCTCGAAAGACAAAATCCCAAAAACCTAATTGGCCCAAACACGCATTCCTAATTGTTCGGAATGGATTTTATAGCAGAAGTTGGTTTAAGGCGTGTTTTAAAATTATTTTTGGTTAGGTTATTTCTCAATTTTCGTTCGGGGAACTAGCTTTATGGATTGCAATGATATGACCGACAATTCAAAAAGCAAAACATTTTTCAGGACTTCTGCTCCAACTTATAAAATTTTAGTACAGACTCGATTCAGTTTTGATGATATCTTGTTTTAAATTCTAGAATCGGTCCTTACATTAATCTGGTGACATGGCGTGGTATGGAATGGTACCGATAAAAATGGAATGGTTTGGATGAGATGGAATGGTTAAAAGGCTGGTAATAATAATAGCAATGGCGCTGAACAATAAAAACTGAACACTTAAAAAACTTTGCTAAATTCATAAAACTTTTAACATAACACTTAATTTGTTCGGTTAGTGGCAATAAACTATACCATGTGTAACTTCAATAAATATTTATGTGGGATATCTTTCATTTTGCCAACAATTATTGTACGTACATAGCTGGATATTATTTTACTAATTGCAACCAATATATTTATGTTATGTTGTTAGTCAATTATTGCTTTCACACCAAAAATTAGTTGAAAGTTTTTATTACGTCACATTTTTTGCTGTTCAGATACTCATCCTACTTTCACTTAATATTTTAGTTAAAACTATTTTTACAAAAAAATACAAATTGTTTGTAACTTATACAGTTATATATAACTATAATGTAGTCTTGAGTTATTATTGAAAATAAAAATCAATTTCAACTTCAGACAATTCGACTCTAAAAAGAGCATTTTTATGCTTTTAGAATATTTCAGAAAATCACAGATAACAATGTAATCGATAGTATATACCCCCCAATGGATTTGACGTTTATAAATATTAAAAATGAAAATATTTTCCGTTTGTTTATATTAGAAACGTATAGTGGGATGCTTTTCTGCGATAAAGTGTATAATCAAAATGAAGCTTAACATTTTTAAAGCTTTTGCACAATACCGAAAATTATTTTGGAAAATCGATTATGTATTTTATTTTGTATATATATATATTAGTTTACACAATTGACACACACAATGGTTTATTTCCTTGGTTTCGTAAAAAGCACATAAAGTTTATTATACTAACTTTTTCCATATTCGAGAACAAAACAATCGACAGCCAATAAATATTAAAGCTGAAAATTGAATCTTATTATTTTCAAATCTGAAATCAATAAAATTTATTTTCCTTATCCAAAAACTATAAGAAGTCTAAAAATATTTTATATGTATTCGAGACGAGTTTATATAGAATTTTATTTCGGCAGGAGATTGTAGTTATAATTTTATGTTTAATGGGGGAGGAGGGAAAATATTAGAGATATAATATTCTAGATCTAAGTTGAATTGTTATTTTTTGGTATTATAGGTCAAAATACTAAATTAATCGTATACACACATGTGTGCTATTAGAATTATTTATTAAAATGCTGTCTGCGTAGTATTTTATTATGTCATAGATGGAGAAAATTTTATATCAGATAGACGGGGTATGAGTTTGGCCCAGGGTCTGCAACGCTTTATATTATGCATAGATTAAATTTTATTTTGTAGTTTTAACATGTAGTCTTTTTTCTAATTTTAGACTAGATATAGTTAAATGTTAAGGTTGCTGCAATGAATATGTTTAATCCATTCCTTCGAGTATCGTGAAAGAGATCGAAATTTATAAACAAGTTGATGAAGTGTACACCGATATTTGCGGGAAATTTTATTTACATATTTTCATAAATGAAATCACCGAAGTCATAGAACATTCTAAATTCGTAATTTTTACAAATAATGTTATATTACGTCCCATTAAAAGTGTGTGACGAATATGATATCAAATGACATGAAAATTAAAACGACAGTTAAAATAATGACTCGTATCGTGGGTCGTGACGGCCACTACGATTTTGATTGCCAAATCCCAGGCGGAACATGTAGACAGTATTATCGGAACAATTCGGCGTAAAAGTCAGAGACCTGACAATTTGGAAATGCGAATGGGTAATTTAAAAAAATGTAGGTAAAAATTTGTCGTATATTATGTGTGGATATAAAGTTCTTAGATACAAACTAAAGTTAGGATTCGAGTTGAAAAATGAACCCACAATTCATTTTAGAATTGAAATTCAGTGGTAATCAATGTCTAAAACTTGCCAAACGTTTCGAGTCTTAATTGCATCATTTACAAATCGAATCTGATTGGAACATTATAAGAAATGGTGACCCCGTTCATCGTGCTTGCATCGTTCCGTTATTTCGAAAATGATACTTGCAACATTTGAACCAAATGTGTAGTCTTAAAAAAATATGCTTTACAATGAAACGAATTCTAACTCTAAAACTATTTTGAAAAATTCCAAAATTCATTGTTTTCATGAAAATCTACCTAATGAAATAATGAGATGGGCGTAGATTCATAGTGAGTTTGTCAACAACTTTCGAATTCTGCAAAAACCAAAGTTTTGATCAAATATTTGTTATATTTTTTATGTTTTTTTAAATAAATTAGATCCAATTGTGTTGGAATTGGCTTTTGCAACCAACATTTAGTCCATTTCCATTTAAACTCTACACGTTTATAAATTCTTAGAAAATAGATAAACTGATTACAAAAAATGCAGTAACAGGGAGATAACCAAAACGCTAGATAGAACTGCCTAATTAATGAACTCCTTTGTGAACTCGGTGGGATTTTTTCGTGCACTACGAATATTTGTCAGAACATTCTTTCCCGGGCTCTTCGGTATTGTCTATGCCACAGCGATGATTTGGTTTATTTCATTTGTTTCAGGAGCTTATTGTTCACGTAATTTTTCTTTTAAATCGGTTATGTTGGCAATTTTCTTCTTAGAACTTTCAAATTTAGGACGTTTTCTGGTAGTACTTTGACTTCTACCGATATTCGAATTTTAAAGAGGTTTATGGGTAGAATTCAGAAAACATGTAAGACCATTTCTTCGCAGAATGCCATCTGAGCACATTTCCATCATCGTTATAAGAAAAAATCCCTAAATAAAATATTGTGCGAATTCTAAAAAATTTGCGACGTAGCAACCTACCTATGATAGAGGGTCAACATTTATATTTACCCAAACCGAAGGTAGACCCCGAATAACAAAATGGATGGGAAACACCTAGGCGTAAAATGGGGGCATTCACGAACTATAAATATGTGATTGCATTGTGAGACGTCAAAAGGAAAATGAAGTGATCATAAATCTTAGCATATTGCTGTCGACCTGAAAGTTAAAAATGAAGCCACTTATAGTTAGAATAAAAAGCCGGCTATAATTCTACAGCTTATTAATAAGAATTGAGTGATCAATCCGATTAAACGATTTTTATAAGTTCGGGTAAATAACTTCAGGATGTTACTTAGGTGTAATTTTGAAGATTGAAGCTGGGAAACCCCGAGAGGAGGATTTTTAAATATGAAATTGGATGGAATGGCTGGGTCATCTATGGATTTTTTCACAAGGCCAGATGAAATGCTATCACGCCCAGCATCTTTCCTTTCCATTTCAAGCCCTTTGAAAGTATTAACAACGTCATCTGCAGATGCCACTTTAACAAACTAAGTTCTGGATAATCGCATCAGTAATTTATTGATAAGAAAAGTTGCCGACAAAATATTGGCAAACGAATGATAGATTTAACGTGTGGCTTTCGTGAGGAATTCACGAAATTAGAACCTTCTACAATAGTAACATACTTCTGGGAGCCTTCGTTGATTCTTTTGTTGATGGACAGTTTCAGTTATAGTATATCCAAGTTGAAGAGTAATACTGGTTGGCTCGTCTAAAATTAAAATCGAATATTAAATGCAAACTTAACAAACGAGACTCTAGTTGCGTTCTTAATGCGTTGCAAGAAAGCGCGTTGCATATCAAAATGACGAAAACATCCGTATTCCAAATAAAACCGAGAAAGCGATTATTATTAATGATGTTTATCTGCTGTTTATGTGGACATTACATATATACCTTCGAGAGGCCCTAAAACCACTATTAGGAAGAGTAGTGAAAACAAATTTTTGATTTTTAGTTTCCTAAGTAACCAAATTTTTGTTTCTTCTGGACTGTTTCGGGCAATGAAATTCTTTCTGGCAGTGTAAAGAAATTCTGGTTTACAACTTCCTGCTTTAAAAACACTGAAAAATATTGGTTTGTGTATTTATAAATAATTTTGGTTATTTTAAAATCCTGGGTCTAGATTTTATTTTTAAATCGAGCTTTAAACAGAATTTAAAATTCTAGCATAGAAGCATTTGTAGCTCTATAGAATTGTTAACACTGGTAACCATCGCATAAAGGCCAGAACTACATGGAATGTCTAGAGCAACCACAGTCACTGACTAGGAGATCCTTCACACAATCTCATTCAACTATTTCGAAATGATGCCTGAAAATCAGCTAGTTCGATGGAGATGGAGTACGGCGTACAGGACTCATCCACGATCTTTTCTATGAACAACGTAGTTGGAAGGAAAATATTTTCTGCATTGAAACTGTAGTGATTCACTAATAATTATAAAAAAGTATCCTCCCTTATCTTTGTCTCATCTTGCACCATTTTTATAAATTGTGAATAGTAAAAAAATATCACAAAGTCCTCTCCCACGATCCCAGCCTTAAAGTAGCGAAGTCACTTGACAATTTTGATGTGGTTTGTCTAAGCTACGGGTATTTATATCAACAAACCAAGGCATTCAATTAAATTCAAAACCGTTTTACCAGGTTTCTAAAGACATCAACTATTGTCATCAAATATCATTCGTGCCTGAAATCCATAAATTCCGCGAAGCTACATTATCGCAGCAGTTTTACTTACAATGAAAAATATTTAAAAATTAATTTTAGAGGATTCCCTAATTTTAGGGATGTTAAAATGTTTGCAAATAATTTTGAACTAAATTATAAAATTAAGAAGAATTTTATAATCGTCTGTGAATTTAATTTGTTTAAGAATATTTTCGGCTTTTCGGACAAAATATTATTTTAATGGACACCCATACAATGTTTACGACTATTTTAGTCGCAGAAAACAAAGAGGCCATTTATTAACAATATTTCTACCACAAAAGTAGAAAAAATGCACTCCCCTCCCCCAAACCTTTAACCCCAGGGCGTACTTGTGTACACAAAGGGGGAGGGGAGTGCATTTTTTCTACTTTTGTGGTAGAAATATTGTTAATAAATGGCCTCTTTGTTGTCTGCGAAATTCGGGTAGTTGGACTCCCTAGTCGGGTAATTGGATTCCCTAGTACATACGTTTATGTTTTTTCCATTTTCGTTCAGATGCATAGGAGGGTTGTCGGTTTTGGTTATTTGCGGCGATGCCCGATGGTTTCGGGTGTCTCTGGGGGTGAGTAATTGCCCAACTACACGAAGTCGGGTAGAACCGACTTGGATTCCCTACTCAGTTGAATTAAATGAGTTTTATCGTCTGATTGTCCACATGTTCTTCAATTTTGCCCACCAATTAATAAATTTTGTCCATCTCTCTAAAGTTTGCGATGAAAATTGAGCTCTATGAAATATTTGTATACAACCGTTTCTTGCAAATAATTGTATGATTATTTAAGTTTAACCTTATGATTGTTGTCAATTTTGCCCACGTATGAATTTTTTACCCACATCCCTAAACTTATGTGTGGAATATTGAAATTTAATAAAAGTAAATTTAACCACACCTAAATGTCATTTGAATTAAATGAGTTTTGTCGTCTGAGTTCTGTCCCCTTGTTGTTCAATTTTGCACACCAATTAGTTACTACCTCACAATATTATGCAAATTAAATGTTTCGGAAAAAATTTTAATTTTAAGGTTATATATTTAATTTATATAAAAATAGCAAAGCAATTTGTAAAGCAAATCATAATAATAAAGCGTATTGTTTGTCCACAAGTTTATCAATTTTGCTCACCAATAAATTAGTTTTGTCCACTTTCTAATATTCCGGTCATCCGATAAATAAATTCAGTTTGTTTTGTTTTTAGCCCATGTCATATGCTTGCTTGGAATGGAAGTGACTCTCGGATAATTCTGTTCAAGGTTCACATACATAAAGTAGAAATTTACTATGTATTTATTTATGTCGTCACGATCATCTGATTCTTAAAACCTTACAATATGTGATATCATGTTGATCTCCATCCATTACACGTTTGTGGGTTTAGGGTCCCATTCAGAACTGGAACAGAATTCTCACAGACAAACACGCCCAAGACAATTTTGTCTTGTTTATTTCGACGAGTATTCAAAATCGGCAAAAAAATCAATTTTCTTGCCTCGTGTACACATTTTTAGTTCTTTTGCCATCTCAAAATGTAATAAAACTAAACGAAGATCTGAATGACTGTTGAGCTCTTTATTTATATCACAGTTACAAGAGTATGGGTTATATGGTAGCTTATTAAGGATATTTTCTAAACTTTTTTTTATCCAAAATACTAATTATAGATTAGGTTAGACTAGAAATATATTACGTAGACAGCATATATAATTTCAACCGGTTAATGTGATGTAGATTGAGTATATTTGTGTAGAATACTAACTACTATAGAAAACATTTAATTAGAAAATGCTGACGTCAGAATTATATCTCTGTAATTTTTATAAATGTTTACTTTTATGTTATATATGGTTGAATGTTGGGTAAGCATTGCACTACGGGGGGACATACTAGGACATGTGGCGTAGTTTAGTGCAATGCCAAATGGTTTTTTTTGTATTATTTTTAATTATTTATACATAAATCAAAAATGTTAATCCCTATAATGGAAAACTTTAAAATGTATACAAATTTTCCGGAAAACGTTTCCGTATATAGTTTATTGATTTATTGCTGTGGACAGTGTAACGCTGCGTAGCAAACAAAAAATAATATTGCCGTTATAACAAAAAATAAATAACTATTTATGGTGTAAAACTATTATTTTAATGTACTACTGATGTTATTGTTTATAATTATGATTACGATATAATGTTTATTGTTTTAAATATTTCATATATTTTACTTCTCGTAAATAGTGTTAATTTTATCTCATGTATCCATCAAACTTTAAAACACTAAATTTCTCTCTAAATTATGATTTTACTATGGAAGTTTAGTTTAATTTTTCTATTTAATTTATTTATTTATGATTATTTTTATTATTTATTGTTGTTTATAAATTTATGTCTAAATTAATTGGCTATCAATGTTTGCATGAATGTAGTAAACAAACAAAAAAAAAACTACAATATTTCTATACGTAATAATAATAATATAAAAAACTATAATTTGTGTCTTATCTGTTGTGTCTATATAAATGGTGTATCTAGCTAATAATCGTTAATTTAATTAGTAAACTATATTCATTTAACCGGATGTGTAGTTTGCGGAAATAAAATAATTTTTTCCCCCGTTATACGAACAAATCTTGATAAAATGATAAATTTTATAGCTTTATGTTATTATTTGCCGATTAGGGATTTCAATTTAGTTTCAATATATTGTTCCTGATTTTCGACTGCTTCGAAAATTGAGTAATTTACTGCGATCTTGATAGCCAACCAATTTAGTGTATACACACCATAAAAAATCAGGAACTCGTCTATTTTATATACCCGTCACATAACACCCGTGTTCGGAGATTGCTGTTTATAATTTTTGTATTTATTTTCACATTGTAATGTCTATATACTATACAATTAATTTTCTATAAGTCAGACACCCACATAAACTAAAAATACTTTTATGTAAAATTATTTTCCACTTTGGAAACGTCAAAATTGATATTTGATTCAAGTGGAGTCTGCTTTATACAAAACCAATCCAAATTTTGTAAGAGGTTATGTGTATGTCCATATAAATAATATTTTTCTATGTGTAAAAAAAATCTATAAATTGTATAAATATTTTTAAAATCGTTTAACTATTTGTTAGAAACTATAATTATATATAAAACTAAATATAATATAACTGTTGATATGCGCAATGTATAGCAATGTCAATTTTTTTTTTTGTTAATTTTATAAAAGAAGTACGATATTAATCAAAATATTAACGTTTTATTGAGAAAATTTTTATAAATATTCCTCAGCAGACTCAGGTTGTGACTTGTGACATTTACGTCGTCGCTGTACTAACAAGAATAACAAGTTTACGATTAATGTGAGGGTTGAAAATCCTACATACATTAAATTTTATATAAAATCCATGAGGGTTGATATCCTTCATTATATAGAATTAAAAATTCTTTTTTATTTTGTGTAGGTTGTCGTTTTAATTTTAAAACTTTTGTCCATGCGTTAATAATATCGAATACAGTTTTTAAATAAATATTAAAATTTAACAAAATGTTGTAATTTTTTTGGGTTCCCAGTATAGGTTCCCAGATTTGTTTAATGTACTTCATAATTATAAAGTTAAGCTTACGAGAGGCCACATAATTTTTAAGGTTGATAGCAGAGTACTGTAACTAATAATCGAGTATCAAACTTATTAAATTTTTTGATGAAAAAGCGTTAGTGGTTTCAAATTTACATATCGACCGCTTCGTGACATTAACTCTGCCAAAGAGTCTGCAAAAATCTGCCAAAACTGAATTGTTCAGGAAATTCAAAATACTTCGTTCTCATTCTATATGTTTCCTTTGATTTTGATGAATTCGATTCGATTTAATTTGTTTTTCTTGTAATACAAACTTATTTTAATTATTTGTAAGCCTGCGTCTAAGCTTGCGCCAGCCCTTCTTATCAAAAGCTCATTTTCACAAAATTGTCAGATAGGAGGTATTGTCACGAAGCGTGCGATATGCTGTATTGGTAACTAATGTTGCTAGAACTAAAGACCCAAATGTTTCGAAACTCTTTTTCAACAATGTATCTAGGTTCATTTTACTTCAAGTGGTGAATGTTCTTGGTCCTCTTAAATATTGATGCTGGCTGAAAACATTTATTATTATTGAAAATCAGCAGCACTTCACTTTGATCGTCGTGAATTTTAACAGTGGTGAATAAATTTTATGGTCTCGATTATATCTACTGCCTCTGAAAACCAACAAACTTTTATATTATGTGGTTTTATTGCCTACTGCTACCAACACTACATGAAAGTGATTGATCGAATATCTCGCTCTAAGTGGTGAATTTTATTCGTGGTGAATATACGTTTTTGGCTTACTTAATTTTATGGTGGTGAATAAATTTTCTATGGTTGATCTACTTCGATTGCCCTTAAAATCGAAAAAAACATTTTGTGTAGTATTTCTTATTGTTTAACGCCACCAAATTGATATATTTAGTTGTTATTGTCAACTATGGTATGGTCACAATACCGAAAAGTAACATTCACGTGAAGTTTGTCCTAACTTGCCTAAATCCAACAACAGTTTTAAAACAAGTTTAAGAAAATATTCACTCGAGTCTATAGTAACGTGAATTTTGTCCTTAGACGTTCCTAATTTTTCTTGAATAAATTAATTAATTGAAAAAATACCAAATTATCACTAAACTTGCATTTAGAAATCAAAAGATTTATAGGAAATAATCGAAATAAAAATCCTTTGTCCTAAGATACTTCTAAGAGATTACAACTCTTATGGTAGGTGTTTTTACTTCATACTAGACTCAAGCTAACTAAAACACATGACTTCCGGAATAACAACATTCAAAAGTTGTACAGGTAAAAATCGAAGTAGACACCATGTATATGAAGTTATCCTAGCATTCTATCCAAGAAAATATTTTTTTTTAAACAGGCAACATAAACATATCAATAACCAATTTGCTCTTGTGTGAATTTCTCTCAGCCCAGATTTCGATTCATTTCGTTTAAATATATTATCTATGTGAAGTGCCTAGGGACAAATTTCTAGCCCAGAGTTCATGTTCGGGAACTTGCCACAGAACGATTGTTTTCTATTTTTTATTATCATAAAGTTGTAACCTCTTAGAAGTATCTTAGGACAAAGGGTTTCTACTTCGATTTTTACCTCTACAACTTTTGAGTATTAAACCCACTGAATAATAACGGAGTAGTTCAGAACTATACAGAACAACGATATTAAAAGAAAACGATACAACTTTTATGATGGTTTTTTTTGGTTATACATAGATTACTATAAAATTTAAATTACTTAATTTAAAAAAAAATTAAATTTTCAATTTTAAATTGGACAAATTTGAAAATAGCTATCGCAAGCTCTGCTCGATTGTTTTCCAAAAAACGCAACTAAAAGCTCAACTTAAATTCGACTAAACTTCGATCCAGTTTAACTTAATTTTAATAAAATAGGATTTTCACGATTGTTTTAAATAAATTTTCTTTATATCCAACCTGGCTTTACATTGAAAACTCGAAAATGTAAAAAAAAATTATTTTGCAGAATATGCGCGTGGCTCCTAAATTTCACTCAACTGTTGTTTTAATCAACTGAAATTTAAGAGTCAAATACAACTGAAACTGGAACTCAAATTATGTCACTATTTCAGGCTAAGTTAAAGATTATTCCTCTAAGCTTATTTAATTTATTAAGAAAACTCACATTCTTGAGAAATTCACTGAAATTTCACTCAAAATCTTAACTACAATAATTTGATTGCTTCAAAAAAAATGTTGGTGAAGTTTTCTTAAAATTTCAAGTTAAATTCGATTAAGTTTTACCACTGATTTGGTTAAATGACTTCAAATTCAAAACTCGGAACTCTAAATAAATTTTTATTACGGAGAAGGACTTTACTTAAATTGTGTTTACATATTAATCACTAATAGGCAACTTAAAATTTTACACTGTTAAATTTTATTATAAATCGAAAACATTGTTGTTGGGTTTAAGACAAGTTAGGATAAACATCAAGTTCGTAACACACATTGATTAAAGTCTTGAAGAGAATATCCCTACTACTACCCCTGAAAACGACCAAGTTCCTATATCGCAAGTGTAAAGGCATTGATCAAAGGCATCTATCCAAAAATTTAAATAAAACTTTAAGTTACCCCGACATGAAAATGATAAATAGAACATCAAATCTAATCTCCGATAATTTTAGATGAAGAAGCATTTGGCGGTGGTGGATTCGTACGAAAAAAAAATTGAAGTTAGGATTGGAAGGTTGCTTTAAGGTTTGTAATTCGGTAATATCTTACCTACGTTTCAAAACAGATACTATTGAACGGAAAACTGATCACATCTGAAATTAGTGTCGTGCAAAATCGAATAATCCACATTGATTGATGAGACGTTCCTCATAAGTAAGGGAGTCTTTCTAGTTCATGGTTTACAGGACCCATTCGAATTGTGTAGTATTAAAAAACCTGCTTTTATCATTTTAATTTGACCTCGGGTAAAATTTATAGTCCGACCTTAGAGTTTTTAAAACCCGATTCATCAAATAGGAAGTATCGACTTATTCGTTTTAACTGATAGTAAAGAAAATGTGCCTCTGGCAAGTCAATTATTATTAAATTCACGACGGTAGAAGACATTTTTATTAGTTTAGAAGTGAAATTTTCTCAATTTCTCAAGGAATCAGTGCGGTTTAATAATAATTTCATAGTAGTTTGGATAATCTGAGAGGAATTTAAAAAAATCGGATTTAAATTCATTATAATGTAATAAACCAATTTGCGTTATAACTCAAAAACAGATCTCTTTAGAGTGTGATTTGAATTTTACTTGTGTAAAATTTATATTACTATTTTGAGCAATAATTGATTTTTAGTGAACATTCTGTTTGTTAAAAAATACTTCCGTTACAACTACTCTATCGAAATTTTACTCACAAATTGAGTGAAATTTGTAGTGATATTGATTTTAATTTAAATGCCACATCAATCAAATTTATTTTAATAAAATTAATCAAAATAAAATTTAAATTAGTTCGGAATGAATTCATTTATGGAGTTATATTTCCAACAAATTTGTTTATTTCTAAGTAAAATTTCAGTAGAATACTTTTTCTAAGTAAGAAACAAGAAACCTGAAGCATGACAGATTAAAAAAAATTGAAATTGACGCTGAGTGAAACAAATTTTAAACTTGTTTGACTTGAAATTATAAAGAATTTAGCAAAATTTTTTTGAAACTTAAGTATAAATTGTTCTATTGTGCTTATCTTCATTTCAAATGTAGAGTTGTAGTTAGAAATTCAAATAGAAAGGCGAATTGATTGCTAATCTAACTAAATTATGCAAAATTTATCTAAATTTTTATCTAAAAACTTATCTAAATAGATTTAACCAAATGTTGAGTAGAATATAAAATTCCTTAAGTTTTTAATAACGAATGATATAACTTTTCTGCAACATCATTCGAGTGGGATTAAACCTCACCGATGCCTATCACTACTTAAATCCACTGGACAATTAATACTTATTTTTTTTTCTATAAAAAAAATAAAAAAAAAAAATTTTATAAGCAAAACAAAAAAGAAAATCCTAAAATTTTAAAGAAATGTTATGAGAATTATCTGACCTTAATGTGAGTTGTAATTAAGAAAAACTTACAAAATGTAGATAGATATAGGATGATATGTACATTAAATGAACTTATAGAAAAATTACGTGCAAAATCAGGCAGAAATGTTGATTCAATTTGATTTATAATAAAATTGTAATTGAGTGGAATATTTCAGTAAAATTTCCCAAAAATCTTGTCTTTATGAACTGAAATCATGTTTAGAGAAATTTGAGAATGATTTCCACTAATTTCCATCTACACTTTATTTTAGAAATAAAATGTTTTAGAAATAAAACATGTCCATTAGCGTAATTTAGGTGAATTGAACTTGAACTTAATTTAGGTGAAAGAAACTTGAAATGAGAAGCTAACATGCAATAAAATTATAATTGCAAACTCAAAATGAATTAGTCCGTCTACTTTGAGTTATAATAGAATTTAGTTATATGTAGTTTAGTTATACTAGAATGCACATTTTGTATCAATTGAGTAAAATTTTTGAAGTTTTAGAATTTTTAGCATTTTTAGCAATTTTTAGAACTAATGCAGAACAACCCCAGATCAGTTGTAACAAAAGATTATTTACAGGTCATAGTCTTGTGAAAATATAATTTTGGTAAATTTGAGTGAAACTAAAACTATATAATATTTTATTGTACAAATATTTGATTTAAGAAAATCTTCGATTTATATTGAATGAACTTTAAACAGGAGTTTAGAGAAATTTGTTATTGGTTTTACACTGATTTACTTAATTAAAAAGTATCGTGAAATTTTTCAAGAATTAATTTATAGTAGATTTTAACGCAGTAGATTTTAAATCGTGACATGATTTGAGTAAAACTAGAATTATAAATTTGCTCATTTGCCGCAAGAATGATTTTCAAGTTGTTAGTGGAGTAATTTGGAAATAATACTCATAATTGTTTTCAAATTTTTAATTTTGTTTCAACCATCTTGTTTCAATTTTATCGCATCTCAAAAAATTAAAAAGAATTTTATGAATTTTTAGCATAAATTGAACTTTACATTAATTTCAAATACAGCATTGCACAAGGTGGAAGTGTGTTGAAATTGAAAGCTAATTTCACACAATTAAGCAAAATATTCTGCTGAATTGGAGATATTTGGGCGATGATAGAGTAGAATTTAAAATCATTTAAATTTAGTAAAATTAAACTCGAGCTACAATAAAATTATGTCTGCAAAATTCCAATTGGTTCTAAATTAATAGTTTTCTTTATCTCAGATCGGTCTGTTAAATTTAAGTTGTATGTATTTGAAGTAAATTTCACTAAAATTGAGTATTCGAGTAATTTAGAGTGGAATGGAATTTTAGACAAATTTAATTTTTTTTAAATTTTGAGTTAAACTTTTTAATCCACGAACTCATTTACCAGGTGCGGATGTTGATAAATTGATTAACGTGTCGCCTTGAAAATAAGTTAGGAACCCTCATATCAAATTAATGTAAAAATTCAAAGTTCAAATTCAGATTATTTAACCGATTCCTTGACAATTGAGTGGATTTTTTTCTTTATTCGAAAATTTGAATCGAATTGTAATGAAAAGAAGAATTTGAAATAGATTTGTACTTTTAGTGAAATCATAATAATAAAATTATGTGGGTTCCATTTGAATAAATTTTATGTAAAATTTCTCAAAAATTTTGGCGTCGTTTGAATTGAACTTTATTTTCATGTGGTATGCTTTGAGTGTAACTAAAGTTGTAATTTAATTTATATAATTAAACTTGAGGTTTTCCATTCAAATTTAGTTGTGCATACACATTTGGATTCGATTTTACTAGATTTAAAATTTTACAATTTAGTGAAATTGTTAAATAGTTTCAGCATTAAGTTGTCTATTAGCGATTAATATGTAAAGACAATTTAAGTAAAGTTCTGCTCCGCAATAAAAATTTATTTAGAGTTCCGAGTTTTGAATTTGAAGTCATATAACTAAATCAGTAGTAAAACTTGGTTTAATCGAATTTAACTTGAAATTTTAAGAAAACTTGACCAAGATTTTTTTTGAAGAACTCAAATTATTGTTGTTAAGATTTTGAGTGAAATTTCAATGAATTTCTCAAGAATGTGCGTTTTCTTAATAATTATTAATTAATCAGGTTTAGAGGAGTTTTAGAACGATTTTCTTGGAAGTTTTATTTTAGATTTGTGGTGTCTTTCGAAATTTGAGTGAAATTTCAAATTTACAAATTTAATAATCTTTAACTTAACCTGAAATAGTGATATAATTTAAGTTTCAGTTCCTGTGTATTTGAAGCCTAGCTGAAATATATATAAGAAGTCTAGCTTTTAAGAAAACGTGAAATATAAGAAGCCTAGCTTTTAAGAAAACGTGAAAAAAGAAACCGCGATAAGTATTTTAAATAAAATTATGTAAAATTTCAAAATTTAAGTGAAATTCCAAATGAAACTTAGTTAACTTAAATCGTGACGTCGTTCGAGTGAAACTAGAATGATTGTAGTTCACTAAACTGGAACTTTTAAGGAAATGATCGTCTTGTGCAGTAAAATTATGACGCACAATTAAAAATACCTATTTTAACACATTTGAGTGAAATTTTAAAAAGTTTTTGCGTTACCAGTTTGAGTGAAAATTCGGAATTTCGAGTTTTGAATCTTAACCAATTTAACCAGATCCAGATTAGATGCAAGAAATATCTATTTTCATTATATATAAACTTCAAAGCGTAATTTGAATTGTAACTTGAATTGTAATTTACTATGTGCTTTTAAGAGAGCGAGAAATATAAATCTTTGATATTTATGGGAATTGAAGATATTCCTGTCTGATATTTATCTTAAAATTCGTTTGAAAATTAAGAATTTTTTTATAGATATTACGTCGCGTTACGCATGTCAAAACCACTGAAAAGAAGGTCAAATTTATTAGTTGGGCAAATAGTTGACATTATTTGTCACAAAAATGGTAATATGATTTAGATCGAAATTGTGGACAAACAAAGAATTTATTGACTCAAGTAATAATTCGAAAACTATAAATCTACTACCACTTTATTACAAAGTAGGTGCGAGCTTTTATATATACAATATTCAGGAAATACCCCGTCAATCACTTTCCAATTTTATTTTTTCTATAAATAGTCGATATAATATCTGAAAAAAAACAAAAATTGACGACACGTCTTATCTATATCACTTTATTATAATAAATATATGTGAGTAGAATATCATAATACTCAATTTTTTATGTCGTTTGTATATCGTTATCTGTAGGACAACTAAAAATATATTAAACTTTGGTTAGATGTTTCCGTTTTGTCTGTGTCAATGACATAACGTATACAGTGGCATAAATTTTGAGTGTGATTTTACTAACTATCTTATTACTTCTATCACTGTACATTCGAGTAATTTGCCATATGTATGTATATGTGTTTACGGTAGGGTAACAAAAATTTATAATTTACTGTGTAACGAATTGTTTATGGGATGGATACCACACGTTTAATTAAAATTAATTAATAAATCGTTTTAACATTTTAATGACTATTTTTCTGAAGATGTTTATACACGATTTTATAATACGTCGTATCGACCGTGACGAATTTTATCTCACCCCGTAGCACCAAAAAACACCATTAGACTTTTCCTGAAAATGTTAAGATTTAACTTTTTTTTATTACTGTTTAATCTGTTGTTGAACATCATCAATTTTATTATAGTATAAAGCTGCGATGTGCTTTTGCATTTTATGCTTTTATGTTTTATCTAACATAAACTGTATGTATACATGTTCGATGTTTAATTTTTTTTTTATATATATTCGTTTTTTATGTTGTGTAACATTAATAATAGGTACATAATTTTTTTGTTTGGACTAAATCTTTTAAAGATTTGTTGGTGTTGTGGTTATATTGATTAAAATATAATATGTAATGTCATCTAGACATCTTCTTATAGTTTTGCAGTGATTTATATTCATTTATTTATAAAAGTATTTCTTATTGTTTTGGGAGGTACAAATAAGTTTTGAGGTTTTTTTATAACTTCGAATCTTTATTCGCAGAAATTGGTACATAGTATTTTATTCAAAGTATTGTCCATCGTAAGCTACGACGTTTGCCCATCTTTCAAGCAGCATAGATTCCGCAACGAAAAAATTCGTCGTGTTTTGAGGCGATCCAAGAATCGACCTAATTTATGGCTTCTTCGGGAGCAGTGAAGTGCTGCTCGACCAGGCCATGAGTCATCGAGTGGAACAAGTAGTAGTCGGAAGAAGCAATGTTTGTTGAATACAGCGAGTGGAGTAGGATATCCTATTGAAGCACCTCCAAAGTTCCTTTGACGACTCTTGCAATATGTGGCCGTGCTGAAAGATCACTTTATCATGTCTTTTGGCATATTGTGGGCGTTTGAGCTTCAATGCTCGGCTCAATTATTAGATCTCGTCGAACTGATCCAAACAGATTCACAGTTTTAGCTTCTTCCCATGATTGTTCTGTTTGACGGTTGAAGTTGATGCATGACGGGACTTACCCCCACGATTTTCTGCACTTGGGTTATCGTAGTGGATCCACTTATCGTCTCTCGTCACGAGTCGATGCAAAAACCCTTCCGATATTGTTTTTAGAGCAATTGTTCGCACATGAAACAACGGCGTTCGACGACTCTTCCTTTGATTTCATACGGAACCCAATTTCCTTGTTTTTGCAACTATACCCATGTTCTTGAGACGCTTTTGCATCGCTTGGTGAGTTACTCCCAAAATTTCAGCGAGCTCTTCTTGAGTTTGGCATGAATCTTGGCCTCCAAATCAGATTCTTCAAACTTTACTCGTCTCTCTTCGCGTTCTTTGTCACTGGTGTCAAAACCCAGTTGTACGATTGAGCGCTTTGATAGCGCTACTTAATTGATCACGGTGATCGCTCCATTTTACCTCACCGTGAGCATCATTTTACACCATATTTCGCGTAAACGTTACGAACAAAAGCCGATATTATGGGAATTGCTATGCATACTCACGCAAATAGAAACCCGAATACATTTGTTTTATACTTGTAGTATACGTATACGGTCTATTTCATCGTTTTTATGCATTTTCAAACAAAATTCTTCGGTCGCTCATGCAAAGTACAACTGGGAATCGTCACTTTTAAAACGACGGGACCAGTACTCAAATGTTTTTATTGATGGAACATGTTCCCCATATGCTTCACACAGTAATCGATGTCCATCAGCTGCATTTTCTTCAAATTAAAACAAAAAAGCAGCGCTTCCCGCAAATTGTGTTTTGTTGGCACAAAGGTTGACATGGTTAAAGCACAAAAAATATGTTGTTTACACGACGCTTTAACATGAATATAGCTACTACATGGCTCGATGCAATTTAATACTATTTACGCCATCTTTTGTGAATTCCTCAAAACTTATTTGTACCCCCAATATTAGCTGTTACAGAGATATTATGATTTATTTCGCCTTTTATATGTACATGGTTGTTTTTGTTGTGATTCTGAAATTTATATGTATAGAGATTTAGGAATTGTTATAAAAAGAGATTATATCGTTAATCTAAGAAATCTTGTCCTATAATATGACCAAAGTAGCAAGAGAAAGAAAAAAACTGTTTGTAATCATCACCATCCGTTACCATAGATTATAGCCAATTTATTTTGTCAAATGTTACCTTTAGAACAATTCTTTTCCTTTAAGATTTCTAAATTGTTTATCTCAGGAAATGCCATCATTTTAGTATTAAAAGGTGCGGGTTGAATTTAAAAGGAATCAGTAATTTATTTATTTATTTATTCATGTACGTACAATCGGTAAGGCAAAAAAAGGCAAAAACAACGCTATGAACATATACACTCCGTAACACTCGAATAGGGCCAACATATTTTTTTTAAATTTTTCCAATTTATTATTCTCCTTTTCTCTTGAGTTATTCCCTTTTATGCGTTGTTGGAGAGAAAAATCAATAACAAACAATTAATGTGATTCTTTCGTTTGTTTAAAATAAGAAATAAAATTTGTGTGCTTTTCGTTGTTCACTTGAATAGGACCTACTAAAAAACAAAATAATAAACAAAACAAAGCGACAATTTAATCAGGAAAACTTAAATTTAATTTCTTTTAAAACAAAACAAAAAACTAAAATTAAATGTTTAGTAGTTGGTTCTTCCTTTCATTGTTTCTAAATCACTTCGTAAAACCCAACTTTTAAATGGAATCGTACAGCGATTTCAAGTAATTTAAGGAAATTTCACTCCAAGCTGAATTTATTGCCTCTTTTAAGAAAGCACTTTATTAAAATATTTAATCCTAAAGACGCAACCCGTACATTTTATAAATTATTTTCGGCTCTCTATTTTTAAATAGTTTGTTCTTTAAATTTAAAATGGTAGAAACCCATAACTTGGCTAAGGTAGTCATTTTAAGTTTATATAATAGTGAAACTTTTGACTTTTGGTGAATTATTTAGTCTTATTTTTTAATATGTTGTTTCTTAAAAAATATTGTCTAAATTCGTAGTTGTAATTTCCCTGTCGTTAATAGTAAAGACCCAAACCGCAAATTTTTAAAATAATTTGTAAAATTAAAATAAGATTTCAAATAACTGGGGGGTCGAGACAGTTAAATTAAATTTATATAAATAGTGAAACATTTCACTTTTGGTGAACTATTTAGTTTTGTTTGATATATGTTGTTTCTGATGCAATTATTTGTTTTAAGTCTTTTATTAACTCTACTGTTTAATCTATACCTGAACGGTTAAAATGTTTATATTATTAATTTATTTAGCTAGTAGTTTCAAATTAGTAGTAATTGCATTAGTGTTTTCTAATAAAGACTCAAACCGAATTTTAAATTATTTTTTCTGACTTTTTTCTAACATAGTAATTCGTTCTATTTTGTTATTTTATTTAAATTTGATTTATAATTTGGTCGGAATAATCGATTTAAATTTATTTAAATAACAAAACTTTTCACTGGTATATATCACTTAAAGTGAAAAGTTTCACTATTCATATAAAATTTTGTTATACATAGTTTCAATATGTCTATCTAGCAAAGACTCGAATAAAACATTTTATAAATTATTTTCTGGCTATGTATTTTATCGGATATAATAATTCGTTGTATAAAATTTAAATAGGATTCCCAATAACTTGGTCAAGATATTAAATTTCAACTTATATAAATAGTGACACTTTTCACTTTTTGTGAATTGTTTAGTTTTAATTAATATTTCGTTTCTGATGCAATTATTTGTGTTAAGCCTTTTATCAACTCTTCTGTTCAATCTATACCTGAACGGTTAAAATGGTTATATTGTTAATTTGTTTAGCTAGCATATCACTTACGAATTATTACCTTAGTGTTAAGTAGTAAAGAAACCGAATATTTGAACTTTTTTTCTGACTTTTTGTATCTAACATAATAATTTGTTCTATTGTTTGAGACAATCGATTTAAATTTATTTAAATAGTGAAAATTTTCACTCTTAGGGAATTTGTTTAGTTTTTATTTATCAATTTGTAGTTTGTAATACATTTTTTTTTTCTTTTTAAATCTGAACACATAATTTAAAATCTAGTTGTAATATCTTTGTATCCATAGTAGAGAAACCTTACTCTACGTTATATGCAATTAAACTAGATAGAATAATAAAACTTTTCACTTTTGCTATACTATAATAACCAAAAGTGAAAAGTTTCAAGCAAAAAACTTTAGTCGAAACACTCAATATTAAGAATATAATTTACAATTTTGTTGTAGTTTCAATGTGTATATAATAGCAAGGACGCAAACCGAGTATTTTATAAATTATTTTCTGACTATTTTATCTGACTAATAATTGGTTTTATAAAATTTAAATAGGATTCCCAATAACTGGGTCGAGAAAGTTGAATTAAATTTATATAAATAGTGAGACTTCTCGCTTTTTGTGAATTATTTAGTTTTATTTATTGAATGTTGTTTCTTTAACTGTTTTAAGTCTAAAACTGATGGTAACACTCCACACTCTCTACCTTAGTTTAAAATATAGTCCCAATAAAAAAATAATTCAAATATTTTTGTTTTAAAAATGCATGACTAGATTAATTTAAAATTAACAATATAAAATATAAATATTTATAAATAACTAGATCAGCATAAAATAGGTTACCTTCTTCTTACAAATCACACCACTTTATATGATTAAAAAAATAATAATATTCTTAATTTGTGTACATATAAAATAGAACAAAAATATTTTGTTAGAATAATATTAATATTTGTCGCATGTGTATTTTGTTTTATTGTTTTTTCATATATAAAATACATAATAAATATATTCTAGACCTTCTACATAACTCTAATAAAATTGCCTTATATGTTGTGTATATCCTATCTTTGAAAATAAATATAGCATGAAAAACTTTTTTTTTAATATTTAAATACAAAAAACAAAATACAACTAATTTCTGTTCTAATTTTCTCTCGTAAAATAAATGCTATTTTAAATAGACAAACTATAAATTTTATAATGAACTAATAAAATTTATATTTTTAAATACAAAATAAAATTTTCTCAATGAAATGCTTTTATTTGATTATATATTTATATTTATTATAAAAATATATTTATATTATTATAAAAAATAAGCTACAAACTATAAAACACTGATCCACTGCATTTTTTCTGTTAAGTTTATTACAATTTTTTTTTGTTTATTTATTTATTATTTATAAGTTTTACTATATAAAAATATATAAATAAAACATAATCAAACTCAAGTTTCTAATTTTTTGTTTAATTTATTATAATTTTTTTTTAATTTGTTTAAATATATATATAAATAAACTGAAGAAATACTTTTTTATACTTGAAAAGAAAAAATTATTTATATAAAGAAAAAAATATACATTTTACATTTCAGGATCAAAATTTATTTTTCTTAAAAATTAAAAAAAAAATTATAATACCTTTTACATTAACTAATATAATTGATATACTTCTAGGTTACTAATAAACGAAAATACAGCTTCATTACAACATAACTTAAAATTAAAATTATTTACAAAAAATTTTTTAAATATCAAAAAAGTTTTTGAATTTACTATGTGGACGGCACAATTCCACCACATTTATTAAATAAATATGTCGATTTAAAAGCTTTTTTTTTATTTTGACAAAAATTATTTTTTGTTTTGTTTCGTTAAGTTTTTTTTTTTAATTTTTGTTATTAATTTTGTTTCCGAAATATCTGTATTATTCGTTTATTTTATTTACGTAAAAAAATTTGGTTTATTAAATTAAATTTATAAATAAATATTTATATATAATTTTAATTTAATATAATTTCAAAACTTCTTCTTTTTCTCTATTTTTATTCATTTCATTATTTATTAAAAAAAATATTAAAAAATATAAAAAAAAACATTTCAACATCAAAATGACACCTAAACTTTATTGTTGTGCCGCATCATAGAGCAAGGAAGCCGGGATACGTACCCTGGTAGCTCTTGACGATCAGGGAGGTGAGTCACCTTGGACACAAAACCCAAATATTTTCAGTCCTTCCTGACCGTTTTTTTTGTTATTCTTATAATTTTTTATTTTATACGTTTGATTTATTTTGTTTCGATTAATTAATTTATTTTATTTTTAATTTACACAACCCAAAAAAATAATATAAAACTTTATAAATAAAGAGTTTCTTTTTTTTGTTATGAAGTATTATTTACTATTATTGTTTGTTTTCTTTAAGTTTTATTTTTATAAAATTTAGTTTTTACATTTTACATAATATTATACCCTCAATATATAAAATCATAATTAAAAATTAAATTAAATATAATAAAAAAATACGTTCACAATATTTATGTTATAGTGAAATTTTCGTAAAAAAATAATTGATCACTTTTGGGGTATGGGTGAGATATTTTTTTTAAGAAAACGGGTAAGTATCGG